>SJYQ01002406.1:669850-702878 GCA_006410935.1 Redunca redunca
TACATTAAAAGTCTATGATAATATGTATATTTTTAAAATTATCTCTAACTTTACAATATGTAAAATATCCAATTGTAAGAATGGAGCTAATTTTAAAAGACAAAAACATGACCATTTAAAAATTATCAAGAAATTAGTATTTCACTAATTAAGAATAATAATAAAAGATAAGTGATCCACACTAACAAAGGTTAATATTGTAAGTATGGTATGATTGATAGCATGTCCAGTATTAAAAATGGTGACCTTCCAATATTAACTATTAAAATATTATAAACTTATGATATTTGTGTATCCCTGTTGTGTATGCTGTTGTTTTGTTCATTTTCATTGCTTTTAGTGATATTATTGTTTGAATGCATCAGGAGTTATCCATTGATAGCCAGATGATAACAGTGAGGTATTGGTTAAAGATCAGATAAACAAATAAAACAAATTAGAAGTCTAGAAAATAGACCTAGATGTATAATCATGTATATAATAGGAATTTTGTTTTCTGCCTCCAAACTTGAGTGTGCAGTAACTGTCTTCTTTTTAGGAATTCCCTGGCAGTACAGTGGTTAGGGCTCCACACTTTCACTGCCACAGGTGCAGGTTTGATCCTTGATCAGGGAACTAAGATCCCACATCCCTCAAGCTGTGCTGCATAGCCACACACACCCCTCAAAAAAAGCCTTTTCTAAAAAGTACTTTTGTTATGTGGCATTTGAAATAGAAAAAATAGCAAACACACATGTATACACAATAAAATAGAACTCACATTGAAGAATATGCCACTTAAACTAAGAGGTAGAAAATTACAATTCTCTCAACTTCTCTTTGTGCTCTTCCCTGATTCCATCCTCTTGCCTACTGTACAAAAATGAACAATATTCTAAATTTAGTGCTTATTTTCTCTGCCATTTTTCTGTACTTCTGATTATAGCTCTAAATAATATACAACGTGATGCGTTATTCTTACTAACTTTATATCAATAGTAACAACTATCTAAAAATAATAATTTTCGGTGACTTTCTTTACCCTGGTGGCTCAGATGGTAAACAATCTGTCTGCAATGTGGGAGACCTGTGTTCTATCCCTGGTTTAGGAAGATCCTCAGAGAAGGGAACGGCAACCCATTCCAGTATTCTTGCCTGGAGGACCCCATGGACAGAGGAGCCTGGAGGCCTACAGTCCATGGGGTCACAAAAAGTTAGACACGACTGAGAGACTTTCACTCACTCACTTACTCAGCAGTATCTAAAATTAATCTTCCCTGTTGTGAATGCTGTTGTTTTGTTCATTTTCATTGCTTTTAATGATATTATTGTATGAAGATGTCGTGAGTTATCCATTTTCAAGTTGATAGCCAGTTGACTTGTTTCCAACGTTTTGTTATCACTAAGAATGTTTCATGAACATGCTTGAAGTATGTTACTTTATTTTTCTGTTTCTCAGGCCCTTTATGAGCCAGTTATGAACACAGAAACCAATCCAAGCATTTAATTGTCAAGCCAAAGGAATTTAAGATAGGAAATTGGAGTATAGGGAAATAGATGAAAAATGTCGGAAGGAGCAACAAAAGAGTAAAAGGAAAAGAATGATACTGAGAGATTAGATACTACTAATGCTCCAAAGCTGCAAGTCTCTGTTGAGTGTGGTGTTCCAGTCCTATTGGATCTGCTAAAATGTGTTGCCTTGACCAGAACTGGGCTGATGAAAGGTGTTAGCTCTGCGATGCTGGAGTTAGAAACATTGACCCTGCTATTTCTTCTCCTGCAGCTACCAGAAATTACCAAAACTTGTTTCATTTTGAGACCCAGAAGCATAAAGCCTTTCTGTTTCTCATCTATTGATCAACTACAAACTTTTCTCTTGACTAAATCTAACCAAAGGCCAGATGGCAAAGTAATATAAAATGGTCTAAAGACTTGAGCAGACTTTTCATAAAAAAGGGTATTTAAAGGGCCAATAATGTTGGCAGCTACCACAGAAATGCAAATTAAAACCACAATGTGATTCCATTACACATCCACCAGAATGACCAAAATGAAAGGACAAAATGCCAATAGTTGCAAAGGATGGGAGGATCCAAACTCGCATACATTGTGGATGAAAATGTAAATTTTTACAACCTTTTTGGAAAACTCTTTAGCATTATCTACCAAACCCTAAATGTATGCATACCCTATAGGCAACAATTCTATGCATAGATTGAGCCCAAGAAAAATGAATGAATATCTTCATCAAAGTAACTAGAAATAGTGTCCATGACAAAATTATTTGAAATAGTCTCACTTGGAGACCATGCACACTATCTTCAACAATAGGAGGGATAATATATTGTGGACAGTTCACATAAGGGAAGGTTATAGAGCAATAAAAATAAACTACACCTATACTAGCAATTTACATTAACTTCAGAAAACCAATAGTTAGTGAAAGAAGATAGATAGACATACATAGTGTGATTCATAGTTAATCCTTTTTTTTTTTTTTTGCAGAGGTAAACCAACTGATTTTAAGATTCATATAGAAAATAATCATGCAAGATGAGGAGGAATGGCTCTTTATAATCTTCACTCTTCCAAACCAATAACAACGTCCTTTTATTGGTTCAAGTTTACTTCAGTGTCTTTCCATAGTGTTTTAAAGCTTTTCTCTTAACTGTTTTGTACATTTCTTTTCTTTTTTGGGCTGTGCCATTCAGCCTGCAAAATCTTAATTTCCCAACCAGGGATTGAACCCATGGACATGAAAGCCCCAAGTCCTTACCATTAACTGCCAGGAAACTCCCATGTATATTTCTTAGTGTTACATTGTTTTACATTATTGCTGATATTGTAAGTTAGGTTTTCCTTTCATTATGTCTTCTACCTGGGTATTGTTAATAGATACAGAGGTTGTGTGAATGCTGAGTTGCTTCAGTCATGTCTGACTGTTTGTGACCCTATGGACTGTAAGCCCACCAGGCTCCTCTGTCCATGGGATCCTGCAGGCAAGAATACTGGAGTGGGTTGCCATGCCCTCCTTCTGGGGGAATTTTCCTGACCCAGGGATCGATCCCATGTCTCTTACATCTCCTGCATTGACAGGCAGGTTCTTTACCACTAGCACCACCAGGTAAGCCCCAGATGTAGAGGCTATTGCTGTCTATATATTAATTTTATATTTTGCTAATTTTCTGAATTATTTTATTGTTTCCTTTAATCAATAGGCTTCCTGGTGGCTCAGAGGTTAACGTGTCTGCCTGCAGATTATTCATGAATATTATCATATAATTGTTTATGTCTGGTCTATGAAGGTTTGGTGGAAATCTTTAATACCTTTTTTCTGCTATATAAATTTAACCTTTCTATTTCTACTGGGTTAAATATAGGTAAATTATATTTTCCTAGATGTTATCTATTTCATATAAGTTTATAAATTTATCTGCCTAGAGTTGGGCAATAANTTTCCCCCCATGAAAAGGAGATATTGTTGTTCTTGCTTATTTTAAAATTATATTATTTTCTAAATATATTGTATCCATGTAAGAAAATGTTATTTGCAATATTCATGCTTTATAGAAATTGGGAGATTTGAGCAGCCAAATATATGGTCAGTTTTCATGACTTTTTTTGTGCACTTCAGTTAAAGGCACTTTCTCAGTCTAACATTATAAACCGCCTCCTTTGCTGCTTGATACATCTTTGCCCATCCTTTCATTTTCAGCTTTCTGAACATCATTTTAGACTTATTTCATTAACACAACATATATAGTAGACATTTACTTTGAGTCAGTTTGAAAATGTTTCCCTTTTAGTAGATGAATTAAGATCATTATGTTTATTTTATTATTTTTTTTAATTTTTATTTTAACTTTAATTTACTTTACATTACTGTATTGGTTTTGCCAAACATTGACATGAATTCACCACGAGTGTACAAGCGTTCCCAAACATGAATCCCCTCCCACCTCCCACCCCATGCCATCATTTATTTTGAAGAATCTTGTATTATTTTGCACTTTATGTACTATATGAATAATTTCACATTTCTATAGTTTTTTCTTTACATTCTCTAGTTTTATCTTTCTTTGTTTTTGTTTTTGATATTTTTATTATGAATGAGAGTGATTTTCATCACTGGAAATGTTTTGATTCTCATTTTTGGCTTTTTTCCCCTAAAACGTGAATTTTTTTTTTTTTTCTAATCTCTGTTCCTTCTGAAAGAATACATTTTCCTAAACCAGGACTGGAAAAGGTCAGTTTTCATTCCAATCCCAAAGAAAGGCAATGCCAAAGAATGCTTAAACTACCGCAGAATTGTACTCATCTCACATGCTAGTAAAGTAATACTCAAAATTCTCCAAGCCAGGCTTCAGCAATACGTGAACCGTGAACTTCCAGATGTTCAAGCTGGTTTTAGAAAAGGCAGAGGAACCAGAGATCAAATTGCCAACATCCGCTGGATCATCGAAAAAGCAAGAGATTTCCAGAAAAACGTCTATTTCTGCTTTCTTGACTATGCCAAAGCCTTTGACTGTGTGGATCATAAGAAACTGTGGACAATTTTGAAAGAGTTCGGAATACCAGACCACCTGACCTGCTTCCTGAGAAATCTGTATGCAGGTCAGGAAGCAGCAGTTAGAACTGGACATGGAACAACAGACTGGTTCCAAATAGGAAAAGGAGTACGTCAAGGGTGTATATTGTCACCCTGCTTATTTAACTTATGCAGAGTACATCATGAGAAACTCTGGACTGGAAGAAAAACAAGCTGGAATCAAGATTGCTGGGAGAAATATTAATAACCTCAGATATGTAGATGACACCACCCTTCTGGCAGAAAGTGAAGAGGAACTAAAAAGCTTCTTGATGAAAGTGAAAGTGGAGAGTGAAAAAGTTGGCCTAAAGCTCAACATTCAGAAAACGATCATGGCATCTGGTCCCATCACTTCATGGGAAATAGATGGGGAAACAGTGGAAACGGTGTCAGACTTTATTTTGGGGGGGCTCCAAAATCACTGCAGATGGTGACTGCAGCCATGAAATTAAAAGACGCTCCTTGGAAGAAAAGTTATGACCAACCTAGACAGTATATTCAAAAGCAGAGGCATTACTTTGCTGACTAAGGTCCGTCTAGTCAAGGCTATGGTTTTTCCAGTGGTCATGTATGGACGTGAGAGTTGGACTGTGAAGAAGGCAGAGCGCCGAAGAATTGATGCTTTTGAACTGTGGTGTTGGAGAAGACTCTTGAGGGTCCCTTGGACTGCAAGGAGACCCATCCAGTCCATTCTAAAGGAGATCAGCCCTGGGATTTCTTTGGAAGGACTGATGCTAAAGCTGAAACTCCAGTACTTTGGCCACCTCATGCAATGAGTTGACTCATTGGAAAAGACCTTGATGCTGGGAGCGATTTGGGGCAGGAGGAGAAGGGGATGACAGAGGATGAGATGGCTGGATGGCATCACTGACTTGGACGTGAGTCTGAGTGAACTCCGGGAGTTGGTGATGGACAGGGAGACCTGGTGTGCTGAGATTCATGAGGTCACAAAGAGTCGGACACGACTGAGCGACTGAGCTGAACTGAACTGAACTGAAACCAGCAAAGCAGGTAATTCTCCATGAGGAGTTTGGGTGTGGATTCCTTTCTTAGTTTCTAAGTTCTTTTGGTACAACTGGAGGCAGTTTTCTTCGTAGATGGCTCCTTTCATTTCAGTGGAGGAGAAAGATTGGTAACATCTTCTGATTTTATGATTCTCTTTCCTTAGAATGCTTGGTTTCCACCACTTGTTTATTCTTTCCCATCAGCACCAATTCCCCAAGGAGTCCCTTTCTCCCAGAATCTATGGTTTGCCTTCCCAAAGTACTAGTTTTGATCCGTGTTTTCAAGTCCTTTTAAAAATAATTCCCCAGAAGTCTATGCTGTGACCTCCTTCAGTACCTAAATGCAGGACTCTTTCTCTCTCATGGGTTTCTATTCAGTCTCCTCCTCATTTGTAGCTTTCAGATCTGGCACTACTGAGTTTGGGATGCTTGTTTCCTTACTTTTGTGTAAATTAAGGATTGTGGTATTTTCTGTCTCCTAGTTAAGATATAGAAATATGTTAAGGGTGGTTTCATATGCATTCCTTCTTATTCTATATGGGATTTTTAGAGGCTGTGAGAAGAGATTCCAATGTAGGTGGTTGTCGTTCTACAGAAACCCAGAAGTGTTTCCTTTTTTTCACAAAACAATTACAATATGGTTTTATATCAATGGAAATTATATAGTATGGAAAGGAAGAATTAGGAGAGAACTTTTGGAATGATTTCCTTGCATAAAAGCAAGAGAGAATAAGGTCTAGTACCCCAGGTAAAAAGTCACTTTTAATAAAAGCAAGGAGAATTTGTGGTAAAGTGAGGGAGGGCTGAGTTATGTGTACTAAAAAGCAGGTTAATAGGCTAAAGATTTGTTGTGAGCTTGTGGAAGTTCTTTTTATTTTTATTGAAGTTTAGCCAGTTTACAATGTTGTATTAGTTTCTGGTGTGCAACAGTGTGATTCAGTTATGTACATATATAAAGTGTATATATATATATATTATTTTTCAGATTCTTTTCCATTGTAGTCATTACAAGGTTTCAAAATTGTTACCAGTGCTATACAGTTTCTCTATTTTATATAATAGTATATGTATTTACCCACTCCAGTGTCCTTGCCTGGAGAATCCCAGGGACGGGGGAGCCTAGTGGGCTGCTATCTATGGGGTCGCAGAGAGTCGGACACGACTGAAGTGACTTAGCAGCAGCAGTATATGTATTTATATATATAAAGCTCAAATTCCTAATTTATCCCTTCTCCCTTTCCCCTTTGGTAACCATAATTTTGTTTTCTATGTGTGTAAGAACTGACTCATTTGAAAAGACCGTGATGCTGGGAAAGATTGAAGGTGGGAGGAGAAGGGGAAGACAGAGGATTAGATGGTTGGATGGCATTGCCAACTTGATGGACATGAGTTTGAATAAGCTCCAGGAGTTGGTAATGGACAGGGAAGCCTGGTGTGCTGCAGTCCATGGAGTCGCAAAGAGTCTGACAGGACTGAGTGACTGAACTGAACTGAAGCCTGTTTCTGTTTTGTAAATAAATTCATTTATATAATTATTTTAGATTCCATATTAAGCAATATCTTATGATAGCTGTCTTTCTCTGTCTGATTTATTTCACTTAGTGTGATAATCTCTAGATCTATCCATTGCTTCCTCTCTTCTTAGTAATGTGAGATTAAGACCAGTATCTGAGAGGAAGAATGGGGTGGGTATCATGAGGAGGGAGTGAAAGTATACCCAGAGGATACCCAGAAGGGTGTGGATATGTTAGTAAGAAAAACAGCATGATATATCTTTTTAGCCCAATTTATTTTGGAAATATAAATACATTCATATAGCATGTTTTCATAAGCTGATTAAATTAAGTATTAGAGACAACCAAAACTGTAGTTTTGCCAAACACTTTAAAGACAGAAAGGGATTTTTAAAAAAGACTTAAAGTTCTATTGAAGCTCGGAGAAAAGACATAATCTGAGATTATGCAGAAGAGATAATAAATTAAGTGTATAGACAGACTGTGGTCAAGATGGCATTGGGCAAAGTCCTTACAGGTAGAACCAGAACATAAGCACCTGGAAAGTATGGGGGTGTAAGTGGAAGAGGCTGCAAAGAGAGGTTGTTTCATGCAGGAACCATGTGAACAAAGTCCTGATGTGGGTTGTGGGCTGAAAATGTCTAATTTTTCTGAAATAAGTAGCTATAAAATTATAAAGTAAGAAACAGGAATGAAAAAGTAGATATGTAAGATATCAAAGCAAGTTTTAGATGCCTTACTAAGAAAGCTAGGACTTCACAAACTGAACAGGAAAGATATTAGAAAAACAAATTTTAAAAACTTTGAACACTGTAGTGATTTCTTAAAGCAAGCAATCTTAAAACTCCTTGCTTTGAGAATTCTAGTCTGCCAATAGCATGTTTTGGATGTAGGGAAAAGTAGAAATCAATAGTCCTTCTGAAAGATAATTACAATATTCCAGGGTAATAAGGATATGAACTCAAGGAATGGCCCATAGAATCAGGGAAAGAAGGTTCAAGTGTGACAAATAGTTGAAAATTATATGTCTATGTAATCTAGATTAAATGAAAAAAGTAGCTTTAAAGATAAATACTTTTTAAAGCTAATTCATAATATAGAACATTTGAGCACTTAAAAAAAATTATATTTTGGCATTGACAAGGAAGATGCTTGGTAGACTAAACTAGACTATTACTTAATTGACCTTTCCTGTGTTAGTCATCTGAGGGCAGTGACTTTTCCAACTTGCCAAAGGCGTTTGAAACTGACTATTCTCCAAAGCAGTTGAATGAATAGTCCTTTCAAATGACAGCCGTTGATCTAATATGGTAAAAACAGACTGTCAACCACTTCAAAATAGCCTTCTGAAGTCATTTATTGATTTGGTCCGATTTAGAAGTAAATTTTTCCTAAAAGTATCCCCCAGACCTAAGTCAGTACAATGTAACTGAAACCTATTATGTAATATATAACATCTCTATGGAGAAGGCATATATAGTTCTCTCACTTTGTATAAGAACATGGCTTCTAACAGTGATGGGCACTGATGATTTCTCCCTTCCATGTGGTTGATTGTTAGTATGATTGGGGAGAAGAGGCCATGTGCACATGCTAAGTAGTGACTGAGCATCCTGAATAGAGGCTTTTGGAAGTAAGGAGGTCATTGGAACCAGGTTTACTTCCCACGTCTCACTCAGTATTACCCCCTCTAACTGTAGGAATGGGCTTTCTTATATACTTTTTTGCTATTAACACTCTTGGTTTCATTCTTTCCAATCCAGTAAGAATTTAATTCATTTTAATGGTTTTTCTTGGGACTCTCTAGGCCCTGAAAAATATTCAAATATATTTTAAAAGTTTCTAATAAATAGTAACATCAGTAATCAGAGAGAAATTAAAACAAAAAAAAACTTTGCTTTATTTTCCCTCATTTCCCCAATGTCTTTCATTTTTCCTTCTCTTCTCCTTTCTCCTCACTTAGCCAAAATCAATAATTTAAACTTTCTTTTTATATTGTTTTTGATCTCTCTCGGCTCAAAAAGTGACCAAACTCCTGGAAAATTTGTCCCTGTTTTTACTTGTTTCCCTAAAAGCATGCCTGGTGCTTGAGTAGCTTCATATGCAGTGGGAGATACCACAGTTTCAGGGGATAGCATCTTCCTTTTTTTTCAGTCCTCCAGAACATCCACCTTAGCATGTGAGTAGCACTTTCCCAGTTAACTTCTTCACTCAAGTCTATGACTGTGGCAACTAGTGATCTTTTGATTTCACCAGGCCCAGTATCATTTCTTGTCTCAGGCTTACCTCGGCTCTCACTGTGTCTACAGAGTACTGAGATTCTCTGAGCATGTAGGCACAACTCGGGCAATTTCCTTTGTAACAATCAATGCAGAGTTTCTTGCTCTGATAACTTGACCTTGGCAGTCTCTCCACATTCTTAGCTATGTCCTTTTAGCTGGGTCCCATGAGAACAAGTTTCAGAGAAAAATGACATCTCAGGCCCTCTTTCAGACAGACCACCAAGTTGGCATGAGTTTCCCAGATTGGTACCTGGTTGAAGGTGTAGCTTCCCTCCTCACTGACTGATCTAATGAACATTCCCCTCTCCAGGCCTACATTGGAATATACTTAACTGATTCATGTCTCTGTTTTCTTTCTCTATTCTCCTTTCTAATCCCCATTAGCTGGAAATCACCAATGTTCTCCTTCTTTTCTTCTTGTTTCCAAATATGGAAACTTACTCTATATATAAATTCATTGGTTCAGCAGGCCAGTCTTATATCTGAACATGTTAGAGGAAGAAGGGATAAAAAAGACAACTAACTGTCTTACTGGAAAATCCTATGTCCCAAAACAATTGCTTGCTGCAAGTCTCATTACTGAACATCACATGCAGAATTTGTTATTTTTCTAAGCATTGTTTCTGAAACAAATTTCAAGGCTCCAGGAAATAGACAGCTTTGGCAGACCAGGAGAGGGCCAAAGGTTCAGAAAGGTAGAAGGGAAGCACATGAAGAGCTTTAAAAATTTACCCTTGTTCACTTCAGTTCAGTCGCTTGGTTCGGTTCAGTTCAGTCACTTAGTCGTGTCTGACTCTTTGTGACCCCATGAATCGCACAACCCCAGGCCTCCCTGTCCATCACCAACTCCCGGAGTTCATTCAGACTCACATCCATCGAGTCAGTGATGCCATCCAGCTATCTCATCCTCTGTTGTCCCCTTCTCTTCCTGCCCTCAATCCCTCCCAGCATCAGAGTCTTTTCTAATGAGCCAACTCTTCACATGAGGTGGCCAAAATACTGGAGTTTCAGCTTTAGCATCAGTCCTTTCAAAGAAATCCCAGGGTTGATCTCCTTCAGAAGGGACTGGTTGGATCTCCTTGCAGTCCAAGGGACTCTCAAGAGTCGTCTCCAACACCACAGTTCGAAAGCATCAATTCTTTGGCACTCAGCTTTCTTCACAGTCCAACTCTCACATCCATTCATGACCACAGGAAAAACCATAGCCTTGACTAGACGGACCTTTGTTGGCAAAGTAATGTCTCTGCTTTTGAATATGCTATCTAGGTTGGTCACAACTTTTCTTCCAAGGAATGAAGTAAAGTGAAGTCGCTCAGTCGTGTCCGACTCTTTGCGACCCCATGGACTGTAACCTATCAGGCTCCTCTGTCCATGGGATTTTCCAGGCAAGAGTGCTGGAGTGGATTGCCATTTCCTTCTCCAGGGGATCTTCCCGACCCAGGAATCAAACCCTGGTCTCCCACATTGCAGGCAGACGCTTTACCGTCTGAGCCAACAAGGAAGCCAAGGAGTAAGCGTCTTTTAATTTCATGGCTGCAGTCACCATCTGCAGTGATTTTGGAGCCCCAAAAGATAAAGTCTGACACTGTCTCCACTGTTTCCCCATCTATTTCCCATGAAGTGATGGGACCGGATGCCATGATCTTCGTTTTCTGAATGTTGAGCTTTAAGCCAACGTTTTCACTCTCCTCTTTCACTTTCATCAAGAGGCTTTTTAGTTCCTCTTCACTTTCTGCCATAACGGTGGTGTCATCTGCATATCTGAAGTTGTTGATATTTCTCCCGGCATCTTGATTCCAGCTTGTGCTTCTTCCAGTCCAGAGTTTCTCATGATGTACTCTTCATATAAGTTAAATAAGCAGGGTGACAATATACAGCCTTGATGTACTCCTTTTCCTATTTGGAACCAGTCCATTGTTCTATGTCCAGTTCTAACTATTGCTTCCTGACCTGCATACAGGTTTCTTAAGAGGCAGGTCAGGTGGTCTGGTATCTGTTACATATACTTAAATTCTAATGAGGTTTCTTTAGGGTCTGAAGATTAAAGAAAGATACTTCAGATGCTTAAAATAATGTTAGCAATTTGAGAGAGAGAGGTCCAGAATATCATCTGGATGGCATTTGTATACCAGAATGTGGTTAAGTCTGAATGCAGGTCTAGAGTGGGGAAGGGAAAGACCCTGTCCACTATGTAGTGCATCATTAAAGCTTAGCTACAGACTTAGTGTTCAACTCAAGCATGCTACTTGCACATACCAAGTTCCGCATAACTTTTGTTGTAGCAGAAGTTTTGTATGATTAATGATTAATATATTATCATCATATTAAAAATGAAGCAGGAAAAAGTATTTTAATAAAAAATTTTTAAAAATTAAAAAAAAATAAAGCACAGCAAAGGCTAACACAGTATTGCCAATAGAATGCACTCATCTTAACAAACACCGTCTTCCAATAACACAAGAGAAGACTCTACACATGAACATCACCAGATAGTCAATACTGAAATCAGATGATTATATTATTTGCAGCCAAAGATGGAAACGCTTAATCAGTCAGCAAAAACAAGACTGGGAGCTTACTGTGCAACAGATCATGAACTCCTTTTTGCAAAATTTAGACTTAAATTGAAGGAAGTAGGTAAAAACCATAAGACCATTCAGATATGACCTAAATCAAATCCCTTATAATTATATAGTCAAAGTGACAAATAGAGTCAAGGGATTAGAGCTGATAGAGTGCCTGAAGAACTATGGATAGAGGTTCATAACATTGTACAGGAGGTGGTGATCAAGACCATCCCCAAGAAAACGAGATGCTAAAAGACACCATGGTTGTCTGAGGAGGCCTTAAAAATAGCTGAGAAAAGAAGAAAAGCAAAAAGCAAAGGAGGAAAAGAAAGATATACCCATCTAAATGCAGAGTACCAAAGAACAGCAAGGAGAGATAAAGCCTTCCTCAGTGATCAATGCAAAAAGAAAAAGAAAAAAGAAAAATAGAGGGAAACAATAGAATGGGAAAGACTAGAGATCTTTTCAAGCAAATTAAAGATACCAAGGGAACATTTCATGCAAAGATAGGCACAATAAAGGACAGAAATGGTATGGACCTAACAGAAGCAGAAGATATTAAGAAACAGTGGCAAGAATACACAGAAGAACTATACAAAAAAGATCTTCATGACTCAGATAACCACAATGGTGTGATCACTCACCTACAGCCAGACATTCTGGAATGCTAAGTCAAGTGGGCCTTAGGAAGCATCACTGTGAACAAAGCTAGTGGAGATAATGAAATTCTACCTGAGCTATTTCAAATCCTGGAAGATGATGCTGTGAAAGTGCCACAAGCAATATGGCAGCAAATGTGGAAAACTCAGCAGTTGCCACAGGACTGGAAAAGGTCAATTTTCATTCCAGTCCCAAAGAAAGGCAATCCCAAAGAATGATCCAACTACCACACAATTACACTCATCTCCCGTGCTAGCAAAGTAATGCTCAAAACCCTTCAAGCTAGGCTTCAACAGTGAACTGAGAACTTCCAGATATTCAAGCTGGATTTAGAAAAGGCAGAGGAACCAGAGATCAAATTGCCAACATTTGTTGGATCATAGAAAAAGCAAGAGAATTCCAGAAAAACCTCTACTGCTTCATTGACCAATCTAAAGCCTTTGACTGTGTGGATCACAGCAAACTGTGGAAAATTCTGAAAAAGATGGTAATACCAGCCTACCTTACCCCTTACCTGTGTCCTGAGAAACCTGTATGCAGGTCAAGAAGCAACAGTTAGAACTGAACATGGAACAATGGACTGGTTCCAAACTGGGAAAGGAGTATGTCAAGGCTGTATATTGTCACCTTGCATATTTAACTTATATGCAGAGTGCATCATATGAAATGCTGGGCTGGGTGCATGGAATCAAGATTGCTGGGAGAAATATTAATCACCTCTGATATGCAAATGACACCACCCTTATGACAGAAAGTGAAGAACTCAAGAGTCTCTTGATGAAAGTGATAGAGAAGAGTGAAAAAGCAAGCTGGTTTAAAACTCAACATTCAAATAACAAAGATAATGGAATCTGGTCCTATCACTTCATGGCAAATAGATGAGGGAACTTTGGAAATGGTGACAGATTTCATTTTCTTGGGCTTCAAAATCTCTGCAGATGGTGACTGCAGCCAGTAAATTNCCTATCACTTCATGACAAATAGATGAGGGAACTTTGGAAATGGTGACAGATTTCATTTTCTTGGGCTTCAAAATCTCTGCAGATGGTGACTGCAGCCAGTAAATTAAAAGACATTTACTCCTTGGAAGAAAAGCCATGACAAACCTAGACAGCATATTAAAAAGCAGAGACATTGCTTTGCCAACAAAGTTCTGATTGTCAAAGCTGTAGTTTTTCTAGTAGTCATGTATGCATGTGGATTGGACCATAAAGAAGGCTGTGCGCCAAAGAATTGATGCTGTTGAACTGTGATGCTGGAGAAGACTCTTGAGAGTCCCTTGGACTGCAAGGAGATCAAACCAGTCAATCCTAAAGGAAATCAATCCTGAATATTCATTGGAAGGACTGATGCCGAAACTGAAGTTCCAATACTTTGGCCACCTGATGCGAAGAGCCGACTCTTTAGAAAAGACTCTGATGATAGAAAATATTGACGGCAGGAGGAATGATAGAGGATGAGATGGTTGGATGGCATCACTGACTTGATGAACATGAGTTTGAGCAAGTTCCAGGAGATGGTGAAGGACAGGGAAGCCTGGCTTGCTGCAGTCGATGGGGTTGCAAAGAATCAGACATGACTGAGCAACTGAAGAACAACAAATCATATTAAATGAATTTTATTTCTACTTTACTTCCTTACCAACAGATTTCTTGATCTCACAAAAGTAACAATATTTATAGCTTGGAAATTTGCAAATTGTTTTCCAATTGTCATGAATAATAGAACAGACACAGTGAAGGTTATGATTAATTGAGAAATATAAACTCATTTTTTTCACATTCTTTAATTATATGTTTATATGTGGTTAAAGTGACTTGTGACATAATTACTGGTAATACACAGAAGTTTTTATCATTGTTCTTTAGCCAAATTCCATAAAAGAGGAGAGCTTTTATAACTTCCTTGGCATTTATGTATGTAAGATGTTTCAACAAGGTAGAATAGTAGTTCTCATGTTGAAAGAGATGCTTCAACAAATGTTTCAATGCACTGTATTTCAGAGAACATATGCTTAATAACATACAATAATTGCTTATAGAGAAAATGGTTTGATGAAATCAGAATAAATCAATATGGTATTTTTTCAGAATGTAGACATTTCTTCTGATACTCAGTGAAGACGCTACTAATCATTCTGTTTCAAGAAAGGACTTGAACAAGGTATACATTCAGTGAAAGTAGACATCCAGGTGTAAATTCGGAAATGTTATTTTTATTTTGCCTACCAACTGCAATGATCTTTTGCCCTGTATCTAGCTCCAAAGGTTAAGGATTTTTTTTTAAGTGACTTTGTGAAGCAGTGGGTAGTTGCATTTATAAATAAAAACACAAATTAAGGCCATTATGTTAACTTTGTGAAAACATTCAGTATTTACGTTGTGTTAAAAAATTATTTAATTTGTGGATTACCTCAATGAAATTCATCTTTACCAGTCTTCAAGTTCTAAAACTAAGAAAGATAAGTCTTTATATTGGCCATTCACTATAGGAAGGAAAATAATTTAATAAATTAGTCATAGCATCACCACCTGAGCTAGATGAAAGTATTTTTGGTTCTTTCACGGACCTCAGAGTAGAGTGAACAGTCTGTTTTTCAAAACTGCAGTTTCATTTATCTGGCCTTAGGTTAGGCCTAATTTTGATTTTTCTACTTGCTTATTTGGCATTTTCCAAAATATAAATTCAACACATCCTTTGTACAGGGTCAAAAAATTAGAAATCTGAGCCTGGAGAAACAGCAGAGCTGACCTTGAGAAAGTGATAAGCTCCCTTTATTCTCACCTATTCCATCACATCTCACCCTACCCTGCCACTGGGAAATGTGAGAAGAGAAGAATGGTATGGAAAGTGAGTAAGCCAAGGCACTTAAAGACCATCTTCCTCTCTCTCTTTCACACACACACACACACACACACACACACACATACACACACAGAGGTTTAACTAGCAAAGGAAATCCACACATCATTACAAATACCTAGATATGTTAATTGGAAGAGGGAAATTTTGTTTCGGACTTTGAGAGGTTAGTGGTCTGAACAAAGACAAGGGTAACTTATGTGAACATTCTAATTGAATATAGTCAAGGGAATTTGGCTCTTTTACACCCCTACTAGTCTTTTTATCTCCATCAAAATTTTTCATACCCTATTACTCTCACTTAACCCCAGATCAACACTATATATGGTCTACTTTTCAACTTAATAGTAGTAACAACAAAATATACCAATTAAAATGAGTGTGTGGAGTAGTCTGAGTATTAACTTTCTTTAACAGAGCAAATGCAAAATATATCTACTGATACGACTTTTGGTAAAAATGAGCCTGTGAGAATACCACTTATTTTTGTAGTGTATAAAGGTGTAGATTTTAGATATAATACACATACAAACACGTAAGTAAAACCTGTATTATGGTACTAAAACTTTCTGCAAATTGTAATCACTATAGTTTACATATACATTCTGTCTGCTGGGTAGGTACTTGCTAGGCATTTGTCAGTCAGAAGGAGGAAGAGGAAGCTTCTGAAAAGAGGAGGGAGAGGAACCGGGAGAGGCAAATGCATCAGAACATGTCACCACTGAGTACATGCTCTGTTTCTCAGCAATTACCTGAAAGCTTTTATGAGCAGAGAGTTAATCGTTCTTTATTGACCATCTCTCCATCTTATCTTCTTCATCCTACCTTCCCTTTGACTGTTTATAATGATTTATTCCTTTTTTCCCCCAAGTAACATTTTAGTATCAAACTACCAACCAGTACTAACTCTAAAAACTCAAGCTATTCAATTCAGTATACTAAGATGTTTTCAGTATAATAAATGATCGACTCGTTTTTGAGTGCTAAGACTTTAAACATTTTATATGTAGTGTCTACATACTTAACTCTCATCAAGGTCAACTAAAATGTCTTTTCTTTAACATAACAAAAGTGCTGAAATTCTCAATCTTTGTCTTGGTTATTAAACCTGGCAAACTATTTACAATGTATTAAAATTCTCCATTCAAAAATTTACAAGAATAACAGAAGTAGAATGATAACTCCTGAGGTTACCATAGAAAACTGTGTAACTTTAGGTTTGTCATTTATTGACCCAAACTGCTTATTTACAGACAATAAGCTGAAAGTCAGGATGGCTTGCCCAAAGTTGCATGATTGGCTGATTGGATGATCCTGAACTAATTTCATTTTGTGCTAATTCTATCACATACCACAACCTTTCTTAGCAAATGCTAATTAATATCTTCGTAAAACTTTCTTGATAATAAAACATACATTTCTACACTGAGGAATATAATCTATTTGTTATTTTGCCCTGTTTTGCACCTGTCCAAACATGGGTTAATAATTATATAGTCATAACCTAAATAATTTCTAAAATAAAAATTTATTTTTAAACTACTTTATACAAGATAGGCTTACTCCTCTTTTACTTAGTTTATGTGTTAATGAATTCCTCAAATCACAATCATTTGATACTCCAAAGTTAATTGGAAATCATCCATATGTGCATAAATATTTTAGGATCATTAGGAGTTTACACAGGAAAGGTACAATGATGAAAGATTCCAGGGAACTGATGCAGAACATAAGTCTGGAGTGAATAAATTATATCATGGACTTCTTTTATGTTAATAACAATTTTGAAGCGTTAACTAGCACATCTACAATAGATATAAACATTCAGTAAGATTAAAGATTATTTTGAGAGAGATGGAAACTTTTTCTAAAACAACAGAGGGAAAAAAGCTGCTAAGCTAACATACTGAACATTACTCCATCTAATTTGTTTTATCTGTAAATATTGTAAGATATGAGTCAACATATGATCTGCAGGACTGTTAGGCTTTTGCTTACCATGATCTTCAGTAGGATTAGGCCAAAAGATTTTGTGGGAGTCGCCTCTGCTTTTATTTATTTATCTATTCATCAAATGTTACATCAAATGTGTATTATGACTCAGTGTTGCAGATCCTAAAGATAAATGGTGGTTAAAATAATTTCTCAACTGTTGGTTTAGCTGAGAGATAGATATTATCCAATCAACCCTCAAATAAATGTAATACATGTTGGGAAGCAAGGTTTATGATGCTGAGAAAGATTAAGTAGGCGATTCCATGATTCTCTACTGTCCTGGCTCAATGTCTCAAACACAGCTGTCATCAATGCTCTTTAACTAAGGATGATGAATCGGCTTAAAATAAGTTTAAAGAATTTCTGAAAAACTGAGCCACTAAGATGAGTTCCTAAAGATGGATGAAAATATAAAGAGAAATGGGATCCAGTTCTAAACCTTTGTTTAAACTATTTCTATTCTCTAATTCTCTGTTCTCTACTGCTGCTTGCTAAACTCTTTAAGGCCTTTTCCAGATTGAAGTCACAATATTCCCTCCACCTTTTTCTTTGTCAATATCATTTGGAGAGGGTTCATGTGGCCTATGCTTTTAGGTGAAGATATAAAGCCTAAGCATTTACTTCCCTATAGCAATTGGATTGTTAATATCAAAACACTTCAAAAAAGCAAAAATCATGTTTTCTGGAAAAACCCTAGCCTTAGAACAGCAGTGTGTACCTATTCAACTGGTATTTTTTTTCTGGAACAGACTTCAGAGCTAGTTGCTTTTTCTGCTGAGAAACATGGTATCTGTGTGATCTCTTTCACTTTTCAGCTTTGTTATGGGCTAAACTTTAAAAAAATTCTATTTGTGAATTGTATATGTGTGCATATGATTGTGTAATTTGACATTTTAAATATTTTGATATCAAAAATTTATAGAGTTGGAGTAAATTAACTTTCATTCATTGATTTACTAAAGATAATATTTTTATTTTAAAATTTTAGGTTTGAAAATTAGATTTTCTTCTGAAACCTAATCTATAAATTTACATTTTTATTTTCAAAATATGCACTATTTATTGTTTGTTTTAGCTATTCTTTTTTTCATTTCCACTCAATTTATAGCAAATTTATACAATGTGATTGCATTTCAGGCAAACTATCTGTTAAGTTAAACTTCATGAAGTAGTGGTTTGTACAGTGCATTAGACAGAATCATGACTTGTCTAAATTTTTCCCATAAGAAAGTTTATTTTGTGAAATATTAAAAGAACTGCTTTCTATTCTTGCAGATTTATCCTAGAAGTTATTAATTATCAGTTTATAGCAATTTATAGTACTGATGTTAAAATAACATTTGTCTTATAATGTCTACACATGCTGAAAGTACCCAAAGATGTCCTAAGCTCTAACAATTAAAATTCCTTTGAAAATATAGTCTGCTAAATTCCAATATGATATTTTTCATTTCATTTATATATTATCAGGTGAGCTAAATATTAATTGCAATAAAAAATGCTTACTTATAAGTTTCAGGTAAAGTTTTTTTTGTTTGTTTTTGGTATAATTCTAGAGTATGTGTATTGTTTTTTAATACTAACCCTGTAGATTCTATATCTGTGGTAACTATTTTCTAATTATTCAGTGTATTAATGGCTCCACAGCATCTGTCACAGTTTGTATTTATTCACAGATGGATTAAGTATGTTATTCTGCTCGGTGCTGTGTAATTGTTTTTAGAAGACAAGAGAGAACACTATTCCAGAGCATTAAACAGAAGCTATTTTCCTTTAATCATTTAATATAAGCCCATGCTGTCTTTCACCTTTGTGACCCATGGTGTTTGATTAGTTCTAAGATTGCATCTGATATGTATATTTTATCTTTACCTTCCACTTTGCATAACATTATGCTCAACTTAATTTAGTTTACATCAGCAGCATTTCTAGATGCGGCTCTCTTTGGCTGCCTTTCAGTCTCACGGGCTATATAAAAAATACATAAATTATTAAGTTTAGCATCATTGAAAACATATGCATCTATGTAAAAATGTCATAGATTCAGTGGCTACCATCTGTGGCTGTGGTAATACAAATAAATGTGCACAATCCTGTGTATCGATTCAAGTAAACAAAACTCAGTTGGATACATAACCTGATATTGTGGTTTGGGTAGGCACTATTTTATTTTGTCAAACATCAAATGGGAAAAGTAATAGAATACACATATTGTTTTGGTTAGTTGGCACTTTCTTCCTCTAACAAACATGATCAGCTCTTTAGAGTAAAATTACTGATTCGGCATTGTAGATTGATAGTAACTGGACAATTTTCACATCCCAACATTGGCCATCATTAGAAAATACACTTTAGTTGTATACATTTTATAATAAAATATTTGTACTGTTTTAATCATGTATTAATGTAATTGTACATAGGGTGACGTCTCTGGGCTTCCCTTGTGGCTCACACAGTTAAGAACCCGCCTGCCAAGCAGGAGATGCAGGTTCAGTCCCTCGATGGGGGTGATCCCCTGGAGAAGAGAATGTCTACCCACTCCAGTATTCTTGCCTGGAGAATCCCATGGACAGAGGATTCTGGCAGGCTATGATTCATAGGGTCACAAAGAGTAGGACACAACTGAGTGACTAACAGTTTTACTTTCAAGGTGTTCTCTCTAGTATCATTTGTTAGAAAAGGGAAGAAACAACAAAATAGAAAGATGTTACTGAATTTTAGTCTGGTGAGGGTAAGATGATTGTTTCTCTATTAAATTCATTTAATTTAACATCTATTTTTATAATCATGACTTAAATAGTTATTTCTGCATATAATCCCCAAATTCAGCATTCTAAGCACTGGTCAGACTATGCACATAATCACATTTTCCTATGATTCTTTTTGACCTGTTTATATAATAATAATTTGGTATTTTTTTTCACAGAAAAAAATCATTTTTATCTCTATCAAAGTTATTAGAATGTGTATCTTGTCATTGATAACTTAAGAAAGATCCTTTTAACTTTGTAATTTATTATAGCCAAGGTCATATAAACCTTGCGGATTGTTATAGGAAATTCTACTAAATTTTTTTTCATATAAAAGCTGTAAGGTTTTGGAACATTCCAGATTTTCTTCAACAGCAAATAGTATAATTACTCCTAATGGTCCTACACTCATTAACTAGTGCTTGAAAGGTACCTGTGCAAATAATAGGCCTTGAAGCATAGCTTCAGTAACTTTATATTATATCTACCTCTGTGAAGATCTTATGAAAGAGATGTTATGGTTATTTGAATACTAGAAATGTAGACCTCAAGGTTTAGCAGCATAAATAAATTACCTGCTAGTATCACAAATTGAGTAATGTGGAGCATCTTGGATTCAGGGCCAATTTGTTTAACCTCATATATACCTTTTTATTATCCCTCAGTTATCTATACTTCTTTTGCCATCATGCTGCAACTTCTTTTTACTTGGAAGTCTTCAAAACTTAGGCAAAACTAGTATTTATTTTTACTCTGTCTAGATACCACTAGGTGATAGTGCACATGCCTATTAACAAGTCAGACTAGTATATTCAGTCATCCGTTCAGCAAATACTTATTCCATATCTACTATATGTTTATATACTCCTAGACTCTGGAAAGATAAAAATGAGTGAGAGAGTTATGGTCCTTGTTCTTACAAATCTTATAGCCCAGTGAAAATAATATTTGGAGATTAAAGACAAACAAAGGAGAAGATATTTGTTTTGGGACACTGAATTCAACAGACATTTCAATAGACAAGAAAGACTGATAAGGGGAGAAAAATCAATATGATAAAGAAGAGCAAGATTTGGCCAGTGAAATAGAGGATCTAGTCAGAATGAGAGTGTTCTAACTCCCAGAAATCAACATGTGAGAACTCTTTTGTTGTGGTGGTGCTTTGCCCAGAAATGTCCTTTGCCAAGAGATGCCTAAGCAAATACCCATTTATCTGTCAAGGACTAATAAAAATGTTCTCTCTTATGAAGTCTTTTATAACTCTGCCAAGCAATTAGTTTCCTATGTATAGATGTTTCTTTATACATGAAGGAAATAACTGTTTTTGATGAACTTTTTTAGGATAACGATTGCCAGAAAGTTGTCATTAAATTATTATTGTTATCATTTACTATTGCTAATCAGTGGTCTAACCATTTTCAACAATCAGCAATAGCATTCATGGAATTGTATGGTTTAATAATAATTATTAGTTAGCTAATTATTTTGCTGTTTAAGGATTTGTCCATGAAAAAGGAAGAGATTCTTGGGCATGACTGAGTGCCCAAAAAGTGCCACCTGTGTAGAAGTCCCAAAAGGAACACAAATTATTCACTTAAGATAAAAAGGCATTCAATAATTCTTCTTTAATTGACTTTCCTGCATGAAAAGTGGAGACTCTGTGGAAAAAAAAATCCTTTAATCAGATAAAACAAAGAGGTCTCTAGATTTGGTCTCTACACTTTTCTGACTGCACACTTCTTTTTAAATTCAAATATAAAATATTTATATATTTTTAATTTTGATTGGAGTATGAGTTCAGTTCAGTCCCTCACTCGTGTCCGACTCTGTGCGACCCCATGGACTGCAACTCGCCAGCCCTTCCTAGCCATCACCAACTCCCAGGATTTCCTTAAACTCATGTCCATTGAGTCGGTGATGCCATCCAACCATCTCATCCTCTGTCATCCACTTCTCCTGCCTTCAACCTTTTCCAGCATCAGGGTCTTTCAAATGAGTCAGTTCTTCACAGCAGGTGGCCAAAGGATTGAAGTTTCAGCTTCAGCATCAGGCCTTCCAATGAATATTCAGGACTGATTTCCTTTAAAATTAACTAGTTGGATCTACTTGCAGTCCAAGGGACCCTCAAGAGTCTTCTCCAACACCACAGTTCAAAAGCATCAATTCTTTGATGCTCAGCTTTCCTCATAGTCCAACTCTCACATCCATACATGACTACTGGAAAAACCATAGCCTTGACTAGATGGACATTTCTTGGTAAAGTAATGTCTCTGCTTTTTAATATGCTATCTAGGTTGGTCATAAGTTTCCTTCAAAGAGTAAGCGTCTTTTAATTTCATGGCTACAGTCACCATCTGCAGTGATTGTGGAGCCCAAAAAAATAGTCTGACACTGTTTCCACTGTTTCCCCATCTATTTCCCGTGAAGTGATGCGACCAGATGCCATGATCTTAGTTTTCTGGATGTTGAGTTTAAAGCCAACTTTTTCACTCTCCTTTTTCACTTTCATCAAGAGGCTTTTTAGTTCCTCTTCACTTTCTGCCATAAGGGTGGTGTCATCTGCATATCTGAGGTTATTGATATTTCTCCCAGCAATCTTGATTCCAGCTTGTGCTTCTTCCAGCCCAGCATTTCTCATGATGTACTCTGCATATAAGTTAAATAAGCAGGGTGACAATATACAGCCTTGACGTACTCCTTTCCCAATTTGGAAGCAATTCATTGTTCCATGTCCAGTTCTAGCTGTTGCTCCTTAACCTGAATACAGGTTAAATAGGTTAAATAAGCAGGGTGACAATATATAGCCTTGACATATTCCTTTTCCTATTTGGAACCAGTCTGTTGTTCCACGTCCAGTTCTAACTGTTGCTTCCTGACCTGCATACAGATTTCTCAAGAGGCAGGTCAGGTGGTTTGGTATTCCTATCTCTTGAAGAATTTTCCAGTTTGTTGTGATCCATACACTCAAAAGCTTTGGCATAGTCATTAAAGCAGAAATAGATGTTTTTCTGGAACTCTCTTGCTTTTGCAATAATCCAACAGATGTTGGCAATTTGATCTCTGCTTCTTCTTCCTTTTCTAAAACCAGCTTGGTCATGTGGAAGAGACCTGACAAGCAAGGCTTCAGGACTCGAGGGACTCCCTCGATGCTCAAGCATATACCCCCAAATCAGAATCTGTCTGTCTTACTATTTTGTGCCTTTCACCGACTCTTCTGACATTAACAGGGGGCTATACCCAACCACCTTTCTCTGGAGAAAATCAACTTAGGTCTCTAGCTAATAAATCTCTTGGACATGATAAGAGTATTTCAAATCAAACCCCTCTGATGGCATTCTAGCTTGCCTGACAGGTTTATCCAGACTCTTTTAGTTATGCATATGATTTTTCACAACCTCCCAACTGTGAGAGGCATGGGAAGTTAAAAATACAGAGACTTTCAAAGAGTTAAAAACTATTAGAGTAGTGCTGGTGTAAGATTTCACTGTTGAGCCAATGCCTGCTGCTAAGTTCCCATATCTCTTATCGATTGTGCACCTGGGAGTACATTAGTTAACATAGTTGGAATTTAAGAAAAACAAGTGTAGCCTTGCAATTAACCACATCAGACCTTTGAGCTAATTGGTTCTTTCTTTGTTGTAACTCACTGCACCTTTGCTCTGTGAGAAATGTAACTCTGTTTAATACTTTCTGAGGCTTTCATAGATTAGAAATATAAAGAAAAAACATTTTAAGGGAAAATAAGTTTTCTGGTTGAGTAGTCTTTATCAAAAGAGGGCCATAAAATGTCCACAGGCCTCCAAGGCCAGAAGATAATGTACACAACATTGTTTATGGGAAAGGTATGCAGAAAAAATCCTGGTTTCGATAAAGTCAAAACAGATATAATGTTTGGGCTGACTCTATGTGACTTCGCATCTTTCATTTCCCTCTATGTACAAGTCAAGGTATAAAAGTCCCTTTTGAAAATAAAGTGATTGACCAGGACCAGTTTGCATGAAAGCCTGGTTCCCCCGTGTCTTTCTTTCTTTCTCTCTCTCATTCTCTTTTTCAGGCTGATCCCTTGGAGCATAGAGGCTCTCTGTGTTCACGTATCTGCCTGGGCTTCTAAGACCTGAATGGGAAGGCGCTCTGCATCTTCACTCCCTCGGGAGACTGGGAGGGTACCTGCGGCCTATGTGAACAGAACAAGTCCCTTGTCTTGGGACTTTATTGGTTTTCTGTGTAAACCAAGGAATATCAGCCTTTTTCTCTCCTCTATTTTCTTATCTGCAACATTCTTTCTTTATCTCTCTCTAAATCTATTCACTGACGCTGTCACACTTCAGATACCCTGGATCCAACCGGGGCAGGACCCTGGCATGGTAGTTTGAGCATTCTTTGGCATTGCCTTTCTTTGGGATTGAAATGAAAACTGGCTTTTTCCAGTCTTGTGGCCACTGCTGAGTTTTCCAAATTTGCTGACATATTGAGTGCAGCACTTTCACAGCATTATCTTTTAGGATTTGAAATAGTTCACCTGGAATTCCATCACCTCCACTAGCTTGAAGTATAGTTGATTTAAAATGTTGTGTTAGTTTCTGTTGTACAGCAAAGTGAATCAGTTATGCATGTATGTATCCACTCTTTCTTAGTTCCCCCCCACCCATATAAGTCATTTCAGAGTATTAAGTCTAGTTCCCTGTGCAATACAGTAGGTCTTTATTAGTTTTCTATTTTATATATAGTAATTTGTATGCATCAATCCCAGTCTCCCAATTTATGCTCCCCCTTCCCCCCCCAGTAACCCCAAGTTTGTTGTCTACATCTCTGACTCTATTTCTATTTTTTAAATAAGTTCATTTGTACCATTCTTTAAGATTCCACATATAAGCAATATCATATGATATTTGTCTTTCTCTGTCTTAATTAATTTAATGTGATAATCTCTGTAAATCCATACATCTTGCTGCAAATTATTTCCTTCTTTTTTTTTAAGGCTAAGTAATATGCCATTGTATATTTGTACCACATCTTTATCCATTCATCCATTGATGGACATTTTAGTTGCTTCCATGTCTTGGCTGCTGTAAACAGTGCTGCAATGAACATTGGATGCATGTGTCTTTTTGAATTATAGTTTTCTTCAGATATATGCCCAGGAGTGGAATTGATCATATGCTAGTTCTATTTTAAGTTTTTTGATGAACCTCTATACTATTCTCCATAGTAGTTGTATCACTATACATCCCCACTGACAGTGTCGGAAGGTTCCTTTTTCTCCACGTCCTCTCCAGCATATATTGTTTGTAGAATTTTTGAGGATGTGACTGCACACTTCTTAGTAAGAACTATCTGAAATATCCCAGTACATAGGTATTTACAAATGATATATATTTACTACTGTGCTAATATATTATGTATATTATAAAGCATTCATAAAATAGGAAATAGGAATAAAATAATTCTTAAATAGAAACATTTTAATGTACTTTTTCATTGGAAGTACACCATTAACTATCTTTGATTTGATTCTATATTTTACATAGTCTTGAAAATTTTGGATACTTGTTTTTTGTTTCCTTGGCATATCTGATGAGACCATCATTGATTTTACTTCATGATGTACAGTTCAAAGGGGTTACACTTGGAGAAGATATGTTAGCTTTGCTACACTTTTTGTATTTCATTTATGTTTTTATTAGTACTAATGATCAATATGAGCTTTAAGGAAAGAATTTAACTGTCTATTTACTTTACTTTTTTTTTTTTCAATTTCAACATTTACTATTTAGCTATAGTAATCATTACAATGATATTGCCAGAGGAATAAATAGATCCTGGACAAAGCAGAGAGCCCAGAAACATACTCATACAAACATGCCCAACTGACTTTTGATAACATTCAAAAGTCATTAACATTTGAAAACATTCAATGGAGAAAAGATTGCCTTTCCAATAAATTGTGCTCAAGCAATTGAAGATCTATCAACAAAAAAATAAGAAAAAAGAAACATATAAACTTAAACCAAAATGGATCAGAGACTTAAATGTAAACTATAAAAGTTTTAGAAAAAAGGAAACATGAGAAACACCTTTGGAAGACAAGTCTAGGTAAAGAGTCCTTAGGCTTGACACCAAAAGCAAAATTCTTGAAATGAAAATTTGATAAACTGAACTTCATTATAAAAGTTTTGCTCTACAAAAGACTCTGTTAAGAGAATGAAAAAACAAGCTACAGACTGAGAGAAGATACTTGCCACATATCTGACAAAGAACAAGTATATGATGAACTCTCAAATATCAACAGTTTAAAAAAAAAAAAATTCCAGTCACAAAATAGGCAAAAGGCATAAACAGATGTTTCACCAAAGAAGATACACAGACTGCAGATTAGCACATGAAAAGATGTTCAATATCAATAGCTACTAGGGAAATGAAGTTAAAACCATAATTCATCGGACATGACTGAAATGACTTAGCAGCAACAGCAGCAGCGTTATCACTACTTGTCTATTAGAATAGCGAAATTAGTTTTTAATATAAATTTATTTATTTTAATTGGAGGCCAATCACTCCACAATACTGCATTGGTTTTGCCATACATCAACATGAATCTGCCATGGGGGTACACGTGTTCCCCTCCCTCCCACCTCCCTCCCCATAGTGTCCCTCTGGGTCATCCTAGTGTGCTAGCCCCAAGCATCCTGTATCATGCATTGAACCTGGACTGAAATTCGTTTTGTAAATGATATTATACATGTTTCAATGCCATTCGCCCAAATCATCCCACCCTCTCCCTCTCCCACAGAGTCCAAAAGACTGTTCTATACATCTGTGTGTCTTTTGCTGTCTCGCATACAGGATTATCATTATTATCTTTCTAAATTCCATATATATGTGTTAGTATACTGTATTGGTGTTTTTCTTTCTGACTTACTTCACTCGGTATAATAGCCTCCAGTTTCATCCACCTCATTAGAACTGATTCAAATGTATTCTTTTTAATGGCTGAGTAATAAAGCTGAGCACCAAAGAATTGATGCTTTTGAACTGTGGTGTTGGAGAAGACTCTTGAGAGTCCCTTGGACTGCAAGGAGATCCAACCAGTCCATTCTAAAGGAGATCAGTCCTGGGTATTCTTTGGAAGAATGATGCTAAAGCTGAAACTCCAGTACTTTGGCCACCTCATGCAAAGAGTTGACTCATTGGAAAAGACCCTGATGCTGGGAGGGACTGGGGGCAGGAGAAGAAGGGGACGACAGAGGATGAGATGGCTGGATGGCATCACCGACTCGATGGACGTGAGTTTGACTGAACTCCAGGAGTTGGTGATGGACAGGGAGGCCTGGCATGCTGCAATTCATGGGATCGCAAAGAGTTGGACACGACTGAGCGACTGAACTGAATACTCCATTGTGTATATGTACCATAGCTTTGTTATCCATTTGTCTGCTGATGGACATCTAGGTTGCTTCCATGTCGTGGCTATTATAAACAGTGCTACGATGAACATTGGGGTACACATGTCTCTTTCAATTCTGGTGTCCTTGGTGTGTATGCCCAGAAGTGGGATTGCTGGGTCATAAGGCTGTTCTATTTCCAGTTTTTTAAGGAATCTCCACACTGTTCTCCATAGTGGCTGTACTAGTTTGCATTCCCACCAACAGTGTAAGAGGGTTCCCTTTTCTCCACACCCTCTCCAGCATTTATTGCATATAGACTTTTGGATAGCAGCCATTCTGACTGGCGTGAAATGGTACCTCATTGTGGTTTTGATTTGCATTTCTTTGGTAATGAGTGATGTTGAGCATCTTTTCATGTGTTTGTTAGCCATCTGTATGTCTTGTTTGGAGAAATGTCTGTCTAATTCTTTGGCCTATTTTTTGATTGGGTCGTTTATTTTTCTGGAATTGAGCTGCAGGAGTTGCTTGTATCTTTTTGAGATTAATTCTCTATCAGTTGCTTCATTTGCTATTATTTTCTCCCATTCTGAAGGCTCTCTTTTCACCTTGCTTAGAGTTTCCTTTGTTGTGCAGAAGCTTTTAATTTTAATTAGTTCCCATTTGTTTATTTTTCCTTTTATTTCCAATATTCTGGGAGGTGGGTCATAGACGATCCTGCTGTGATTTATGTTGGAGAGTGTTTTGCTTATGTTCTCCTCTAGGAGTTTATAGTTTCTGGTCTTACATTTAGATCTTTAATCCATTTTGAGTTTATTTTTGTGTATGGTGTTAGAAAGTGTTCTAGTTTCATTCTTTTACAAGTGATTGACCAAATTTCCTAGCACCACTTGTTAAAGAGATTATCTTTTCTCCATTGTTGTATATTCTTGCCTCCTTTGTCAAAGATGAGGTATCCATAGGTGCGTGGATTTATCTCTGGGCTTTTTATTTTGTTCCATTGATCTATATTTCTGTCTTTGTGCCAGTACCATACTATCTTTATGACTGTGGCTTTGTAGTAGACCCTGAAGTCAGGCAGGTTGATTCCTTCAATTCCATTCTTCTTTCTCAAGATTGCTTTGGCTATTCAAGGTTTTTTGTATTTCCATACAAAGTGTGAAATTATTTGTTCTAGCTCTGTGAAAAATACTTTTGGTAGTTTCACAGGGATTGCATTGAATCTATAGATTGCTTTGGGTGTCATACCCATTTTCACTGTATTGATTCTTCTGATCCATGAACATGGAATATTTCTCCATCTATTAGTGTCCTCTTTGATTTCTTTCATCAGTGTTTTATAGTTTTCTATATATAGGTCTTTAGTTTCTTTAGGTAGATATATTCCTAAGAATTTTATTCTTTTGTTGCAATGGTGAATGGAATTGTTTCCTTAGCTTCTCCTTCTATTTTCTCATTATTACTACTACTAAGTCGCTTCAGTCGTGTCCAACTCTGTGCAACCCCATAGACGGCAGCCCACCAGGCTCCTCTGTCCCTGGGATTCTCCAGGCAATAACAATGGAGTGGGTTGCCACTTCCTTCTCCAGTTTTCCTTTAAAATTGGAGGAAGTTACAGTTCAGTACACGCAGACAAAGTCGTATCCAACTCTTTGTGACCCCATGGACTGTAGCCCACCAGGCTCCTCTGTCCATGGAATTCTCTAGGCAAGAATACTAGAGTAGGTTGCCATTCCCTTCTCCAGGGATTCTCTCATTATTAGTTTATAGGAATGCAAGGGATTTCTGTGTGTTGATTTTGTATCCTGTCAGTTCAGTTCAGTTCAGTTCAGTCACGTCACTCAATCGTGTCCGACTCTTTGCGACCCCATGAATCACAGCACGCCAGGCCTCCCTGTCCATCACCAACTCCCAGAGTTCACTCAGACTCGCGTCCATCGAGTCAGTGATGCCATCTAGCCATCTCATCCTCGGTCGTCCCCTTGTCCTCCTGCCCCCAATCGCTCCCAGCATCAAAGTCTTTTCCAATGAGTCAACTCCTCACATGAGGTGGCCAAAGTGCTGGAGTTTCAGCTTCAGCATCACTCCTTCCAAGGAAATCCCAGGGCTGATCTCCTTCAGAATGGACTGGTTGGATCTCCTTGCAGCCCAAGGGACTCTCAAGAGTCTTCTCCAACACCACAGTTCAAAAGCATCAATTCTTTGGCGCTCAGCCTTCTTCACAGTCCAACTCTCACATCCATACATGACTACTGGAAAAACCATAGCCTTGATTAGACGGACCTTAGTCGGCAAAGTAATGTCTCTGCTTTTGAATATGCTATCTAGGTTGGTCATAACTTTTCTTCCAAGGAGTAAGCATCTTTTAATTTCATGGCTGTATCCTGTAACTTTACTATATTCATTGATTAGCTCTAGTAATTTTCTGGAGGAGTCTTTAGGGTTTTCTATGTAGAGGATCATGTCATCTGCAAACAGTGAGAGTTTTACTGCTTCTTTTTCCATTTGGATTCCTTTTATTTCTTTTTCTGCTCTGAGTTCTGTGGTCAAAACTTCCAGGACTATGTTGAATAGTAGCGGTGAAAGTGGGCACCCTTGTCTTGTTCCTGACTTTAGGGGAAATGCTTTCAATTTTTCACCATTGAGGATAATGTTTGCTGTGGGTTTGTCATATATAGCTTTTATTATGTTGAGGTATGTTCCTTCCTTCTATTCCTGCCTTCTGGAGAGTTTTTATCATAAATGGATGTTGAATGTTGTCAAAGGCCTTCTCTGCATCTATTGAGATAATCATATGGCTTTTATTTTTCAATTTGTTAATGTGGTGAATTACATTGATCGATTTGCAGATATTGAAGAATCCTTGCATCCCTGGGATAAAGCCCACTTGGTCATGGTATATGATCTTTTTAATGTCTTGTTGGATTCTGATTGCTAGAATTTTGTTGAGGATTTTTGCATCTATGTTCATCAGTGATATTGGCCTGTAGTTTTCTTTTTTTGTGGCATCTTTGTCAGGTTTTGGTATTAGGGTGCTGGTGGTCTCATAGAATGAGTTTGGAAGTTTACCTTCCTCTGCAATTTTCTGGAAGAGTTTGAGTAGGATAGGTGTTAGCTCTTCTCGATATTTTTGGTAGAATTCATCTGTGAAGCCATCTGGACCTGGGGTTTTGTTTGCTGGAAGTTTTCTGATTACAGTTTTAATTTCTATGCTTATGATAGGTCTGTTAAGATTTTCTATTTCTTGCTGGTTCAGTTTTGGAAAGTTGTACTTTTTTAAGAATCTGTCCATTTCTTCCAAGTTGTCCATTTTATTGGCATATAGTTGCTGATAGTAGTCTCTTATGATCCTTTGTATTTCTGTGTTGTCTGTTGTGATTGCTCCATTTTCATTTCTAATTTTATTGATTTGATTTTTCTCTCTTTGTTTCTTGATGAGTCTGGCTAATGGTTTGTCAATTTTATTTATCCTTTCAAAGAACCAGCTTTGGCTTTGTTGATTTTTGCTATGGTCTCTTTTGTTTCTTTTGCATTTATTTGTGCCTTAATTTTTAAGATTTCTTTCCTTCTACTAACCTGGGGTTCTTCATTTCTTCCTTTTCTAGTTGCTTTAGGTATAGAGTTAGGTTATTTATTTGACTTTTTTCTTGTTTCTTGAGGTATGCCTGTATTGCTATGAACCTTCCCCTTAGCACTGCTTTTACAGTGTCCCACAGGTTTTGGGTTGTTGTGTTTTCATTTTCATTCATTTCTATGCCTATTTTGATTTCTTTTTTACTTACTCTGTGATTTGTTGGTTATTCCACAGTGTGTTGTTCAGCCTCCATCTGTTTGAATTTTTAATAGTTTTTCTCCTGTAATTGAGATCTAATTTTATTGCATTGTGGTCAGAAAAGATGCTTGGAATTATGTCAATTTTTTGAATTTACTAAGGCTAGATTTATGGCCTAGGATGTGATCTATCCTGGAGAAGGTTCCGTGAACACTTGAGAAAAAGGTAGAAATTCATTGTTTTGCAGTGAAATGTCCTATAGATATAGATATTAGGTTTAACTGGTCTAATGCATCATTTAAAGTTTATGTTTCTTTGTTAATCTTCTGTTTAGTTGATCTATCCATAGGTGTGAGTGGAGTATTAACGTCTCCCACTATTACTGTGTTATTGTTAATTTCCCCTTTCAGACTTGTTAGCATTTGTCTTACATATTGTGGTGCTCCTATGTTGGGTGTATATATATTTATAATTGTTATATCTTCTTGGATTGATCCTCTGATCATTATGTAGTGTTCTTCTTTGTCTCTTTTCACAGCCTTTGTTTTAAAGTCTATTTTATATGATATGAGTATTGCAGCTCTTGCTTTCTTTTGGTCTCTATTTGCGTGGAATATCTTTTTCTAGCCCTTCACTTTCAGTCTGTATGTGTCCCTTGTTTTTAGGTGAGTCTCTTGTAGACAACATATATAAGGTTCTTGTTTTTGTATCCATTCAGCCAGTCTTTGTCTTTTGGTTGGGGCATTCAACCCATTTGCGTTTAAGATAATTATTGATAAGTATTATCCCATTGCCATTTACTTTATTGTTTTGGGTTCAAGTTTATATACCCTTTTTGTGTTTCCTTTCTAGAGAAGATCCTTTAGTGTTTGTTGGAGAGCTGGTTTGGTGGTGCTGGATTCTCTCAGCTTTTGCTTGTCTGTAAAGCTTTTGATTTCTCCTTTATATTTGAATGAGATCCTTGCTGGCTACAGTAATCTGGGCTGTAGGTTATTTTCTTTCATCACTTTAAGTATGTCCTGCCATCCCCTCCTGGCCTGAAGAGTTTCTATTGAAAAATCAGTTGTTATCCTTATAGGAACCCCCTTGTGTGTTATTTGTTGTTTTTCCCTTGCTGCCTTTAATATTTGTTCTTTGTGTTTGATCTTTGTTAATTTGATTAATATGTGTCTTGGGATGTTTCATCTTGGGTTTATCCTGTTTGGGACTTTCTGGGTTTCTTGGACTTGGGTGATTATTTCCTTCCCCATTTTAGGGAAGTTTTCAACTATTATCTCCTCAAGGATTTTCTCATGGTCTTTCTTTTTGTCTTTTTCTTCTGGGACTCCTATAATTCGAATGTTGGGGCATTTAACATTGTCCTGAAGGTCTCTGAGATTGTTCTCATTTCTTTTAATTCATTTTTCTTTTTTCCTCTCTGATTCATTTATTTCTACCATTCTATCTTCTACTTCACTAATCCTATCTTCTGCCTCCATATTCTATCTACTATTTGTTGCCTCCAGAGTGTTTTTAGTCTCATTTATTGCATTATTCATTATATATTGACTCTTTTATTTCTTCTAGGTCCTTGTTAAACCTTTCTTGCATCTTCTCAATCCTTGTCTCCAGGCTATTTATCTGTGATTCCATTTTGATTTCAAGATTTTGGATCATTTTCACTATCATTATTC
>SJYQ01002406.1:706464-748378 GCA_006410935.1 Redunca redunca
TTTTTGCTCATTTTCTAATTTGATTTATCTTTACTGTTGACTTTTTAGTTTTTTATATTTTAGAGACTAGTCCTTTGTTGGATATATGGTTTGTTAATATAGTCTCCAAGTCTGTAGCTTGTATGTTTATTCTTAGTAGAATCTTTCACAGGGCAAAAGTTTTAAATTCTGATGAAGTACAATTCATTATCTTTCCCTTTTTAGGATTATGCTCTTGTGACAGCTCTAAAACCTCTTTGCCTAGCATGAGATCTTTAAGATTTCATCTTTTTTTCCCCCCTGAATTTTTAATAGTTTTATATTTTAAATTTAAGTTGTGCTCTGAGTTGATTCTTGTATAAGGTGTGAGTCCTATGCTTATATTTACTTGTGCCTATAGATGTATGACTTCCCTGTGGCTCAGACGGTAAAGCGTTTGCCTACAATGTGGGAGACGTGGGTTCAATCCCTGGGTCAGGAAGATCTCCTGGAGAAGGAAATGGCAACCCACTCCAGTATTCTTGCCTGGAAAATCCCATGGACGGAGAAGCCTGGTAGGCTACAGTCCATGGGGTCGCAGAGAGTCGGACAAGACTGAGCAACTTCACTTTCACTTTCATAGATGTTCAGTTATTTTAGCACCATTTGTTGAAGAGCTTAAATTTCCTCCATTGAAATGTTTTCTCACTTTTGTCAAAATTTGGACATATTCGTTTGAATATATTTCTGTGTCTATTATATTCTACTGATCTGTGTCCCTATCTCTCTGTCAATACCAGAGTCTTGATTACTACAGCTACATTGTAAGTCTTGAGATCCAATAGACTGATTCCTCCTACTCTATTCTTTTAGCCATTCTACTTATTTTCACTTTCTATATAAAGTTTAGAATTATCTAGTCTGTACCTACAAAAATTCTTACTGGAATTATGATAAGAATGACATCAAACCTATTTATCAATTTGGGAAGAATTGACATCTTTAAGTATGTTGAGTCTTCTGATCTATGAACACAGTTTTTCTCTTCATTTATTTAGATACTCTTTTATTGCTTTTATCAGCATTGTGTAGTTTTCAGAATACAAGTCCAGTAGATATTTTGTTAGATTTACACCTAAGTATTTAGTTTTTTCTATTTTTTTTAACTTTTGATTTTGTTTTGGAGTATAGCTGATTAACAATTTTGTGATGGTNATGTTCTGAGTCAGATCTGGACACCATGTGTCATGGCCCTGTACCTAAACAATTCACCCTTTTAGTGGTACTTTGGTTTCTTGACTATATCAACAAGTCAGCCTAGAAACGTTTCCATAAAAATTACATGTGGGTGGCAGATTCAGGGTCATGTTTTTTTCTCTCCAGTCAAAGTTCTATTCATAAGTTTACTTTCAACTTATCTTGTTATTTCTGGCCACACTTCTCCTAAAGAGAAAAAAAAATGTTTATTGGTTGTTAGTCTTGATTCATGCTTGTTGAATGGCTCAAGCCAGTCATACAGTTATTGAAAGGAAAAAAATGGCTTCTGACTCAAAAGAATTTATCTCAATTCTGCACACTGGTTACTGTGTAACTTTGAGCAACTCATTTAACCTCTCTGGATTTTCACTTTCTTGTGTGCAAAATATAGATAACAATAATACCTGCCTTATCCACATTGTCTTATTCTTAGAAGGAATTTAAAAGATAATAAATATATATGGGCTTTGTAACATTTAAAGGAGACTACAAATTTAAAATTAATGTTTTTCTGTTGCCTGATAAAGAGACAATGCTGTTTGAAAGACAACTATTGAGATGATGTTGACACAGGATGAAAGGAGCTCTCTCCTTCTTTGATCCAAGTAGAGTGATCACTTAAACTCATGGTGCAATCAGTTGGTTCAGGTCACAGGGGCCAAGACCTTATTATTAAGAATCATGTTGCACAAACTGTAGGACAAAGATTTCAACAGAAAACTGGGTCAGACCATTGAATAAGTCAGAGAAGCAAACTACACTTCTTTTTAAATAAGGGTCAGGGTCAGATAGAAAAGTGATGGGAGAGTCCAGAGGGCTTTGGCCTCAAATCTTTTTAAGCAGACCTGCACTCCAATATCAAGGCTGCAGGAGAGAAATAGTCAAAAGTAGCATGGATCTCATTTAACCATCATCTAGAAGAAATGAGGAGTCCTTGTCTAAACTGTCCTTTGTTTAACCAGGCAGTTTTATTTTGGTCAGAAATAGACCCATGTTTAGCCAGAAGTAGACCATGTTTGGGCAGAATTAGACCCTTATGGCAGAAAGCGAAGCAGCACTAAAGAGCCTTTTGATGAAAGTGAAAGAAGAGAGTGAAAAAGTTGGCTTTAAACTCAACATCCAGAAAACTAACATCATGGTATCTGGTCCCATCACTTCATGGCAAATACATGGCGAAACAGTGGAAACAGTGTCAGACTTTATTTTTTTGGCTCCAAAATCACTGCAGATGGTGACTGCAGCCATGAAATTAAAAGATACTTACTCCTTGGAAGAAAAGTTATGACCAACCTAGACAGCATATTAAAAAGCAGACACATTGCTTTGCCAACAAAGGTCTGTCTAGTCAAAGCTATGGTTTTTCCATCAGTCATGTATGGTTGTGAGATTAGGACTATGAGGAAGGCTGAGCACCAAAGAATTGATGCGTTTGAACTGTGATGTTGGAGAATACTCTTGAGAGTCCCTTGGACTGCAAGGAGATCCAACTAGTCCATCCTAAAGGAAATCAGTCCTGAATATTCATTGGAAGGACTGATGTTGAAGGTGGAACTCCAATACTTTGGCCACCTGATGTGAAGAACTGACTCATTTGAAAGGCTCTAATGCTGGGAAAGGTTGAAAGTGGGAGGAGAAGGGGATGACAGAGGATGAGATGGTTGGATGGCATCACCGACTCAATGGACAAGAGTTTGAGTAAACTCTGGGAGTTGGTGATGGACAGGGAGGCCTGGCAAGCTACAGTCCATGGGGTTGCAAAGAATCAGACATGACTGAGTGAATGAACTGAACTGAACTGAGACCCATGTTAGGAAGAGAAGAAAATATGAGTAGAAAGCAACTCAATAAAGAGTATGATTAATACGCAAATTAAATGCTAAAGGAGATAAAATAGAAATGTAGGTAACACTCTATTACTTCAAGTAGAAACTGCATCATTTTAGTGGTTAAGACTCTTAACATACCTTCACATTACAATTGGTAAATCAAGCCTTGAGAGGATAGATCATATTCTGAAGTCCACATACTGACCAGGATTTGAAAACTTTTGTCTGGGGTCAGACCCTGTATTCTTGAATTCTACATCATACTCTCCAAGGTGGTTGACAAGATGTTCTCATTTGGTAATCACCAATGAAAGTTTATGATGTTTGATGTTCTCAAAATATAAGTAAGTATAAAACAGATAGCTAAGTATGTAACAACTCAATTCCTCATGTATCACTCACATGAACCTTAGACACAAAATATACAGATAAATAAGATACCTCATGTAAAATATCAAATAATATTATGGGTATCTTAGGAAAAAAGCAGGAGGGAAAATCTATATTAAAATAAATTTAGCAATCAATGTTATGGATAACACCAAAAAATAAAGAAATAATAGCACTGACTTAAATGTCAAATTCCCTTTTTACAAAAAACAAATTCTATAATTATAGATTACAACTTGAATGGTTTTTAATACCACTCAAATTCATCACATGTAGGTTAATAGCCATCAAGTAAGGCTTTCCTGAAGGCATGAAACAGAGCCAACAAATATAATCATAGCAGATAATAAAATTGATAAGGTTGTGGTGAGATTTAGAAATCTCTAGCCAAATTTACCTGTCCATTCTCAACATGTGTACATTACTAATCCAATTATCCTAATATGTGTTCTCATTTATAGAATGTACACCCTTAAAACTAAAAAAAAAAAAAAAAACAAAAAACTGAAAGTCTCTATCTCTCAAATTTATTTTGCCACCACTTTCACACACAAGAAGCTAAATACTGTCTTTTGTTTATCCTTTTGACAGTGAATTAACATTTTATTTAAACAAAGCTCTTTTTAAAGTAGCTAGAAATAAAATTGGAATTTCGTATTTAAATTGCAAATTACTTGAATGGAGAAAAGTTACCTAAGGTGGGTGTTTGGAGATAGGTAGAAATTAACCATTCTAATGCAACGTCTATATTAGTAAATGGTACCCTCTTCATACACACACACACACACACACACACACACACACACACGAACACACGAGTGCATACACACCAACTAAAGCCTAAAAGTTAAAATGACCTGTCATTTCCCTTCCCCCTCACCCCCTTTTCCACTGACTTTTTTCTTAAAGATAAATTCAATTGACTTTTCTGTGTTTGGAGGATCAGAGCTATTATAAAGACAGAGGCAGAATTAGCTGATGCTTTCAAGGGTTTATTGGAGAAAATGTTTATCTTCCCACCCTTGACTAGTCATGACATAAGTAGCCCTTCTCTCTGCCTCACGGAAAGGAAAGCTTTGCCCCCACGTTTTGGTCTCCAGAGGAGCTCCTGACCCGGGAGGACATCATCAGTGAGGAGTGTGACCCTAGCTTAGGGGCTGGGAGCTAACTATAAATTTGCCCTTCTGCTGCCTCTGCCATGCCGTTCAAGGAACATTTCTTAATGCTGCAAGGATAAGTGAGAAAGGGGCTGGTGCAAATGTCATTGTGTCTTAAAAGTTATTTATTGGTTGACAGATTTTGGCCTAACTTCTTGATACCACTTGATAGGGAAAGCTATGCCCTTTACTTCAGAAGCACACCAACGGCCTGGCGTTTCATTTCCGTAAAAATCACACAGACTGGGAGTTTAGAAATTGCTGAATATTAGAGCTTAAAGGAAACCTAGAGATAATTTTACCTTTATTTTTACTTTATAGGTGAAGGAACTGAAGTCCAGAAATTTAAATATTAATAACTTGTCTAAATACCTGCAGCCATCTAGATGTAGAGGAAACCCTGGAATCCTGGTAGGTGACTGATGCTGTGTTCTTTACTCTATAGCACAATTCTTCTTCTCAAAGAAGGTCACTTTGTAACTTAAAGTACATTGCTTCATGTGTTAGTGGAAATATGTAATGGGAATGTTATAGCTGAAAGCAGTTATACAGTTCACCTAGCAGAATTACTTATTTTGTGGTTAGGAAAACTGAGGCCCAGAAGGTGTGCATAAACTTGCCTAAACTGATGCATGTAGGAGAATATGCACATTTTATCTAATTGAGTATTAGCTATATCATTGTTTAGTAGATCATTTTGTTCACACATGAGCAGAAACTCAATCATACCTGTGTTTATCCTTTCTCCTCTCTTTTCCAGTGCTCTTATTCCCTGCCCCAAAGAATTGTTTGAATATTATAGAGAATTGTACTTGTTAGCATAATGATGATATCTTAGGTAACCCTCAAACTTCTGTGTCCTAACACAATTAATTATGGTTCATATATTAGTCAGCTAGATACAGTTGCTTGCAGTTTGGGTGGGGAAGATCCCCTGGAGTAAGAAATGGCAACCCACTCCAGTATTCTTGCCTGGAAAAATTATATGGACAGAGGAGCTTGGTGGGCTACAGTGCTTGTGGTCACAAAAGAGTCGGACACAATGGAGCAACTGAGTGTATGAATATTTAGGGAAATCGGGTTTCTTCTATCTTGTGGTTCTTTCATCTCCTAAAACCTGGAGTTTTGTTCATCCAGCTGGTAGCAAAGAAAAGGAAAGTGGAGATAGCATGCCCTTTTTTGGGGTTTATTTTGTTTTGTTTATTTAAATTTTATTTATTTACTTCTGGCTGTGCTGAGAGCTCGTTGCTGCACATGGGCTTTCTTTAGTTTCTGCAGTAAGTGCCTCCTCTCTAGTTGCAGTGCATGGTCTTCTCATTTTGGTGGCTTTTCTTGTTGCAGAACCTGGGTTCTAGAGTATGGCCTCAATCATTGTGGTATATAGTGGGCTTAGTTGTCCCAAGGCATATGGAATCTTAAAAGACCAGTGATTGAACCCATGTCCCCTGCATTGGCAGGCAGATTCTTAAACACTGAACCACCAGGGAAGTCCCACATGCCCTTTTAAAATGCTTTGGCCCTTAATAAGCACACATCAATTCTTTCATGATTCATTAGGACCAACTATCATACAGCTCCTTCTAAGTGCAAGGAGTACTGGACTGAAATATTCAGTGATAATTCGCATAGTTAATGGAAAGACATAGTTTTCTATAGACAACTATCGACCTCTAGTGAAAGACTACATAAGTAATGTACTTTGATATTTCTATTTACTGAGTCTTAGCTCTGCCTACTAGTGTACTTTGTCTCTTCAGTAGTGTCCAACTGTTTTGAACCCTATAGACTATAGCCCACCAGGCTTTTCTATCCATGGGGATTCTCCAGGCAAGAATACCGGAATGGATTGCCGTGCCCTCCTCCAGGGGATTTTCCTTACCCAGGGATGGAACCTGAGTCTCTATGTCTCCTGAACTGACAGGTGGGTTCCTTACCTATTAATGGGTCATTCCAAATATTGACTCCTAATGGGTGATAGTCTTTTAATTTCATGGCTGCAGTCACTATCTGCAGTGATTTTGGAGCCCCAAAAAATAAAGTCTGACACTGTTTCCACTGTTTCCCCATCTATTTCCCATGAAGTGATGGGACCAGATGCCATGATCTTTGTTTTCTGAATGTTGAGCTTTAAGCCAACTTTTTCACTCTCCTCTTTCACTTTCATCAAGAGGCTCTTTAGTTCCTCTTCACTTTCTGCCATAAGGGTGGTGTCATCTGCATATCTGAGGTTATTGATATTTCTCCCGGCAATCTTGATTCCAGCTGGTGCTTCTTCCAGCCCAGCATTTCTCGTGATGTACTCTGCATATAAGCAAAAGTCCATCTAGTCAAGGCTATGATTTTTCCAGTGGTCATGTATGGATGTGAGAGTTGGACTGTGAAGAAAGCTGAGGGCCAAAGAATTGATGCTTTTGAACTGTGGTGTTGGAGAAGACTCTTGAGAGTCCCTAAGACTGCAAGGAGATCCAACCAGTCTATTCTAAAGGAGATCAGCCCTGGGTGTTCATTGGAAGGAATGATGGTAAAGCTGAAACTCCAGTACTTTGGCCACCTCATGCGAAGAGTTGACTCATTGGAAAAGACTGATGCTGGGAGAGATTGGCGGCAGGAGGAAAAGGGGATGACAGAGGATGAGATGGCTGGATGGCATCACTGACTCGATGGGTGTGAGTTTGAGTGAACTCTAGGAGTCGGTGATAGACAGGGAGGCCTGGCGTGCTGCGATTCATGGGGTCTCAAAGAGTCGGACACGACTGAGCGACTGAACTGAACTGACTGGGTGATAGTAGACTCTGGGCTCATATTCAGGCATTGGACCTAATGATATTAATTTTCTAAAACTGTTGTTCTTGCTATGATTTTTGTTTCAGTATAACAGAAACACGAATGAAATGAAATTCATTATTTTATGTAGAGATGTATCAATCTCTGTCTATAAATAGCAAGTCATATATTGGATCTCATATCACACCATGGACAACTGTTATGTTTTACTAGTTTTTCTACAGAATCAATCATGTTTTACTAAATACACAAGTTTACAGTTCCAACTATGGCATAATAAGATCTTCTAACTAATAACGTAGAACATGCGTTTTTATGTTTTGCAAACCTGAAGAGCAAATGACCTTTATGCAGGATGTCTATTTTTTAACATCACAGAAGTGATGGAACTGGGCTATTTTGGTTATCACCACTTTCATACACAGTCCTGCACCAGGGGAAGGTTGGTTGTCATCAGTAGCAGAAGCAGCAATACCTTCATTTGTGTCTTAATCTACACAAGTCAAACTGCTGTAGGTATTAAAGAAGGGAAGTTAAAAAAGCCTCTTGTATCCTCTGCAGCTGGAGATAGGCTAGATCCTAGAATCTTGTAGTGTCAAAGATAGTGGGGCAATCTCATCATAACATTGCTGCAGGAATGAGGGTAACACTTCACAAGTAGACCTTATGGTTCTGTGTTAGAGAAGTGCACAGCATCCTAGCAGAAAATTTTGTGATTGTAGTCCATGATATGGAGAAAGTAGTAATTCAGGAGAATCTTTATTCCAGTAAAAATGCAAAGAAATACAGTATGCATTAGAGAAAATGACTCTTTAAATCTCAGCTGATGTTTATTGACTGTTTTGCAAATTTAGAGCAAAAACAGAATGTAAACAGTACCAATATTGCCCTCATCTGTTTAGGCAGCTTAGTAATCTGAATCAACATGAAGGTCTTAGGGTTGCTTCTTATGAAGTCACACTTCTTGGTCTTTAAGCTCCTGAAGAATTCTTAACTCTTCTTGACAATGTGTTACTATTTATAACACAAACACCTACACCAATTTATAGGAATTAAATAGGACAGTAGCTACTCTGCATATAAGTTAAATAAGCAGGGTGACAATATACAGCCTTGACGTACTCCTTTTCCTATTTGGAACCAGTCCATTGTTCCATGTCCAGTTCTAACTGTTGCTCCCTGACCTGCATACAGGTTTCTCAAAGGCAGGTCAGGTGGTCTGGTATTCCCATCTCTTTCAGAAATTTCCACAGTTTATTGTACTGCTACATAGTAGATTTTCACTCAAAAACAATAAAACAATTATTTCCTAATCAATATCTACTTCAAATTGTTTTTAAAACTATGTAATATCCCATTTTATCACTGTAAAGTTACTGTTCATTCAATCCTATATTGTGGAACATCAGGTGATTTCCATTTTTAAATTCATATATAGCATAGTTATCTTTATTACTATAATTTCAAATTATATATGTTCTGATTTTCTTAGGAATGTTTCCTTAAGATAAATTCTTGAAATTGATGATTCAAAAGACATCTTGTAGCTCGTAAAGACTTTTTTCATTTATTTCTTAATTGAGGAAGAATATTATGATGTGACCTTTCTGTTACAGTTTTTCAGATGTGAAAATAGCATGTTCAAGTAGCCAAAAAAGAGGAGAGAGGTCACTAACTAAGATATGAAATTAGCTTCCCATCATGTTACTCTCAATAAAACTTATTTTAATAATAGGGACACTACAGCTTCCCACTCTGTTAACTTCTGATTTGTTTGAATATTTACTAGTCATTAAAAAATAAAACCGTAGCAAGAAAATGATTTTCTGATTAGCTGATCATAGATTTTCATGCAACTATCCTAACAACTGCTTCATTGTAAAGGAAATTTAATGATTTTAATCATTCTACATATAATGATATTAACCATTATATATAATGATATTAAACGTCATGTGTTTAAAGATATTAAAAATTATATATGTATTGATAGTAAATGTCATATATAATAATATTGAACGTAGTTAGAATTTAAGGTTTTTGAGGATTTCCTAGTTTTGAATTACTTAAGTGTCCTCTACCTTTCACCCTGCAATGCAAATACATATTGACTGGAATAAAGCCAGCAAAACTGGTATTCCCTGAATGACAAGATGCCTATCCTCTTTATGGCAATATTTTAAACCCATGCTTCATTTTGATAATAACAAAATCTTACTTCCTTTCCTCCTCACCACAAGATCCTGTCCTTATCCACAAAGATTTTTGTCAGGATTCATTTTGAATAGTTCATATCATGAAGACAATATATTAGTTTCCTATTCCAAATACAAAATTATATATTGGCTATGCATTTCAAACCACAGGATCTTAGCATTTCCTTTTCAAGAATCACTGTTCTTGATTTTCCAGTGGAAAGAGAACAAGTTGTTCTTACGATTTGTGACTCTTTCTCTTCTCTTTTCTCCTTTCATTTCCCCTTTCTCTTTCTCTTTCTGAAGGATGCATTCCTATAGCCTTTGGGGCAGGGGTGGAGGTAGTACAGAGAACATGAGCTCATCCAGAGGTTCAGCTTGGTGAGGGATGTTGAGGCCCAAAACAGAATGAGGCAGCCAACCTGTGAAGGGGTTGGGTAGTCTGGTGTGTGACATCACTCTGGAGGGATGGCTTGCTGTGGGGTTTCAGAAACCAAGTAGGCTGAGAAGTTTATACATGGGGTAAATTACTCTGGGATATTAAAACCTGAATGGGGTAAAGATGGTGTTTATCTTAATGCAAGAGCTGATAAACAAAGTTTGCACATAGTGTCTGGGTAGCTGTGGCAATGAGATATTGGTTCGTATACAGAATGAGTTAAATATGTTAGAAAATTAAGAATAATGAGATCTCAGCTTCCCACTATCAGAGAAAGGAAAGGAAAGTGAAGTTGCTCAGTCATGTCCGACTCTTTGCGACCCCATGGACTGTAGTCTATCAGGCTCCTTGGTCCATGGGATTTTCCAGGCAAGAGTGCTGGAGTGGATTGCCATTTCCTTCTCCAGGGGATCTTCCCAACCCGGGAATCGAACCTGGGTCTCCCTCATTGAAGGCAGATGCTTTACCATCTGAGCCACCAGGGAAGCTTATCAGAGAAGGAAGTTACAAACATGGAGAGGGAGAAGACTAGAATAAATCCTGTAATGTGATCATAAGTGGAGTGTGAATTCACGGACCTCAATAACTGTGGATTTAGAAATTATTTCAAATGTAAATATGTGTGTATATAAAAATATATGTGTATATAAAAATATGGTTATTAATAAGAAACATATGTAAATGTAAGTATGTAAATATTAATACAGTTAATATGGGACACAAGTATTTATCTATATACATATATTCTCATGGGGAGGGCCTTGGCATAATAAGCTTGCCAACATTTTCATATTGATGAAAATTGAAGTCACGTGAACTGTGAACTTCCTGATGTTCAAGCTGGTTTTAGAAAAGGCAGAGAAACCAGAGATCAAATTGCCAACATCTACTGGATTATCGAAACAGCAAGAGAGTTCCAGAAAAACATCTATTTCTGCTTTATTGACTATGCCAAAGCCTTTGACTGGTGAATCATAAGAAACTGCAAAATTCTGAAAGAGATGGGAATACCTGCCTCTTGAGAAATCTGTATGCAGGTCAGGAAGCAGCAGTTAGAACTGGACATGGAACAACAGACTGGTTCCAAATAGGAAAAGGAATATGTCAAGGCTGTATATTGTCACCCTCCTTATTTAACTTCTATGCATGAGAAATGCTGGGCTGGATGAAGCACAAGCTGGAATCAAGATTGCTGGGAGAAATATCGATAACCTCAGATATGCAGATGATACCACCCTTATGGAAGAAAGTGAAGAAGAACTAAAGAGCCTCTTGATGAAAATGAAAGAGGAGAGTGAAAAAGTTGGCCTAAAACTCAACATTCAGAAAAGTAAGATCATGGCATCTGGTCCCATCACTTCATGGCAAATAGATAGGGAAACAGTGGAAACAGTGAGAGACTTTATTTTTTGGACTCCAAAATCACTGCAGATGGTGACTAGCCATGAAATTGAAAGACACTTGCTCCTTGAAAGAAAAGTTATGACCAAACTAGACGGCTTATTATAAAGAAGAGACATTACTCTGCCAACAAAGGTCAATTTATCAAAGCTATGGTTTTTCCAGTGGTCATGTATGGATGTGAGAGTGGGACTATAACTGAGTACTGAGCACTGAAAGCTGAGCGCTGAAGAATTGGTGCTTTTGAACTGTGGTGTTGGAGAAGACTCTTGAGAGTCCCTTGGACAGGAGATCCAACCAGTCCATCCTAAAGGAAATCATTGGAAGGACTGATGTTGAAGCTGAAACTCCAATACTTTGGCCACCTGATATGAAGAGGTGACTCATCTGAAAAGACCCTGATGCTGGGAAAGATTGAAGGTGGGAGGAGAAGGGGACCGCAGAGGATGAGATGGTTGGGTGGCATCACCGACTAAATGGACAGGAGTTTGAATAAGCTCCAGGAGCTGGTGATGGACAGGGAGGCCTGGCATGCTTCAGTCCATGGAATCGCAGAGTCGGACATGACTGAGTGACTGAACTGAACTGAATTAAGCTCCTGACACATGAGGCTAAGAACTCATCAAGAGTTTCAGCCTTTGTCTCATCCTGAATCCCACAAAAAAATGAAGTCTTCTGCTCAGCAGAGTGTTCATTACACAATAAAGTGAATGTAGCCCCTGAAAATATTCATGCAAATATCTTCATTAGTAAAATCACGCAATTAACCTGAAATATGTGCTAAATGAAGCAGCCAAATTGTTGCATATTTTCCCAGCTCTTAATTATAATTTTGGTAATCAATTTTTCTCCTGATTACTAAAATGCAAAAAAAAAAAAAAAAAAAAAAAACAACCAAGGAAAACCAAAACAACTCTTCAGCATATGCACAGATCTGAGGCTGAGCTGGAACGTGAGATAAAGCCTGAGATTGTTTTTAGCAAAGAAGGCCATTAACCTTTCCAGTTTTTGTTCAGCGCCAGCATCTCCTGCTAATGCTCATTGCTCACGATGATTGGATTTTAACAAGAGCTTTTTGGATCAAGCGTTAGCCCTTCGTGAACTGTACATTTTGCGAGCGCCACTGTCATTAAAGGTTACCAGCACTTCCATTACTGTCTTCCTGGAGTTTATTTCTTAAATGGCTTTTGACTGCAGTGTAAAAATTTTCCCTCAGTGAAAAGGGACATCTAGGCTCACACAGCAAGGTACTCAGCCAGCCCATCCTCGTGGACACGTCTCTCATCTTCTCTGGTCTCTTGTTTCAACCTGCTGAGTTAGGGGCTTTGAGGGTGGGAAGACCATGCAGTATAGCATCTCCAGTGAACCCTGGGGGAGCTGCTGAGTCTTGGGAAGCCTCGATTTCTATTACCTGTAAATTGCAGGATAGAGTGGATTCACATGCCAGTGAGGATTGAGATGAGTCCAGTCTCCGGCAAATGTGGAGGCTTGATAGCCTTTAACAGGTTCTCTTTGAAACAGTCCAGCTTCTAGGACTGAGCAAGAAGTTATCACCTCCACAGAGGACAGGCCCGGCCAGGTGGGTATGTGATCTTTCTAGCAAGATGCTGATTATGATGACTTGACCTTAGAGTTCCTCCTAAGACGTTGAGATACCTAACGCTCAGTAATGGAAGTAGTGCTGGGAAAAACACATACATGATGCAGAGAGAAAAAAGCCCAGGAAGGCAGGGCCTGGGAAGGCAGGCTGTGCCACACACAAGGATGTCCTGTAAGGGGCGCCTGTTGTTTATGGCAGAGATGCTGTGGATTCGGGTATCTATCCTGAAAGTTTTCTAGATACATCAGTACATGACAGTGATTTTCTGCCAGATGGAAGTAAAAGTAATGTGAGGAAGGGACGCTTCTTTCTAAATGGCTCAAAGACACTCTATAGGCTACTGCGTGGGGCGAGCCCTCTGCTGATGACTCCAGAGAAAACACAGGGAACAGAGGGAAACTCAGGCTCCTGGGTCCCTTGGAGGAGATGTGATTGGGAAGTTACAGGGGAACCTGACCATGGAGGGCTTCTTCCAGGCAACAGACCGGGGAGTTATATTTAGATTTACCATGAGCCTGTGGAGTCTGTCCCAGGGAAAACACCAAGGCCTGGAGTACCATGTTTGTGCTTAGGTGTCTTCCTCAGTTTGTACAGAGCTGGGGGATGGACTGCGTGGGGTGGGGTGGCGGGGGGCCTTAGCAGCGGCTGTGGAGCTCCGGGACGGTCAGCAGTGAAGATTCTACCCCCACTGTAGGGCTGGAGGCCATCTGGGGTGCCTCCTGGGGACATGGTGTCTGCTGCAGAAGAATACTGGGGATGTGAAGCCCTGTGATGGGTCTCTAGCAAGCAGTGGTCCAGAATTTCTATGTCATTCGAAGAAAGATGAGTGAACCAGAGAGAACTCTTAAGGGTGGGGGACTCCTGTTGGGGCTTTTTCTTGGAAGCTTTGCATTCGTGACTGCAGGAAGCTCTGTTTTTTGACACCCCTGAGCTCACTCTGGCTTCAGTGCCAGCTCGTCTTCTGGGGAAGGAGACCTTGCTTCTCTTTTCTCTCCCTCCTCTCTGGATGGGCCATTTCCTCTCATGTGGCCACAGAGCCCTCTCTGTGCTGATCACTCCCAATGCGTTATCTGTGCTGTAGGCTTTTAAAGCCAGATGTTTTGAGGTGGAGGACTAACTTGGAGCAAGCTAGAAGAAACATTTTAGTTATTTGGTTTTTTTCAATGTTAATACCTTTATTATTGTATAAGATGATAACATGGTTATATTTTCTAAAAGTTGAACAAGATATAAAAGTGCAAAGGATGATGCCCAAGAAGAAACAACCTCAATACTCTACTCCCCACCACCCTAGAATAACCCCCATCCTCAGTATTTGGTCTCTGCTCTATGGAAGAAAAAAACAAATAATATGCTTTGTTGAAAAGGAGGGAATTTTACTAAATATAGTATTTGTAATGAGAAGGCATTTGATTTTACTTAGATTTGATACTAACGAAATCTGAAGTTGAACTAAAGAAACTGCTACCATTTGGAGACACACACACAGTTAAGAGAAACAAGTTCACGTTCCCTTTAAACTTAAGAAAAAAAAGATGATAAAAACCAGAGAAGCTGAAGTCATCAACTTTTTCTAAGTCTCCATGTTTTAACTCTAGATGGTATTTACTGACTCTGGCATGAAAAAAAAACAAAACTGGTCCATTTATTTTTCCTTCCTACTCCCCTCCCTAATAGCCCCAGGAAATCATTTTTAAAAAGGAAACTGAGTTTTCTGGTAGTTGATTGACAAATATTTATGTCATATAAATCCTCAAAACTTAACTACTACCTGAATTTAAAATGTTGAAAATCTGGGGAATAAAATGAATTAGATAATTATAATTGTGACACTTCAATTAATTAATCTCTTTTGTCTTCTCAACTCTGTTTTAGAGCTGAAATCCAAGAAGACAAGAACACAATTCAATGGCTTTGAAGATTTTTTGCCTTCTGGTTTTGCCTCAGGAGAAAGAAGAACTTAATACGACTGGAAAAATTAAGATTTCAGTTATACACGATAGAGATAAACTAAAGAATCCCATAGAGCTCAAATTATTGTCTGTGCTCCCAGATGGCATTTTATATCTGTGGTTGAGGGAAGGAGAAATATCAACCTTGCTAATAAGTAAGATAACCAGTTTGAGTGTAATTTCCTGAAATGTATTAATGGATGGTTTGGTTTTCTAAAGCAGTCAGGGGACTTGAATCTGAAATTTGGATGTTCTTTTACAATACACAGAAAAGACATGACAAGTTGTTCTAATGCGATTAGAAGATTATGTCTGATCACATTTCTCTTTCTAAGCACACAGTCTGTGAAATTACGGCAATTAAGAAAGATCATTGTTGTTGTAACTTGATCCTCCCACTCCCTAGAATTAATCTGTCCAATAGAATTAAAGGGTTGCTTCCCTCCTGCCTCTCATTTGTTCATTCGTTCATCAGTTCTTTCTTTTGCTCGTGAACTCATTCATTCATTCATTCGATAAATAGTTATTGGGAATTTACTAGTGCCAGCCCCTGCTAGGCATGAAAGGAACAATGACAAATGTAGCAGTCAGTGTGTGCTGGGTAACAAGCCATGCTATTATTTAGTACTGAAACTCAGTTTGTGTGTGTGCTAGTCAGTCGTGTCTGACTCTTTGCAACCTCATGGACGGTAGCCTGCCAGGCTCCTTTGTCTGTAGAATTCTCTAGGCAAGAATACTGGAGTGGCTTGCCATTTCCTTCTCCAGAAACTCAGCTTAAGATATTTTAAAAAGGAATGCTTTCTATACTGCTGGCTGGAATGTAAACTGATGTAGCCACTATGGAGAACGGTGTAGAAGTTCCTTAAAAAACTAAAAATAGAGTTAATGTATGATCATAAAATCCCACTTCTGGGCATGCATCCAGAGAAAACTGTAATTTGAAAAGATACACACACCCTGATGTTCACAGCAGCACTATTTATAATAGCCATGACAAGGAAACAACCTCAACGTCTATCACAGATGAATGAAGATGTCACACACACACACACACACACAATGTAATACTACTCAGCTAGGAAAAAGAATGAAATAATGGCACTTGCAGCAACATGGATGGGCCTAGAGATGATCATATTAAGTGAAGGAAGTCAGACAGAGACAAATATCATTTAATATAGCTTATATGTAGAATCTGAGAAAGAAGATACAAATGAACTTAGTTACAAAACATGAACAGACCCATAGACATAGGGAAAAAACTTAAATGGTTACCAACGGGGAAGGTTGATGGGGAGGGATAAACCAGGAGTTTGGGATTAATATATACACACACTATAGATAAAATAGATCATCAAAAAGGACCTATGTCTAGCACAGGGAACTCTACTCAATATTTTGTAATAACCTATAAGGGAAAAAAAATCTGAAAAAGAGCATATATATTCTCTTATAGATATATATGAAGTTACATACACACACAGCTGAATCTCTGTGCTATGTACCCAACACTAACATGACACTGTGAATCAACTGCTGCTGCTGCTAAGTCGCTTCAGTCGTGTCCGACTCTGTGCGACCCCATAGACGGCAGCCCACCAGGCCCCCCCGTCCCTGGGATTCTCCAGGCAAGAACACTGGAGTAGGCTGCCATTTCCTTCTCCAGTGCATGAAAGTGAAAAGTGAAAGTGAAGTCGCTCAGTCGTGCCCGACTCTTGGCGACCCCGTGGACTGCAGCCCACCAGGCTCCTCTGTCCATGGGATTTTCCAGGCAGGAGTACTGGAGTGGGGTGCCATTGCCTTCTCCGTCTATATGTCAATAAAAAAACAGAGGAAAGATACTTAATTCTCACAACCACCTTATGACATAGAGTATGAGCCCCATTTTTAACGTCCATACACAGAGGCACAAAGAGGTCATTCTGTAACTCTCAGGGTCTAGGGGAGACAGACACTGAATGAATGAGCCTGTGTGAAAGTCTAGGGGCCTGTATACGAGTCTGCTGTCACTATTTGCTGCAGGTTAGGAGCATTTCTCAGTTGAACCTAATTGCCTACGGAATGGTTGGATAATCATGGTTATGCTGGGTTTGAAGAGAGATGGTATCCGGTGCCTTCAGAGCACAGACCACAGAGTGACCTGCCCCGTGCTGGGGTTGCTGTGGGGCAAGTTTTTCTTTAGTCTAATATCTAGAAATGAAGTTGTTACATTGCAAACACTTAAAAACCCTCTGTGACAGTATCTTCCAATAAAGGTGTACCAGTCTATATCCTTATCAACGTATTATGAGAGTATCCACTCTTTTGCATAAAGGCATATTGGCATAAATCATTAATCATTAAAACATTTAACAAATTAGAAAATCAAAATAACCCCCAAACAATACCACAGCAGAAACAAAACACAACTAAAATCCCGATTTATGTTGGCTGAGTCAGTGTGAATTTGAATTGCCCTAATTTTCATGTAGTCCTTATCAAGGGTACAGGGGCCAAGTTGATGAGACACTAGGGTCACATTTCAGGAGGAATTTGCTTTGGGAAATTGTGCAGTTTTCTTTAAAAGTTTGGGGATAAATTGAGGGTTAAACTGCTTCCAAATGAAATTTAAGGTTTATAGCAACATGTATGGCTCTGAAGGCTATCAAAGTAACAGCTCAGAGCCATTTCAAAGTGCTTACACAGCTCCTATCAGAATCAGAGCATGTATGAACAAGGAACCCATGGTTTGTCTAGGGCTCACTCATTATAGAATTTCTTTTGGGGTAATAACACACACTGGCAGGCCATCTTCCCTTCTGAGCAGAGTAAATGTGATAATACTTTATACTTGTATTCATTCATCAAGAAAGGATGGTCATATCCACATTGATAAATGTAGGCTTTATGGTTCTAAAAGTTGTTTATGAAAAGAAGGACTCAGCAGGAAACGCAGATGTGAAACCACGTGAAATCTGACTGGGCTTCTGACTTGGGCTGGTTTAATAAAAGCCATCATGTTTTGCTTTATACCTAAACATTTATATTTTAAATTTAATCAAACTGAAGTCTTATGCAGCATAATTTTATTAAACATGGAACTGATTGAATTCAATGTTTTTTTTTCCTTTAAACATTATTCCAAATTGGACTCAATTGATTCTAAGTGCTCATGAATGGAACGTTTGGTGAAGTCATTGGTGGGGATAGAAAACACCCCTGGTGAACGAGGTCCTTATTCTTATGGAATTTCATGCTCTGTCACTAACAGAGAATGCGACTGCCCCTCTCAGAAGGCTCACTTCATAACAGAACAGTGTGTTCTGCAGTTTTGAGATGTGATTACTATGAAATTGAGTTTAAGAAAACCATCATATGGTACTGAATCCATATAAAGAACTTCTCTCTTGCACCAAGCTATGCAGTCCATAGGAAACTCCTGTCGATTGCATCTCTGATATCCTGATTCATCCAGTTCTCTTAAGTATGCTCTGCCTGGTTCAGGACCACTGCCTGCGCCTGTGGAGCCTCCCAAGGCTCTTCTAGCATCCTCTCCAGCCCTGGGTGGCAGATGGAGTTTGGTAACAATCCAGCAATTATCGCCCTCCTCGCTAAGAAGACCCAACGAACTAGAGGGAAGGTGACTCCCATCTCCAACCTATGGGGAGATTCTGGTTCGTCTCAGCCAAGCAGGGTAGCCCTGATGTCAGTGCAGTGAATGGTCCAATGGGCCTTGAGGACAGTTTTCTTGTGGCTAAAAAAAAAACAAAAAAAACCCCCCAAAACTGGAGGTGTTGATATCCTTTCCTTTGGATATTGATGTACTTGGATGTCATGCCTGGAAGGAGGGCCCCCATTGAGCCCCCAGCCCCAGGATGAGGCCAGTATGTGGCGGGGTGGAGGGGCTGGGGCTCACTTTCTGTGACCATCTTTCCTCACTCCTTTGCTCTGTCCACCTCCTTCAGCTCCTGTAAAATCTTCTTCCCCCCACCACATGTACTTTCTTAATAGCTTTACCCTAGTTTCTCAGACTTGCCTTGCTTTGATGAACTTGACAGTTTTGAGGAACACCAGTTGGGTATTTTGTAGCTGTTCCCCTTTGAGAATCTGTCTGATGCTATTTTCATGCTGAGTTTGGTGATGAGTTTTGAAGACCAAGACTTCCAGAGGTAAAGTGACTTTCTCATCACATCCTGTCAAGGAAGGGTACATGCCATCTACACGATTTATCACTGCAGAGGCTGACCTGGGTCTGTTTGGTTTTCCCACCATACAGTGCTCTTTGGAAGGTTGCTCTGTGCGGACCGCATTTAAGGAGTGAGGACTGTTCCCCCAGAGGGTTGTTTCAGGGAAGGCTTGGCAGGGCTGTCAGGGAGGCCCCCCGCCAGGGTCACCCATGGAGTCCTGCGCTCCCCAGGAGTGGACCCGGCTCAGTGTCTCTGCCACACTCCGCCACCGGCTGGGCCCAGCCCGCGACCGGCGTGGCCTCAGTACAGATGTGGCAATGGCTTTCAGAATGTGGCAGCTGGGACTGCAGGGCAGCCCCCTCCCTGCAGTCAGGGATCTTCGGGACACCTCCTCATGAACGCCCGGGCCACAGGGAGAAGCCTCATGTAGGTGCTCTGCTGACAGTCCCGGCCAAGTCCCAGCCGCTAGCATCAACCACTAGCTACGTGAGAGATGAGGCCACCAGCCTCTCAGTGAATGCCCAGGTATCCTGGAGCAGCGACAGGCTCTTCCTGCTGTGCCCTGTCCAATTTCCTGACCCACACAGAGTTTTCAGGCTTTAAAAAAGGGGTTGTTGGCAGCCTTGCTTCTGCCATGGAGGCAGCCTGGCTTCCATGGAGGCAGCCTGTCCTTATAACAAGCCTCCCTGCTTTACCGATGTGGCTGTGATGGCTTCAGTGACACCCACCCTGGGGAGTCGCTGAAGACCCTCCCTGGCCTATGGTGTAAGTAGTCACTGGCGCCACCAGTGAGAGGTGTTGAAAAGAACATTCTGCTTCTGATAGCAGCAAAAACTACAGCTACACAGCCACCCAGAGCTCTCCCAAGCCTGGGGCTCTGTGTTCTTGCACCCAGGCTGTGGGTGTCTCTGCTTGATTAAAGTGCTTTATGATTCACCCCTGACAGTGCGTTCATTTGATGGGCTTGGGCGTGCACAGCAGGAAGGGAGGAAAGAGCCACTCAGTGCCCCTGGGGCAAGCCGACAACCCACCCGGCTCACGGGAAGGCTCAGCCTCTTCTGAGCAATGCAAATTGAAATGGGGAGGCCAATCCTTTGACTCAAAGAGGCTTCTGGCAAGGTCATAAGAGCTGTTATTTTCTGCTTATAAAAGGAAATTGAAACATGATTTTGCGCAAACAAGATTTGCTGATCTCTAATGCATCCCAGAGTGTTTATTCACCACCTTTTGGAAAATTAGAATTTCTGTTTAAACAAAAGATTTTCTTCTCATAATCTATTTATGGCTGACATTGTGAAAGTCATTTCATAACACGACTCAAAGAGCGAGAAGCAAAAAGTGAGGGGAAAGGGCAGAAGGATGACGAGGGTCACAGACACGAGAGAGGAGTAATTACTGGGTTTTAGCAACCCCCTTTATGCAAGCATGGACCCGGGGAGGGAGGCACGAAAGAGAGATGAAGGGGCGGGTGGGGAGGGCAGAGGCCGCTGCTGGGACCCCCTGGGCATTCGTCCCAGCCTTCCTTCCTAAAGGCATTCTGAGTCTATTCCACGTCTACCCCAATCTCAAAGCAGACACCCTTCAGGAGAACTGCTCCCACCGAGGGCTCCAGGATGGGTTTGTACCACCCAAGGGCACTGAGGGGTAGGAGAGCATGGATGGAAATTCTAGAGTCAGCTGGCTTGGGCTAAAACTTCAGCTTTTCCACTTAAAAGCTATGCAGGGTTGACCAAGTAAGCTAACTTCTCTGGACCCGAGTTTCTTCTGTAATGATTAGACCCTCCTTATAGGGCCGTAAGAGGACTGAGTTAACGCTTATGATGATGCCTGGCACAGAGCATTTCACTAAATAAATAAAGCCCATCCCATTTGCTTCACCAGTATTTGGCTCAGGAATAGACGTGACTGTCTCCAGCCAAACCTACAGGACAGGAAAATGACCCCCTCCCTTCTTGCTACGTGAGAAAACCCCTGACTCTATCTGTCTGACCAAACGTTAGGGGCCTGACAGTCAACCACTGAGGGCTTCCTAAGAAAATGACTTCACCATCAGTGCCACAGTCAGCAGCCAGCCATGAGGTCTCAGCAGGCATCCCGCACACCTGGAAACTTTGGGCAAGTGAAGAAACAAAAGCTGCAAGTTACTGTCAAGTGCCGTGACATTCTCAGCTTACTGCAACCATTCACAAAGCTGGTGCAACAAGGTATTTGGTGGCGGTGGTTTAGTCACTAAGTCATGTTCGACTCTTGCGATCCCACGGACTGTAGCCTGCCAGGCTCATCCGTCCATGGGATTTCCCAGACAAGAATACTGAGTTGGGTTGCTATTTCCTTCTTCAGGGACTCTTCCCAACCCAGGAATCAAACCTGGGTCTCCTGCGTTGCAGGCAGATGATTTACCAACTGAGCTATGAGGGAAGCCCTGGTATTTGGTAGACACTCTCAACTATAGATGGGCATTTGCCATCTGCCTCTACAAGAATGAAGTCAGAAGCTGCGGTGCTCACTGACTCTCCACAACCCCTGAAAGGAGTGCAGGGCGGAGACTGGGTATGGGGCACTCTGTGCTCTGGGAAAAATCGGTAGAACAGGCCTTCAGATGGCTAGAAACTTTTGGGAGAAGGTTGCTACTGCTGCTAAGTCACTTCAGTTGTGTCCGATGAGCCAAATTCTTGCATCTTCTCATATCTGGAAAACCACTAAAATCGTAAATGATGACAACTGCTTCTCGTGACTAGCAGTAACCTTCAGGAGACTAGTGGCAAACTTCTGCAAAAATGTGTGCTTGACTGCATGTCCTAGTGTGGAAAGAAGATGCTCTGCCCCCGCCTATTATGAGATGGTGAAGATATACCAGATAAGATGCTAGACACTCATTAAGTCCTCCACCTGTGGCAGGAAAGTAGGAGGTGGCACAGCCGTGCAGGGCTTAACAAAGCAAGCGTCTTCTTAAACGACCAAAAAGGCATCTGCTGCAATCTGGCTGCAGAAACACAGAAGCTGGGAAGGCATACATCTGGGAGCAGGAGATTCATGATGGAAGAACTAGCTCTGTGGTTTGGGGTGGGTCACTTAACCTCACTGTGCCTCCATTCCCCCTCTTTAGAGTGGTCATGGGGTTCAGACGACCCGTAGAACCCTCTGTGCCTCTGGAGTACCACCCCTGCTCCTCCCCACCTCCGACCTTCAACAGTTTTGCCCAGTTCATCTATTTATTATAACATTTTATTTATTAATGTTTTGGAGGCAGAAAAGGTATAGAAACTAGGGTTTGTTGAGGGGCAAACTCATGTTTTTTGTATGGGTTCAAGAAAACACAATGCAGTGGAAAGTTTTATCATAGAAAAAGAAAAAAAAGATTTTCTTTATCCTATTTGTAACAGATATTTCCTCATATTTAGCAACAAGATAAAGAGCGAATGTGGGCTGACTGCAGGGTCAGGCAATCTGGCTTGTAATAGCCATCTGATGTTGGGCAAGTTTATTCACTTATTCAGTGAATACATATATTCGTAGGCTTGGGCCAGGCAACGGCCAAGACACTGGAAAGTCAGTTGTGAGCAAAATGGTGAGTTCCTGCCATCCTGGTGCATACAGACTAGAGAGAGAAAGATGCTAATCAGATAACCACAGATATATCTACACACCATGAGAGAAGCTCTGAAAGGAAAGATGGGTCACTATGATGAAAGTGATAAACAAGGCAAGATCTGCAAGATTTGAAAAGGTCTCCCTGAGGAGTGATGCTGAGCTGAGATGTAAGTCGGTGTGGGTGACAGTCAGGGAAGGAGTGGAGCGGAGGGACAGCATTTCAGGAAAAGAACCAGCACGTGCAAAGGCCCTGGGGTGAAAAGGAAGTCAGCACAGCCTAGAACTAGCTCGGGGCGTCATTTACTCTTCTGCTTAGAAACAAGTGAATATATAAACATGCCTCTAGGGCACTGTGAAGATCAAATGAAACACCCTGTGAGGAAGTGCCCATCAAGTGCGTCCTTTTTCCAGTCTTGAGAAAACCAGGCAGGGAGGACCCTGAAGTTCTCATCCCAGGGATGGAAGCCAAGGGGAACTGGGTTATAGATCCCAGGAAAGCGGTTACTTCATGCTGCCTCTTTATTGCATGTGGGTCATGTGTGTTTGCCTTTAATCTGTTTATTGCCCTGGTCTCATGCTGAAGGTCACGGCCAGGGCTTATTTCTTAGGGCCCTGTCTGCTTTAAGTCATGCAGGCTCCTGGCCCTACATTTCTGCAAATAGTTCTCTCCAACTTTGGGACTTGCCCCAACTCCTGGGGTCTTAGCTGTGCAAGGCTGCCCTCTGCTGGCCACAGCTAATGGTCTGCGGCGGCTCTAAGGCGGGGGCTGGACACCAGGCTCATCTTTAAATTTGTGAATGGAGCTGGGTCACCATTCACACTGGCTGTTCAGCCTGCATCCCTTCCTCTCTTCTCTGTCCCTCTCTTCGCCCACCAAATGGGTACATGACGCCCCGCCCCCCAGCACTGCTCGTCCATGATCTTACTNAGTTTTTTTAAGGAATCTCCACACTGTTCTCCATAGTGGCTGTACTAGTTTGCATTCCCACCAATAGTGTAAGAGGGTTCCTTCTTCTCCATACCCTCTCTAGCAGTTATCATTTGTAGACTTTTTGATAGCAGCCATTCTGACTTGCGTGAGATGGTACCTCATTGTGGTTTTGATTTGCATTTCTCTGATAATGAGTGATGTTGAGCATCTTTTCATGTGTTTGTTAGCCATCTGTATGTCTTCTTTGGAGAAATGTCTGTTTAGTTTTTTGGCCCATTTTTTGATTGGGTCGTTTATTTTTCTGGTGTTGAGCTGCATGAGCTGCTTGTATATTTTTGAGATTCTTTGTCAGTTGCTTCATTTGCTATTGTTTTCTCCCATTCTGAAGGTTGTCTTTTCACCCTGCTTATAGTTTCCTTCATTGTGCAGAAGCTTTTAAGTTTAATTAGGTCCCATTTGTTTATTTTTGCTTTGAAATCTTTGCAAGCACCATTCAAACTGGTGGTTGGCCAGTTTTCCCAGCATTACTTGTTAAAGAGATTGTCTTTTCTCCATTGTACATTCTTGCCTCCTTTGTCAAAGATAAGGTGTCCATAGGTGCATGGATTTATCTCTGGGCTTTCTGTTTTGTTCTATTGATCTATATTTCTGTCTTTGTGCCAGTACCATACTGTCTTGATGACTATAGCTTTGTAGTATAGTCTGAAGTCAGGCAAGTTGATTCCTCCAGTTCCATTCTTCTTTCTCAAGATTGCTTTGGCTGTTCAAGGTTTTTTGTATTTCCATACAAATTGTGAAATTATTTGTTCTAGTTCTCTGAAAAATACCATTGGTAGCTTGATAGGGATTGCATTGAATTTATAGATTGCTTTGAGTATTATACTCATTTTCACTATATTGATTCTTCTGATCCATGAACATGGTATATTTCTCCATCTATTTGTGTCATCTTTTATTTCTTTCATCATTGTTTTATAGTTTTCTATATATAGGTCTTTTGTTTCTTTAGGTAGATTTATTCATAAGTATTTTATTCTTTTCATCACAATGGTGAATGGAATTGTTTCCTTAATTTCTGTTTTCTCATTGTTAGTGTATAGGAATGCAAGGAATTTCTGTGTGTTAATTTTATATCCTGCAGCCTTACTATATTCATTGATTAGCTCTAGTAATTTTCTGGTGGTGTCTTTAGGGTTTTCTATGTAGAGGATCATGTCATCTGCAAACAGTGAGAATTTTACTTCTTCTTTTCCAGTCTGGATTCCTTTTATTTCTTTTTCTTCTCTGATTGCTGTGGCTAAAACTTCCAAAAGTATGTTGAATAGTAGTGGTAAGAGTAGGTACCCTTGTCTTGTTCTTGACTTTAGGGGAAATACTTTCAATTTTTCACCATTGAGGATAATGTTTGCTGTGGGTTTATCATATATGGCTTTTATTATGTTGAGGTATGTTCCTTCTATGCCCGCTTTCTGGAAGGTTTTTTTTTTTTTATCATAAATGGATGTTGAATTTTGTCAAAGGCTTTCTCTGCATCTGTCGGACACGACTGAGCGACTTCACTTTCAATTTTCACTTTCCACTTTCATGCATTGGAGAAGGAAATGGCAACCCACTCCAGTGTTCTTGCCTGGAGAATCCCAGGGACGGGGGAGCCTGGTGGGCTGCCGTCTGTGGGGTTGCACAGAGTCGGACACGACTGAAGTGACTTAGCAGCAGCATTGAGATAATCATATGGTTTTTATCTTTCAATTTGTTAAGGTGGTGTATCACATTGATTGATTTGCAAATATTGAAGAATCCTTGCATCCCTGGGATAAAGCCCACTTGGTCATGATGTATGATCTTTTTGATATTTTGTTGAATCCTGTTTGCTAGAATTTTGTTGTGGATTTTTGCATCTATGTTCATCAGTGATGTTGGCCTATAGTTTCCTTTTTTTGTGGCATCTTTGTCTGGTTTTGGTATTAGGGTGATGGTGGCCTCATAGAATGAGTTTGGCAGTTTACCTTCCTCTACAATTTTCTGGAAGAGTTTGAGTAGGATAGGTGTTAACTCTTTTCTAAATTTTTGGTAGAATTCACCTGTGAAGCCATCTGGTCATGGGCTTTTGTTTGTGGGAAGATTTTTTATTACAGTTTCAATTTTCATACTTGTTATGGGTCTGTTAAGATTTTCTGTTTCTTGCTGGTTCAGTTTTGGAAGCTTATACTTTTCTAAGAATTCATCCATTTCTTCCAAGTTGTCCATTTTATTGTCATACAGTTACTAATAGTAGGATCTTATGATCCTTTGTATTCTGCTGTGGTCTGTTGTGATTTCTCCATTTTCATTTCTAGTTTTGTTGATTGATTCTTCTCCCTTTTTTTCTTGATGAGTCTGGCTAATGGCTTGTCTATTTTATTTGTCTTCTCAAAGAACCAGCTTTTAGTTTTGTTGATTTTTGCTATAATCTCCTTTGTTTCTTTTATATTTTTTCTGCCCTAATTTTTATGATTTCTTTCCTTCTACTAACCCTAGGGTTCTTCATTTCTTCTTTTTCTAGTTGCTTTAGCTGTAAAATTAGGTTATTTATTTGATTTTTCTCTTGTTTCTTGAGGTAAACTTGTATTGCTATGAACCTTCCTCTTAGCACTGCTTTTACTGAATCCCATAGGTTTTGGGTTGTTGTGTTTTCATTTTCATTTGTTTCTATGAATATTTTGATTCCTTTTTTGATTTCTTCTATGATTTGTTGGTTATTCAGAAGTGTGTTGTTTAGCCTCCATATGTTTGTATTTTTAATAGTTTTCTTTTCCCCTGTAGTTGACATCTAATTTTACTGCATTGTGATAAAAAAAGATGCTTGAAATGATTTCAATTTTTTGAATTTACCAAGGCTATATTTATGGCCCAGGATGTGCTCTACCCTGGAGAATGTTCCGAGTGCACTTGAGAAAAAGGTGAAATTCATTGTTTTGGGGTGAAATGTCCTATAGATATCAATTAGGTCTAACTGGTCCATTGTATCACCTAAAGTTTGTGTTTCCTCACTAATTTTCTGTTTGGTTGATCTATCCATAGGTGTGAATGGCTATTAAAGTCTCCCACTATTATTGTGTTACTATTAATTTCCCCTTTCATACTTGTTAGCATTTGCCTTACATATTGTGGTGCTCCTATATTGGGTGCATATATAATTATAAATGTTATAGCTTCTTCTCAGATTGATCCTTTGATCATTATGTAGTGTCCTTCTTTGTCTCTTTTCATGGCCTTTATTTCAAAGTCTATTTTATTTGATATGAGTATTGCTACTCCTGCTTTTTTTTGGTTTCCACTTGCATGAAATATCTTTTTCCAGCCCTTCACTTTCAGTCTGTACCGGTCCCTTGGTTTGAAGTGGGTCTTGTGTAGACAGCATATAGAGGGGTCTTGTTTTTTTTATCCATTCAGCCAGTCTTTGTCTTTTGGTTGGGGCATTCAGCCCATTTACATTTAAGATAATTATTGATAAGTATGCTCCTGTTGCAATTTACTTTGTTGTTTTGGATTTGAGTTTATAAACCTTTTCTGTGTTTCCTATCTAGAGAAGATCCTTTAGCATTTGTTGGAGAGCTGGTTTGATGGTGCTGAATTCTCTCAGCTTTTGCTTGTCTGTAAAGCTTTTGATTTCTTCTTCATATCTGAATGAGATCCTTGCAGGGTACAGTAATCTGGGTTGTAGGTTTTTCTCTTTCATCACTTTAAGTATGTCCTGCCATCCCTCCTGGCCTGAAGAGTTTCTATTGAAAGATCAGTCTGTTATCCTTATGGGAATCCCCGTGTGTGTTATTTGTTGCTTTTCCCTTTCTGCTTTTAATATTTTCTCTTTGTGTTTGATCTTTGATAATTTGATTAATATATGTCTTGGGGTGTTTTGCCTTGGGTTTATCCTGTTTGGGACTCTCTGGGTTTCTTGGACTTGGGTGGTTATTTCCTTCCCCATTTTAGGGAAGTCAACTATTATCTCAAGTATTTTCTCATGCCCTTTCTTTTTGTCTTCTTCTTCTGGGACTCCTATGATTCGAATGTTGGGGCATTTAACATTGTCCTAGATGTCTCTGAGGTTGTCCTCATTTCTTTTAATTCTTTTCTCCTCTCTGCCTCATTTATTCCCACAATTCTGTCTTCCACCTCACTTATTCTATACTCTGCCTCAGTTATTCTACTGTTGGTTCCCTCCAGAGTGCTTTTGGTCTCAGTTATTGCATTATTCATTACTGACTGACTCTTTTTTTTAAAAAAAATTTCTTCTAGGTCCTTGTTAAACATTTCTTGCATGTTCTCAATCCTTGTCTCTAGTCTATCTATAACTCCATTTTGTTTTCAAGATTTTGGATCATCTTTACTATCATCATTCTGAATTCTTTTTCAGGTGGACTGACTATCTCCTCTTTTGTTTGGTTTGGTGGGCATTTATCTTGCTTTTTACCTTCTGATTATTTCCCTACTTTTTCATTTTGTTTAGATTGCTGTGTTTGGGGTGGCCTTTCTGTAGTCTGGAAGTTTGTGGCTCCTCTTTATTGTGGAGGTTGCTCCCTGTGGGTGGGGTTGGACAAGTGGCTTGTCAAGGTTTCCTGGTTAGGGAAGTTTGAGTCTATCCTGGTAGGTGGAGCTGGATCTCTTCTCTATGAAGTGCAATGAAGTGTCCAGTAGTGAGTTTTGGGGTGTCTATGGGTTTTGTGTGACTTTGGGCAGCCTATATTTTAACACTCAGGGCTGTGTTTCTACGCTGCTGGAGAATTAGCGTGGTATGTCTTGCTCTGGAACTTGTTGGCTCTTGGGTGGAGCTTGGTTTCAGTGTAGTTATGGAGGTTTTTGAATGAGCTCTTGTTGATTAATGTTCCCTGGAATCAGGAGTTTTCTGGTGTTCTCAAGTTTTGGATTTAAGCCTTCTGCCTCTGGCTTTCAGTCTTATTCTTATAGTAGCCTCAAGACTTCTTCATTCATACAGCACAGATGATAAGACATCTAGATTAATGGTGAAAAGATTCTCCACAGTGAGGGACACCCAGAGAGGTTCACATGTAACACAGAGTTTCATGGAGAAGAGAAGAGGGCAGAGGGAGATAGAGGTGACCTGGAGGAGAAGATGAAGAGTCAAAAGGGGAGAGACCAATCTAGCTAGTAATCAGTTCCCTAAGTGTTCTCCACAGCCTGGAGCACCCAGAGAGATTCACAGAGTTAAGTATAGAAGAGAAGGGGGAGGGAGGAGATAGAGGTGACTTGGGGGAGAAAAGGGAGAGTCAAAAGGAGAGAAAGCAATCAAACCAGTAATCACACCCCTAAGTGAAAATGAATACTGAAGATTAGATTCTTAAAGGTACAAAACTGATAACAAATACCAAGAAGCAAAGATTAAAAATCTAGAGTAGAGGTTAGACTCTCAAAAATACAATATTAAAAATACAAAACATCCAGCCTGGAGTGAGAGGAGACACAGACGCTCAGGGAGCATTGGTCTCCAGGTCTCAGGGAGCCGGCACCAGAGTCTATCTCCCTTTAGCCCAGACGATGTCCTGAGAACCGTTCTTCTCATCAGGCCACTGAAGATCTTTGAGACTGACTCCTGGGGTCCGTGTTCTCTCTGAGCCCAGCTTTCCAGGGCACATGGCATCCCACTGTCCACTGTTGGCTGCCCATTTCCTTTCTGCCAGGCACTGCTCTGGGCACACAGCCTGGAAGGTGACTGTTTCCAGGTCAGCCAGTCAGCAATTTTTAGAACTGCAGGCTGCGGGATATGGAAACATTTTTTTTTTGGTGTGTGTGTGTGTGTGTGTATTTTCATTAAAATTTAATTTTTACTTAAATGGTTGCAAGAAAATGTAAAACCTACTGCACACTTTCAGAAACAGATGGGTAGTAGGTAGCTGAATTTTACCACGCTGGTTATGATATGAAACTGACAAGAAGAAGAAACATGCAACGAATCTTTTTGCCTATTTTAGATGCTGGGCATTTCCCCAGGGATTCCCATGGCAGTGCTGGCTCCCTTAAGGCTTTGTATGCTGATAACACAGGCTCTTCTTGAGGGCTGGGCTCTTCTGTGACAAAGACACATCCTAGTGACTTTGTGGTTGCCTGGAACCTTTCTCTCCCTGTGGTCACCAGCTGGATGGTGTTATACCAGATCCCGTAGTTAAGTTACACACGGGCTACGTCCAGACTGAAAGACAGCAAAGCCCAGGGTAACTCCATCACACCCATGTTTAGCACAGAATGAGAAATTCAGTGTCAAGCCTGAATGGCAGGATGTAGGGGGTACAAGGCAAAGCAGGTTAACAGAGTTGAGAGAGGAGGGTCTTCCAGAGTTTGTCCCTGTGGAGCTGGCTGTTCCAGGGCTCTCTTCTGGAAGCCTTTCTTCACATCACATTTTAGAAATTCATGTTGAATGTCAGCAGACTCACAGTTTCAAGAAATACTGGAGAAATATGTGCACATTGCTTAGTTCAGTGTTTTCCCAGCTTAATCACAGAACATTTTTTTGGTTTGCTTTGAATAGCAGCTATTTTTATCCACTCTTTAGAAAACACCTGCTTAGACAGTATATTGTTTCATGCTTTTAGCTGCAACAGAATTATCCCTTATGTAGAAGGAGGGCCACAGTGTGCACCTTTGCCAAAGTGTATGTGAGCTCTTAGGCTAGTCCACTAACGGGAGTGACGACAGGTGTCACAGGGCAGCTTGAACTTACTCTGACATGACACTTCTAAGAAGGGTTGCACACTTACACGTGGGGCTACTTAGTTTATTTTAGGGAGTGCATACCTACAACATGCCAGGACTTGTGCCAGGCGCCAGACACACGACAAGGAGTTTGAGGACACTGATGCATATTAAAGGCATGTTTAAAATGTTGCAGATCACAAAAAAGGAAGGGTATCTCTCCTTGAGAGAACTGAGGCTACCATTTTTTTTCCCCCTTGAAAGGGAACAGTTGAATTGGGTCTTAAAGGTTGAATAGAAGGTTACCAGGCTGAGATGCAGGTTGGGTTGGGGACAGATTTCAGGGGCCATGAACAGAGATATGTGTTGGTTGAGGGGTGGTGGGGTAAGATTCAGAGCCCACTCCCACATGTGGGTTTGTTCTTCCACACCCAGCAATCCCCCGACAGCAGCTGGGTTCCTGCAATTCAAGTCGCCTCTGACACCATCTACTCAGAGACAGCATCTCACGCCTCGGGCTCAGGGCTCTGTGTCAGCTCCAGTCACAGTCCAGGTGTTACCTGTGCTCCTGCCCTAGCGGCTATAATTCAGAAGTTTCAACGACCCTCTCTTTGGGTTTGATTAATTTGCTGGAGTGGCTCAGAGAACTCAGGAAAATAGTTTACTTACCAACTAGATGATATCCGGATGGAAGAGCTGCATGGGGCAGGGTGGGGGAAGTGTGCACGCGCACCACTCTCCCTGACGTGACTGTCTTCACCAGCCTGGACACCGTCTGAGCCCCTGCGTTTTGGGTTTTGATGCCGGCTTCGTTATTGAGACGTGGTTGATTAAACCACTGGCCCCTGGCACCAGAGTCAACCTCCAGCCCCTCCCGCACCCTGGAAGTGTAGGGGGTGGGACCGAGATTTCTAACCCTCCAATCACAGGGCTGTTTCCCTGGGAACCAGCCCTATCCTTAGCTGATTTCCAAAAATCACCTCATTAAGGTAACCGCAGGTGTGGTTTGTTCTGGCTATCAAGACACCTTTATAGTTTGCATCACTTAGGAAATCCCAAGGGTCTCAGGATCTCTGAGCCAGAAATGGGGCAAAGACCAAGTATGTGTTTCTTATAAATCCAAGTACAAAGGGCTATCTACAAAGGGCTGATGAACTTGGAAAGGAGGCACTCAGACTCTGCTCTACACTTTCCCTACAGAGAGTCCCCAGGGCAATTTGGCAATCATCTAATTAAAAAACTAATTCTCAGATGGGGAGAGGGGTGGAAAGAGAACAGAGCTACCACAAAGCCAGTGCCGCCACTTTTTAACTGAGGTGTGGACACAGGTGCTCACTGTGCAAATTCCTTTAGCTGTGCCATATGTTTGTAAATCTTCATAATAAAATGTTTGGTTGAGTGGACTCCAGTTCAAATTCATGATTTCCCTCTTCCCTTTGCAATGCTCAGTTTTCTTAAGGTTCTCTTTGATTACTGAAGTTGCCAGCACCAGAGCAATCTCATTTTTCCTGCTTATGAAAACAAAAATGTTAATCTCACGAAAGCAAGTTAACCCTCGATATGCTAGCTTTGATTTCTTTTAAAAAGCGGACTATAAAATGATAAGCCAGGTACCCAGAGATAGCCCGAATGAGTTAGTGAGGTCTGGAGAAGAAGGGAGAGTTCAGAGCTTTTGGGACAAAGGGCAGATGCAGGCAGAGAGGAAGGTGAGCTGCCAGTCCAAAATCAAGGTGTCCTGGTGTTGTTCCTTTTTGGAGGCTGTGAGGACCTTGCCCTTCAGCCCAAGGAACTGAGAGTGAAGAGTCCTCATTCACTCTTCACTTTAAATCAATTTTCTTGAACATTTAAAACAATTTACTTCTTATTAAGATGCACTTCAGTAAGAAATCATTTCAGCTCTTAAGCCACAAAAGGATGACTTCTCCCCTAGCTACTGGTGTTGCTGGTACTTCTTGATTTGTAGACACATCACTCCAGTCTTGGCCTGTATTATCACAGGATGCTGTGTCTGTGTCCCTCTCTGTGTCTCTTCTTCAAAGGACCCCAGTCACTGGATTTGGGCCCATCGCAACCCAGCATCACCTCATCTTAACTTGATGACATCTGCAAAGACTCTGCTTGCCAGTAAGGTCACACTTTGAAGTCCTGGGGCAGGATTTCAATGTATCTCATGAGAGGACACGACTCATCCACAAAAGAAAGGGACAGGGAACAAGGGTTTTGGGAGGGGTGTTTGGTTGGTCCCCAGACATGCTGCATGGAGATACTGCATCAGGATGATGGGAAAGTCAGAAGAACAGAGCAGCCAGCCTGGAGTTGGCCGGCATGGAACGGATAAATTACACATCCCCAGAACTGCCTACCTCCGGACTTTTTTATGAGGTCATTAAATATCCTTACTGTTAAGTCCATTTTTACTCATTGCTTGCAACGGAAACTATTCTAATTTTTTTATTGAAATAAAATATTTGACTGTAGGTACTTGAATATAATTCTTGGTTTTGGACCTAAGCATTAAATGCTTTCCTTCTTATCAATAAGAAAGGAAAACTGTTACTCTACTTCCTTTAGGATGGATGATAAACGAGAAACTCATTCTTTTTCCAAAATAGCAAACACGATTTCTTTTTAAGTACATGAAACTATGCTTAAAACCCTCCAAGAGTTCTTTTTAAATGTAATTTTACAGATATGCCTTGTTATTAGTAAAATCTCATTACTTTCACGAGTTAAATTATACTTCAATGTATTTGTGTATTACAGAATGATCAATTCACAGGGTATTCTGTTGTGGGAGTAGAAAAGTAGGCCCAGATGGAAAGAATGCATTTCCATGAAAATAGAGATATATGAACTAAATAAATTACTAGTTTTTAATAAATAATCTTCTTATTGAATGACTTATCCTTCTGGTAAAATATTTACCATATTCTTTAAAAGCTTTTTAATCAACCGAAGCACTCAGGAAGCTTTAAATGACTGGCTATCCTTTTGTGGCTTAAGAGTTGAAATGATTTCTTATTGAAGTGCATCTTAATAAGAAGCAAATTGATTTAAAGTGCTTCAAGTCCTTGTGGAGCACGGGCTCTTTGTGCTCAGCTCCTTGGGCTGGAGGGCAAGCTCCTCATTTCACAGGGCCGGAAAGGTCATGCTCTATCCCGTGCTCTGATGTTCTGGGTAATTAAGACTCAATTCCTTTCAAATTACCTTAGGACCGCCCGGCCTGAGTGACTCAGAGTGCGAGTATTTTCCCTGCCACCTCATTTCTCTGTGTAGTGTTTTCCTGAGTTTAAGAAAGAATATAAAAAATAAATGACTGGAGAACTGATTAAATACATGGACTCCCAGCCCCTGCCCCACATGTACTGGCTCAGATTCTACAGAAGAGGAGCCCAGGGATCTGCATGCTAATCCTCCAGGGGCTTCTTGTGTTTAGACTAGTCTGATCCCCCAAAGCCATCAGCTGGCCCCCGAGGACCCTGGTTCTCATCCTTGAGGGGGCTCAGAGTCTCCTGGTGGTCACGTTACAACTCAGGCTGATTCGACCTGGTGCTCTGTGATGACCTAGCTGGGTAGGGTTGGGGGTGGTGGTGGGAGAAAGGCTTAAGGAGGAGAGACACGTATACTTACGGCCGATTTACGCTGTTGCCCAGCAGAAATTAACACAGCACTGTAAAGCAATTATCCTCCAATTAAAAATAAATTAAAGAATAAATTGACCAAAGATGTTAAAAACACAAACAAACAACAAAAGACCAACCAAAACCAAAAGCTCAGGTTGCCAGGCCCCAATCCCAGGGTCTGCTTTTGTGTCAAAAGAATTCTCGCCCAATTGACTGGATCACAGGGCTTCCCTGCTGGCTCAGATGGTCAAGAATCTACCTTCAATGCAGGAGATCCTGGGTTCGATCCCTGGGTCAGGAAGATCCCCTGGAGAAGGGAATGGCAACCCACTCCAGTATTCTTGCCTGGAGAATCCCATGGACAGAAAACCCTGATGGGCTACAGTCCACGGGTCACAGAGTTGGACACGACTGACTAACACTGGATCACTGAGTATAGAAAGAGGTTCTTTATGTTCTAAACTTGCCAAACAGCCCCCAGTTAAAGTATTACTCACACACCTCGTCCAGAAGTGTTCTGGAATGCTGATTAGGATAATATACCTAAGAAATGTCTGGCAGTTCCTGGGCGGCGGGGGGGGAGGGATATGCTCTCAGCGATTCCAGAAACACCAGCTCAGCTATGCCAGAGGCACTGCTGTTCCTTCTGGGGAGGACGAGGCTGAGTCACAGGTCATCTCAAAGCCTTGTCTGTGCTTGAGAAAATGAGACTGACCCACTGAATCCCACTGTATTTCCTGTGGGCGATGCTGGTGAAACGGATGTTTCATATAATCAAACATGATGAGGGCTCATGGACCCCAAGGCTGACCTGATAATCAACAACCTTTCTGAAATTCTGCTGGCAAGACAGCGCAATTTTTCAGCTAGTTTCAGAGCAGTCCTCTTCTCTAAGATGCTTAAGTATGGGTCCAAGGAACAGGGGTTCTGACTGAGGGGAGTTGATCAAGAACTGTCTGCCTATCAAGGAAGGGACAAGTCTGATTTCTTTCTGGGACACTGTTTTGCAGCCTGGCAATTTGTGTAGCAGGCCAGTTGAGGCTTCCATTCTGCAGAGAATTTGGGCCTGTCCTTTGTCTCAGCAGGATTGTGGAGCAGAATCAGTCAAGAGGTCTATTACCAGGAGAATGTATCATTAAAAGAAACAATCATATTCTTTAAATTTCCAGAAATACTTTGTGATGATTATTTACAGCCTATTAAAATTAACCGGTTTTCTTCTTCATAACAGGTCTGTAGTTTTATATTTAATATTTAAAATGTCTTCCTGGAAACACTGGATTTTGATGGCAACTTCCTAAGACCTATAAAAGGTTTTCGTTCTCCAGTCACTCAATCCTGTCTGACTCTGCTACTCCATGGACTGCAGCACACCAGGCTCCCCTGTCCTTCTCTGTCTCCCAGAGTTTGCTCAAACTCATGTCCATTGAGTTGATAATGCCATCCAACCATTTCATCCTCTGCCGCCCCCTTCTCCTGCTGCTCTCAGTCTTTCCCAGCATCAGGGTCTTTTCCAAAGAGTTGGCTATTTGTGTCAGGTGGCTAAAGCACTGGAGCTTCAGCTTCAGCATCAGTCCTTCCAGTGAATATTCAATGTTGATTTCCTTTAGGATTGACTGATCTCCTTACTGTCCAAGGGACTCTTAAAGGTTTTCTCCAGCACCACAGTTTGAAAGCATCAATTCTTCAGTGCTCAGCCTTCTTCATGGTCCAACTCTCACATCTGTACATGACAACTGGAAATATCATAGCTTTGACTACACGAACCTTTGTCGGCAAAGTGGTATCTCTGCTTTTTAATACACTGTCTAGGTTTGGCCAAGCTTTTATTCTAAGGAGGAAGCATCTTTTAATTTCATGGTTGCAGTCACTGTCCACAGTGATTTTGGAGCACAAGAAAATAAAGTCTCTCACTGTTTCCATTTTTTACCCCCATCTATTTGCCATGAAGTGATGGGATCAGATGCCATGATCTTAGTTTTTTGAATGCTGAGTTTTAAGCTAGCTTTTTCATTCTCTTTAACCTTTATCAAGAGGATTTTAGTTCCTCTTTGCTTTCTCCATTAGGGTGGTATCATCTGCATATCTGAGGTTGTTGATATTTCAGCAATCTTGATTCAGCAATCTTGATTCCAGCTTATGATTCCTCCAGCCTGGCATTTCATAGGATGTACTCTGCACAAAGTTAAATAAGCAGGGTGACATTTATACAGCCTTGACAAACTCCTTTCCCAATTTTGAACCAGTCCATTGCTCCATGTTGTGTTGTAACTGTTGCTTCTTGATGTGAATAAAGGTTTCTCAGGAGACAGATAAGATGGTCTGGTATTTCTGTCTCTTAAAGAATTTTTCAGTTTGCTGTGATCCACACAGTCAAAGGCTTTAGCGTAGTCAGTGAAGCATAAAAGGTAAGAGGCAGTAAATCACGAGCAGTGGTCTGGGGGTGTGTTTTCTGAGGGTCGAGGAGACAAAGACTGCAGCTGTAAAACTTCTTGATGTCAGTGACTTTTGAGTGCTCTAAAGAGCTGAGGCCTGGGCGGCATGAACTTGGAGGAATTTTCTTCAGTCTTAGAGTCGAGAGAAGGGTGTTCTTTTGTCTGTGGGCTTCACCTGGGTGGGGCTTTCTGGGTCCTTGCTTGTCCTGTGGGCATGGAATTCACTCTCTGTGGGGCTGCTGAGACCACAAAACCCCTTTTGCAGCTAAATGCTTCCAAACTGCTCAATCCTGAAATTTAAGCTTAACTACTCATGTATGGATGTGAGAGTTGGACTGTGAAGAAACCTGAGCACCAAAGAATTGATGCTTNTGAAGAAAGCTGAGCACCAAAGAATTGATGCTTTTGAACTGTGGTGTTGGAGAAGACTCTTGAGAGTCCCTTGGACTGCAAGGAGATCCAATCAGTCCATTCTAAAAGAGATTGGTCCTGGGTGTTCTTTGGAAGGAATGATGCTAAAGCGGAAACTAGTACTTTGGCCACCTCATGTGAAGAAGGGGACGGCAGAGGATGAGATGGCTGGATGGTATCACTGACCTGATGGATGTGAGTTTGAGTGAACTCCAGGAGTTTGGTGATGGGCAGGGAGGCCTGGTGTGCTACGATTCATGGGGTTGCAGAGTCAGACACGACTGAGCAACTGAACTGAACTGAGCTGATTGGGAAATGATACTGTTCCATCTGGAAGGCAGACGTTTGCTAGTGATCATAGGCATCATTTGTCAAAATACACCCAGAACGTAGGAGAGCATAGATACATAGCCGAGGTGATCATCACGAAGCCGTGAGCACCTCATGATGTGCACATAGTCTGCATCAGCGCAGGTGCCTCGGGGAGTGATGGAATGTCCCATTTCCCAGCAGTGGCCAGGGACCCTCGGGAACAGGAGTTCAGTACTGGAGAGGTGTCCAAGCTTCCAGGACCTAACCTCACTTGGTGGAAGCCTCAGTGTGTGAGGGTTGAGCAGATTCTTTTCTAGCAGAGTTGACATGACTTGTGGAGACAAACTCCTTTATTTCCAGAGTCATCTGGGAGTGTAGGGAGTGTGACCAGTTGCCATCGCTCTGGTTTTGTTTTCAGGCAGTGACTCACATACCATACCCACGCTTCCTCATTCACTCAAGGTTTTAAAGAAGCTACAGCTAAATGCAGATGCTTAACATCATTAGAAGGAGCCCAAGGTTGCGGGTGATGCTGCCCGGGAACTTTAATGCTGCTGAACTCATTGTCGTTTTCTTTGAGAGACTTGACAAGACCGTAAGCCAAAAGGGCATTAGGGGAGGGTCTCAAGGGATAATGTTAGAGGAAGAGAAATGCTGGGGGGTGTAGCAAGGAAACAATTGAGAACCAGTAGCCAGTACTCCCTGTGGTTCGTCAGGGCAAACGTCTGAGAAACTGGTTTGCTTTTATAGTTGTTCTCAAATAACTTCTCCGGGGGGAAGAAAAAGATGCTAGTCTGGGAGCACATTTGTAACAGCCCTGAAGAGTTTTAATTCTGAATAAAAATTCACATCAAGCATGTTTGTTATTTAATTTAGGTCATGTTTAACTGAAATTAGCCTTTCAAAACTGAATTTCAAGACCCACTGAGGTGGCAGGTTTTTCATTCCCAGACAGCCCGGCCAAGACAACTTGGAAGTCTTACCTGGGCAGACAGCTGTCGGTGGTGACTCCAGGGTCCCTGCTTCCAGCTATGTGGTCAATTGTTGCCCAGCACTGGGTCCCTTCTGTTTAAAATGGGCTGATCAGATAAAAACTAACTCAGGGCTGTCATGCGGATGAAGTCAAGTAATGTAAACAAAATGCTCGAATAGCACCATGGTTTACAACAACCGCTTTCATAGTTGCTGGTAGCTATGACTAATTGTTAACTGTTGCCAGTTAATGTTCAGGGTGAGATCTGACAACATACTGTGAAAATCCCTCTATTTTAATCTAATTAAAACAGAAACTACAGAATAAAAGAAAAGAACACTGTTATCCATATAGGAAACCGTCAGTGCAGACAGGATTTTAAAAGGTTCACTGTGAGTTGTCTGTTGGACTCTGTCCCCATAGCAACGATGCTCACTTTCCTTTGTCGTGGCTGCGAGCCTAGCCTTCCCTTATGGCAGCACTGTCTCCCCAGCACCTCCCGTCTGTCCCCACTTTGGCTGTTGGTACTGAACCTTTCCAGAGGTTCTAGCCGATCACCTGAAAATGGTATGAAAACTCTGAAAACCAATCATTTGTGACACAAAAGGAAGCATCAACAGCAGGATTTCAGGCACCTTTATTCATGGCAGGTATTTTTGGTCAGGGGAGTTTCCCCTGAAAACTTCCTGTTACTTAAGGAAGCCAGCTCCTCACGCCCGACTGCCCACTTGCCATCTCCCAGGCTTGGAAGCACCTGCATGTGCTCCCGCCCCATCCCACTGTGCTCTGGGCTTTCAGGGCCAAACCCAGAGCAGGACCCACCAGCCCAGTGAAGGACTTTCTGCAGCCTGGTGCTAACAGTGGGGAATCCATCTTGTCCAGAAGAAATCAAATCCTTTGTGCTCCCCGGATACTTTATAAACAGGACACATTGTTCCTTAATCTTATTACACATTTGCAATACAAACGATTAAGACTGGTGACATAGGAAACTTTAAAAAAATCATACTGTGTTGACTATAGGCTTTCCTCTCCATAACACTACTTCATTCCTCAACTTCTTCCATTTTCTCTACAAAATCACTCTGCTGCGACAGTCACGCGGTTCTCCTTCCCGTCTACACTGCCTCCAGGATCAAAACTCCTGACACACTCATCTGAGCAGCATCATCAGTAATAAAGCCACCACTCTGCTTGAATTCAGGTAGGGAACAGTATTAAGAAGCAGTGTTTCTTAAAAACTCAAGCTACTACAAGCTATTTATCATCTTCTAGCCCAACAGCCGGCATGGGACTAATGCGGTCTGCTTTGCTTTTCTGTTTCTTTTCCCGGCCAGTAGCTCAAAAGATGGGAGTAACTGAGTTGTACAATCCTGCCAGATTTCCTATGGCAACGGCTGTGAATGGACAATGTAGGGTCTGACTGAAGAATTCAAATCTCATGCAAAACTCTAACTACTGAAAGCCTCATCACATCAGGCAACTCTGTCGTTTTCCGTATTTAAAAATTCTAACACTAAAGAGGCAGTGGTCACTCTAAGTTACTGTGGCCTCTGACCTCAGGGACTCACGTATAAGATAGTGGTTTAATTCTGAGTTTTGGCAACAGAGTAGTGACAGATATTCCGAATACACAATTTTAACCACTTGAAAAGTATCACCAACACACTATTTGGTGTTCACTCAATGGATACTCTGAGAATCAAAGACCCTTAACTATAAACGTCTTACTTCACAAAATCTAATTATAACCAAGAGTTTACTCTATGTCTAATAAAAAAATCACGTAGCAACTTCTATCAAACAGCAACTACTACAAAGGGAATGACAAGAAAAAAAATAACCTCACAAAAATACACTAAAAAGTTGGACAACTGTATGCAGGAACTGCCAAAGTTTTAGTGTTTAATAGCACAACTGACCAAGGTCCAAGATGTGAAGTCACCATGTTCAGGAAACATGGGGGACAGGGGAGGGAAGTCACTCCATAAACTAACTCTATAGTATGTGGTAAGAAGAATGCACACTTTATAATATAAAACCTGTCTATACATAGTAGTTAGTTGAAAAAGCCATCTGTCTTCTCTGGGCTTGTAAAAAGGTGTTCCAGATTCCAGCGAAGACAAGCAACCTGTTGAAAAAGCAAAAGCCATCAATGTGCTATTCATTCTATAATGACAAATAAAATACATAGAATTAGTAACAAAAATTCCTTTCAGAATCCTCATTTGAACTAAATATTTTGTCTGCATAAAATCCTAGCAAAACTACAATAAAAACCTTTATTAACAAGTTAATTGTGACTCTGTTTCCTGCTCCCACTGCTTTTTCTAGCACTATGCCTGTCACTTGAAACTCTTCAATTCTGCAGCTCGAGAGGGTGTTCTCATTCACTTGATGGGGTTTGTGACGGCTGGATGGGAGCTGCTGAGACAGGAAGGACATTGCCCAAGACTACAAGGAAGCAAGGTGACAACCACAAAAGACAACTTTGTGATTCACTCACACAGTGCAACAACCCGATCTAGTGTAGCAGTAAATTTAAGACTTTTTACCTCTCAAACCTTTATTTATTTTCTTGGACTTCAAAGCAACCCATATTTCATAGTTATCTATAATTTGGTCCAGCCAGGATGTGCTCAGAAAAGAAAAAAAAGAATTTGGTGTCTTTTCCTGTATATTCTGCTTGGTACTCTAGTTACCTAAACATTCACAGTAAACTTTTTTTACAGGAAATTAAAATGCTAAAGGGCTTCCCCGGAAGCTCAGCAGTCAAGAATCCGCCTGCAATGCAGGAATCCTTGGCTCAGGAAGCTCCCCTGGAAAAGGAAATGGCAACTCACTCCAGTATTCTTAGCTGGGAAATCCCATGGACAGAGGAGCCTGGTGGGCTAGTCAGACACGACTCAGTGAGTGACAACAATAATAAAATGCTAAAAGTGCAAAGAGAGTTTAAAAACGACTTCTGGGTTGTAATGAGGTAAACGCCACGCTCTAGAAAAGGCTTACCATGAAGGAGTCCACTATGGTGAGACTAAAGCAGTCACCTTTGCGGCTAGCTATCTTGCTTTAACTGCTATTCTTGATTATCAGTCTCTCCCCTGGAAATTTAAATCAACTCTAGGATAAAGGGTTAACATGGCCATAGTTTAGGTCATCTAAATCATACATAATCAGTTTGTCCTGGCATTTACCTCGTGCAGGGATTGTTCCTGCAAGAGAATCCCTAGACCTTATAGCATTTACGAAGGTGGCAAAGTGGGTGTTCTCTTAAACAAAAAACCCCAAAAAAGCCATTGCAAGATCTGCCAGTGATTTGAATTTTTCAGGACAACAAAATATACATTTTTGTTTTGGCTCTACTGGTATAAACTCAGTGTTACCTAATATTACTCAGTGGTAATCTAGGTTTCACTGATAAAAATAGGAAAATATATACTCCTCATAAGGAATTAGTTTGGCATGAACAATTCAGAGCCTGGAGTCCCCAGGAGCATCAACAAAGGGATGCTTGCTGGTTTGTGGCAGGGGACGGACCTAGAGGGAGTCCAGCTACATCAGAGTCACAGGGACCTGTGCCAGGGTCCTGCCCTTCCCTCCGCTCACCTTCAGCTCTTCTGTGTGGCCGGGATCTTGTTCTCGCCGTCCAGCTCTTCCACCCCGGCCTGCGTCATGAGGTCTGCTATGTTCTTCTCCAGGTCATCAATGCGACTGCTCATGTCATCGAGTGGGGGCGTTAAAGACAAGGCGCCAGAGCTTCCACTTCTTACCCTTCCCCCCAGGTCCCTGCAGACTAGGGCCTTCAACACAGCGGCTTAATGAAAGCGGT
>SJYQ01002407.1:0-12222 GCA_006410935.1 Redunca redunca
GGTCCTCTCCTTGCACCAGTCCCAAGTATCCTGCATCCTGCATCAGACTTTGACAGGCGATTCTGATTAAATTTATATATACAGCCCTCAGTATCTGCTTTGGCATTTGGGAAGAAAAAATAATCTATGATTTCCCTAAACTTAACATTTATAACTTGTTTTAAGACGCTAAATTTTACTCATTTCTTTTCCTACCTAGTGCTATTAAAATTATTAGGATCATTTCTTTCTTGGTCTAGAGAAGCCTTTGATTTAAGACCATGATTTCTATCCGTTCACATGAAATCAGACACTCGCATATCCCAGAATGTTTCAAATTGTGCAGTTGATGGTACTTTGGTTTCATGCAGTGAAAACTACTATCAGTCTGAAAGAAAAAAAATTTGCACACAACCATGAAACTTAAGTGTGAAGAGGTCAGGCCTATTACAAAGTAGGCAGAGAAAAATCTTAACTGAGAATACCTAAGGCTAATGGTGATGGAATTCCAGTTGAGCTATTTCAAATCCTGAAAGATGACGCTGTGAAAGCACTGCATGCAATATGTCAGAAAATATGAAAAACTCAGCAGTGGCCACAGGACTGGAAAAGGTCAGTTTTCATTCCGATCCCAAAGAAAGGCAATGCCAAAGAATGCTCAAACTACCGCACAATTGCACTCATCTCAAACGTTACCAAAAGAAATGCTCAAAATTCTCCAAGCCAGATTTCAACAGTATGTGAACCATGAACTTCCAAATGTTCAAGCTGGATTTAGAAAAGGCAGAAGAGCCAGAGATCAAATTGACAACATCCTCTGGGTTATCAAAAAAGCAAGAGAGTTCCAGAAAAACATCTACTTTTGCATTATTCACTACGCCAAAGCCTTTGACTGTGTGGATCACAACAAACTTTGGAACATTCTGAAAGAGATGGGAACACCAAACCACCTGACCTGCCTCCTGAGAAATCTATATACAGGTCAAGAATCAACAGTTATAACTGGACATGGAAAAACAGACTGGTTCCATATCGGGAAAGGAGTACATCAAGGCAATATATGGTCACCCTGCTTATTTAACTTATATGCAGAGTACATCATGAGAAATGATGGACTGGATGAAGCACAAGCTGGAATCAACATTGACAGGAGAAATATCAATAAACTCAGATACGCAGAAGCCACCACCCTTATGGCACAAAGTGAGGAAGAACTAAAGAGCCTCTTGATGAAAATGAAAGAGGTGAGTGAAAACGTTGGCTTAAAGCTCAACATTCAGAAAACTAAGATCAAGGCATCTGGTCCCATCTCTGCATGGCAAATAGATAGGACAACAATGCAAACAATGGGAGGCTTTATTTTGGGGGGGCTCCAAAATCACTGCAGATGGTAACTACAACCATGAAATAAAAAATGCTTACTCCTTGGAAGAAAAGTTATGACCAACCTACACAGCATATTAAAAAGCAGACACATAACTTTATCAAGAAAGGTCCATCTAGTGAAAGCTATGGTTTTTCCAATGGTCATGTATGGATGTGAGAGTTGGACTGTGAAGAAAGCTGCGTGCCAAAGAATTGATGATTTGAACTGTGGTGTTGGAGAAGACTTGAGAGTCCCTTGGACTGCAAGGAGATCCAACCTGTCCATTCTGAAGGAGATCAGCCCTGGGGTTTCTTTGGAGGGAATGATGCTAAAGCTGTAACTCCAATACTTTGGCCATCTCATGTGAAGAGTTGACTCATTGGAAAATACCTGGATGCTGAGGCAACTTGAAGGTGGGAAGAGAAGGGGACAACAGAGGATGAGATGGTTGGATGGCATCACTGACATGACGGACTTGAGTAGGCTCTGGGAGTTGGTGATGGACAAGGAGGCCTGGCATCCTGCAGTCCACGGGGTCGCAAAGAGTTGGACACCACTGAGTGACTGAACTGAACTGATTGAACTCAGCGACTGAAAGCCAATGATTAGAGGAGGCATGGTAGGAGCCCTTTGAGCTTTTATAGAGAATAGGTGTCCAGAAGGAGATTGTAGCTAGGGGCATAAAATAACAATGATATAGTAGAATGACATTCAAGAGGTGAAGAGGAAGAGAGTGCTACACATACATCTTTTTTGCTCTGTCTCTTGCCAGCACCAAATGCTTTCTCTTTAAAGCGGCAAATACTTTGTGGCCTCTGCCTGAACACTAACCTGTCTGTGTTTCTCTCACACTTAAATATGTAAGTTTTATCCAATATAAATGTGGCACTGAAATGGCGAAGTGGTTTAAAAACAAAACGTTGGCTACTTTATGTTGGCATGGCTTCCCAGGTGGCGCTAGTGGTAAAGAACCTGCCTGTCAATGCAGAATCTTTAAAAGATGAGGGTTCAATCCCTGGGTCAGGAAGAGCCCCTGGAGGAGAGCATGGCAATCTACTCCAGTATTCTAGCCTGGAGAATCCCATGGACAGAGGAGCCTGGCAGGCTACAGTCCATAGGGCAGCAAAGAGTCGGACACAACTGAAGTTATTTAGCATGCAACTACATAGGCGGAAATGTTGATACTGCCACAACAGACTAAGTGTAAATCCATGGTTCTCAAAGTGTGTGCCCCAAACCAGGAGCATCAGCAGCATGTGGGGATTTGTCAGAAATGCAAATTCTTGGATCCCACTCCAGACCTGCTAACTCAGCAATTCTATAGGTGGAGCCCAAAATCTCTCTTTTAACTACTCCAGGTGATTCTGATGTTTGCTCAAGTTTGAGAACGTCTGACATAAAACAGTGTTTGCTGAGAAGATGATGAAGACTTTCATAATCAGGATTCACGCTCAAAGTTTAAGACTGCTCTAAATACCCTCCACACCATACTGTATACCTGCATTGCCACAGGACAGAGATACGACAACTAGTGAAAGCAAGCACATTTGGTCTGTGTATAAACATATCTATGCCTTTGTTCTTGCTGTTTGGCCAACAGGCATGTGGGACCTAAGCTTCATAAGCAGGGATTGAAGCCGTGCACCCTGCAGTGGAAGTTCAGAGTCATAACCACTGAACCGCCAGGGAATTCCCAGATATTTCTGGTACATTTCACAGAGTAGGCGAATTCCAGCTCTGAGTTATTCAGTACTAACTGAAATATCTAGAAGTATGAAAACACAGTTAATGACTCTATTTAAAATCTGACTCAGATTGCAGATAAAGACATCAATTTTCTGTAGTATCTCAGCCTTGAAATCAGACATTGCAATTTATCATATACCCCAAATTTATAAGAGATATAGAAAGAATAGAGAATAGTGAAGAACAAAACAGAAGAAAAAATGGGGGATGATGATCTCACATACTATCCATAATCACTCTGTAACACAAGGTTTTTTCCCTTTTCATTGGAATATGACTTACATACAGTGAAATTCATCATTGACAAAACACGGTCACGCAGCTTCTAACAGAAACGAGACATAGGACACGTCCACCCCATCGAAATATTTTCTCATTTCCCTTTAGGATCAGTCACTTTTCTTTCCTCCCAGCCATGTGGCAACCACGTATCTGGTTTGTGTCCCTATAGTTTTGTTTATTCCAAAACGTAACTAGAAAAGTAATTATACCGTATACAGGTTTCAGTGTCTGGTTTCCTTCACTTAGTATAAACATGATATTCAACTATGCTGTTGCATGTACTAGTAGTCCATCCCTTTTTATTGCATGGGTATAACACAATTTTTTTTTCCATTTGTCAATTGATGAATATCTGGGTTGTTTCAGGTTTTCATGATTATGAACAAAGCTGCTATAAACATTCACATGTAAGTGTTTAGGTAAGCATAAGTTTTCCTGCCTCTTGAGAAATCTGTATAGAGGTCATTATGCCTTTGACTGTGAGGATCACAATAAACTGTAGAAAATTCTGAAAGAGATGGGAATACCAGACCACCCGACCTGCCTCTTGAGAAATCTGTATGCAGGTCAGGAAGCAAAAGTTAGAACTAGACATGGAACAACAGACTGGTTCCAAATGGGAAAAGGAGTAGGTCAAGGCTGTATATTGTCACCCTGCTTATTTAACTTATATGCAGAGTTTATCATGAGAAACACTGGGTTGGATGAAGCACAGGCTGGAATCAAGATTGCAGGGAGAAATATCAATAACCTCAGATATGCAGATGAGACCACCCTTATGGCAGAAAGTGACGAAGAACTAAAGACCTTCTTGATGAAAGTGAAAGAGCAGAGTGAAAAAGCTAGCTTAAACCTCAAAATTCAGAAAACAACGATCATGGCATCTGGTCCCATCACTTCATGGCAAATAGATGGAGACACAGTGGAAACAGTGTCAGACTTTATTTTGGGGGGCTCCAAAATCACTGCAAATGGTGACTGCAGCCATGAAATAAAAAGACGTTTACTCCTTAGAAGAAAAGCTGTGATCAACCTAAGCAACATATTAAAAAGCAGAGACATAACTTTGCCAAGAAAGGTTTGTCTAGTCAAAGCTATGGTTTTTCCAGTAGTCATGTATGGATGTTAGAGTTCGACTATAAAGAAAGCTGAGTGCAGAAGAACTGATGCTTTTGAACTGGGGTGCTGGAGAAGACTCTTGAGAGCTCCTTGGACTGCAAGGAGATAAAACCAATCAATTCTAAAGGAAATCAGTCCTGAATATTCATTGGAAGGACTGATGCTAAAGCTGAAACTCCAATACTTTAGCCATCTAATGCGAAGAACTGACTCATTGGAAAAGACCCTCATGCTGGGAAAGACTGAAGCAGGAGGAGAAAGGGACGACAGAGGATGAGATGGTTGGATGGCATCACCAACTCGATGAACATGAGTTTGAACAAGCTCCAGGAATTGGTGGTGGACAGGGAAGCCTAGAATGCTGCATGCAGTCCATGGCCAGTGCACAAAGAGGTGGCCACTAGTGAGTGACGGAACTGAACTCGGTTGTTTCCAGGTTTTGATGATTATGAACAGTGCTGCTATAAACACTCATATGTAAGTATTTATGTATAGACCATTTAGCATTCCTTCAGCAAAGCATGCATGTGTATGAGTGCACGGTTCAGTCACTTAAGTCATGTCTGACGCTTTGCTACCCTATGGACTCTAGCCCACCAGGCTCCTCTGTCCATGGGATTCTCCAGGCAAGAAGATTGGATTGGGTTCTCTTGAACTCCTCCAGAGCATCTTCCTGACCCAGGGATCAAACCCATGTCTCTTATTGTCTCCTTCACTGGCAGGCAGGTTCTTTACCACTAGCACCAAAAGTATAATAGTTGTAACTGCCTAAAATCCTTCAAAAACTTCATATTGTCAACCTTTTTCACTTTAATCCTGAAAATGTTTTCACATAAAGAAACTGAGAAGAAAATTATTTAAGTAACTTGCAAAACATCATTCCACAAGTTAAATATCAGTTTAAGTACTCACACCCATACACCTAGGTCTGATTCCAAAGCCCATGTTTATTTCAATCACACCATTAGAAATTACTAATAGAACCAGTACATGGTTTTCTATAACACCTGGCTAATGGCTCCAGCAAGAACTCACAGAAGAATCTGTGGTTCTTCCAGAATTGCATTGAGCTTAAACCTACATATCTATGTCTAGACAAAGAATTATATATTTTCTATTATTTAATAGCTTATTTCATTCATTTAGGTGTAATGGGTAGTTTTCAACTCACATTTTTCTTGTCTTTCAAAATCGTAAGCTTCTTATCTGTGAAATACTACCGAAGAATAATATTTGGAAACTCCATCTAAAACTTTCAATCAAGATTTAGGTAGCAGCTTATTGGAAAGAACAGAGTTAGAAGTAGCGAACAGTTTTTGTTTTTTTTGGTCGTTGTTCTTAAGATGGGTTACAGCCCATAATCTCATTTCTTGGTATTAACACATGGTTGATTTGGGGACTTCTCTGTTGGTCCAGCAGTCAAAACTCCACACTCCCAGCACAAGGGGTCTGTGTTCAATCCCTAGTCAGGGGGCTAGATCTCACATGCTGCAACTAACGATCCCACTTGCCACAACTAAGGTGTGGTGCAGCTAAATAAATAAATAATTTTTGAAAAATGTATTGGTGATTTTATTTCATCAAGTTACCTAAGTTAGGGTTGTCTTGACATGCTACATATCTACCATATTTGTAATCATCACTGAACAGCAGACCAGGTAGAACAAATGAACTACCCAAACAAACAAAAATAGAAAGATCACTGAGGACAGTTAATGTATGTGTGAGCAAGAGTCCAAGATAAGATCTGAACACTGAAAAAGAAGCCAGGAAGATTTTCCAGGGAGGAATAGGACTGACCCACAATGAGACAATATTTTCTGACCTTATATATAAAAGGCATGGCTATATACCCTGATGTTGCTCAAGAAGTTACAAATTAGAGATCTTTTCCCACGTTTACTCAAAGGTCAGAAATATAACTCTCCATTCATCAATGGGGTATCTCTGTGAGATCACAGAGTGACATGGTTAAATACATAGGCTTTATAAGGAGACAAATCTAGGTTCCAATCCCATCTCTATCATATTCTAGCTGCATTATTTTCGATCAGTTACTTAAAATCTCTAAGCGTGTTTCCTTGTCTACAAAATAGGAATGAGAATAGTACCTATACCTCATAAGACCTTTGTTACTATTAAATGAAATCATGCACAGTGAAGCTTGTATTAAGATATTTCTAAAAATGTTAAAAATAAAAAACTTTAGCACTCCTTAAATCTCCTTATCCAAAATACAGTATGAATTTTAGGCATATTATTCTTAAAAATTATTAACATTTAATAATATATCCTCATTTATTGAAAAGTATTTTAAGTATATGAAACATGCAGAAGACTCTAAAAAGATACTAGAGGGACTCCGGGCAGTCAAGTGGTTAAGACTGCACTTCCAGTGCGGGGGGCATGGGTTTGATCCCTGGTCAGGGAAATAATAGCCTACATGACACGTGGTGTGCCCAAAATAAATAAGTAAAGAAAAAAATAGATACTAGACTTCTACAGGTTGACTTTTTTAAAAAGATTTCATAACTTGATATTTGGTATTCAAATCACATCACTTTCTTTCTTTAACTTGCTGTTATTCAACTTTCTGTATATTCATTACTATATTTAGTTCTGCCAATTCACAGTGAAACAGACATAGAAGTCACAATGGCAGGGGAAGGGGAGATGTGGAGATAAAAGAATATTTATAGTCCAGGCATAATTCTGGCAGAAAAACATCAAAACACATTAAGGTTCTAAAAAGAAAATCTGCCCCAGTCTTTCAGAACTTCTGAAGTCATTATTTGTAAAGGGCCCACTTACACTCATTGGCATGCTCAAAATTAAAAAAAAAAATTATCTGTAATGAAAGTATCAGAGTATTCATTGAACCCTATGGCCATGAGAAAGCAAGACTCTCCCCTCTCTGGCTCTCCAGGGCAAAAAAGAAAAAAGTGAAGAAAACTCTATAAATGTGCATATTTTATGAGGGAATGAGATTCTTTTCCTTCACAGTCTCCAAAAACTTTAACCTCTTTTATCCTTAACTTGGATATATGGACCCTGAATTATTTAATTATGGTTCACATAAATATAACTTAAAATCAGACACTGGATGGATGAGTTCAGTATACTATATGTAAAATAGATACATAGGAAGTAGTGACTACATGCACATTTATGATTAGACTGTCTGGATTCACATCTTTCTTTCAAAAGGGTTAAAGCTAAAATTAGAAAGTGCTTTCCTGAGTCAGCAGTGACTTAGCTGGAAAACTCAGCCGTGGCCACAGGACTGGAAAAGTTCAGTTTTGACTGAAACCCCAAAGAAAGGCAATGGCAAAGCATGCTCAAACTACCACACAGTTGCACTCACCTCACATGCTAGTAAAGTAATGCTGCAAATTCTCCAAGCCAGGCTTCAGAAGCATGTGAACTGTAAACCTCCAGATGTTCAAGCTGGATTTAGAAAATGCAGAGGAACCAGAGGTCAAATAGCCAACATCCACTGGATTATTGAAAAAGCAAGAGAGTTCTGGAAAAATATCTATTTCTGATTTATTGACTATACCAAAGCCTTTGACTGTGTGGATCACCACACACTGTGGAAATTTCTGGAAGAGGTGGGAATACCAGACCACCTGATCTGCCTCTTGAGAAACCTGTATGCAGGTCAGGAAGCAACAGTTAGAACTGGACATGGAACAACAGACTGGTTCCAAATAGGAAAAGGAGTACGTCAAGGCTGTATGTTGTCACCTGCTTATTTAACTTCTATGCAGAGTACATCATGAGAAACGCTGGGCTGGAAGAAGCACAAGCTGGAATCAAGATTGCTGGGAGAAATATCAATAACCTCAAATATGCAGATGGCACCACCCTTATGGCAGAAAGCGAAGAAGAACTAAAGAGCCTCTTGATGAAAGTGAAAGAGGAGCATGAAAAAGCTGGCTTAAAGCTCAACATTCAGAAAAATAAGATCATGTCATCTGGTCCCATCACTTCATGGCAAACAGATGGGAAAACAGTGGAAACAGTGGCTGACTTTATTTTTGGGGGGCTCCAAAATCACCACAGACGGTGACTGCAACAATGAAAATAAAAGACGCTTAGTCCTTGAAAAAAAAGTTATGACCAACCTAGACAACATATTAAAAAGCAGAGACATTACTTTGCTGACTAAGATCTGTCTAGTCTAGGTTATGGTTTTTCCTGTGGTCATGTATGGATGTGAGAGTTGGACTGTGAAGAAGGCTGAGCGCCGAATAACTGATGCTTTTGAACTGAGGTGTTGGAGAAGACTGTTGAGAGTCCCTTGGACAGCATGGAGATCCAACCAGTCTATCCTAAGGGAAATCTATCCTGAATATTCATTGGAAGGACTGATGCTAACGCTGTAACTCCAATACACTGGCTACCTGATGCAAAGAACCAACTCATCTGAAAAGACCCTGATGCTGGGAAAGATTGAAGGCGGGTGGAGAAGGGGATGACAGAGGATGAGATGGTTGGATGGCATCTCCGACTCAATGGACATGACTTTCAGTGAACTCCAGGAGCTGGTGATGGACAGGGAGGCCTGGCGTGCTGCATACCAGGGGTCACAAAGAGTCAGACATGACTGAGCAACTAAACTGAACTCAACTGATCCTGAGTCCCATAAGCAGTAAAGGCAATGAGTCTCGTGTGCGTGAGTCCAATATTAGTCATGTCATCCCTTGATCACTGTTTGTGCGCTGCCAAAGGCTGGTATAAAGGGTTATGTGTTCTGTACAAAGGATTTTATTTCCCTCTAATGGTGTTCTATTCCCATGTGTAATCTCATACTACAACCCAAATCACAAGAAGATCAAATAAAACGAATGATAGTTCAGAGATTCATCGTGGAGTTGAGAAAGTTGGTAAAATTGTAAGACATAAAACAATTAATTCAAAGCATTGAGTAGACTTCAAAAATGATTCCAAATAGTGTTTACATATTTTAAGACCAGGGAAACATCTTATTTTAACACGGATATTGGCAATGTAATATTTTTGAATGAAATTAAAACCAAACCTTAGTTATTGGTCCCCATGGAAAGAAAAGGTCCTGAGGTGATTAAAACCAATGTACAATCTAATGCAAGCAGTATCATATCTTCAATCCACAGATCAATATCTCCAAAGAGTGGCCAAGAGAACCTTAGACTTTTCAGCATTTTAAAACTATAATTTGTTCAGCTAAATAAATCAACTTCATAGATAATTCTACTATCAATAGCATACAACCATGAAAAAATAAATGTTAGCAACAGAAACAAAATGGATTTGTATATGCTATGACTGCCCTGGTCTTATATTAAAGAAAAGCTTACATCCACTCAGGTTTGTCTACATGAAAGCAAATACAGTACCCTTCGGCATTTCAATGTCCTTCAAAACTATTTATCATGGTAGATTAATGCATCAGCTATTTCTGACCAATTTAAAATATCTATTATCATACTGCCATTTCCAGATATCTGTGCATGTTCTTTTGAAGTATGACATTCACTGACCACTTATTTCACCTGATTCATAAAAAGGTTGAATATGTCAATTTTCCAGCTCTGCCTCTCCATCCTTTTGAATTCAATACTGAAACAGATTATAATTTCCTTAGAAAATACCAAAGAAGACAATCCATCTCTCCCTATATCCTCTGGTTTTTGCTTTAAGAGGGTTTTACCTGGCTCATTCATTCTCTCCATCAGGTCTCAATGGAAAAATCCTGCTCTATTTCATGCTACTCACAAATTTTTCTTTTAAGAATTCCTCACAGAGGAGGAAATGTGTGTGCTTTTTAGTTGTTCTTGGGTCAGGAATTACCCTGGAGAAGGAAATAGCAATCCACTCCAGTACTCCTGCCTGGAGAATTCCAGGGACAGAGGAGCCTGGCGGGCTCCCGTCCATGGGATCACAGAGAGTTGGACATGCCTGTGTGACTTTCTTTCTTTCTTTACTAAATAAAACCAAATTTCTCTTAAATATTTACAACAAATCGTAAACACCTTACATACAAAAATCTCCTAAAGGCAATAGTTTAAGTAAAATTCTCCTTCAAAGGGTAAAAGATTCTTATTGATTAAAATCACTTTAAGCTCTCAAAATATTTTGGAGATAGTCATAATGACTTAAGTCCAAATCTTTTAAAATGTTGAACAGGTTACAGAATAATGAATATTTTTATCCCCACTCTCCATTAAAAATATTGCTAGAAAAATATACAAGAGATGGCCTTAGCCCACAGTAACAATGAAAACAAAATGTACAAAAAATGTGAATAAAATTAAAAATAGAATCTTAAATTTATAGTAAGTAGAGGGGAAGCAGGGAAGAAGATCATTCCAAATATTCAAACATAAGCTGGTCATATTTTAAATATTCTTCATATGTTTGAATTGTGAGTATAATTATGTCAGGACACTTAAAAAACACTTAACTAAAGTCATCTTCTTAGTGATGTAACCAGTCAAACTTAAAATGTTAACTTTCATAAAAAAAATGCATTCGTTTATTTTCCTAAGCTAAATAATATGGTTAAAACTCTATCACACACTCCTCAGGACATCCAATTTCTTTTAATAGTGGAATTTTGTTAAAATGAACTTACTCCAGGAAATCATATTCCTAATCTATAAACCCTGGAAATGAAAGAGAGCTGACATCAAGTTTATCTGCTATGAATAAGGTAAGAAGGTTTTTGAATGCAAGGAGGAAAACAGAAAGGCATAGAACACACCAGCACACATGGCCATTTTCCCTATACCAATCTGCATGTTATACTGAATGGTTCTGGTGGGCAAGAGAGAAGGTCAATGAATATTCCTTCATGGTAACAGGGGTAAGGAAAGTTGGAAGATAATTACCATTTGATGACTGAACAACAAAAGGCAACAGTCCTTCTCACCTACATAATTAAAGGCTCATTATAGAGTGTGATAGCTATGTAGACAAAGATCAAAGACATTTAATGTTCCTGAATACTTTAGCACAGGGTAACTCTTAGAATGCAAGTAGGTCAAACCAGTCAATCCTAAAGGAAATCAATCCTGAATATTCAGTGGAAGGACTGAAGCTGAAGCTCCACTACTTTGGCCAGCTGATGTGAAGAGCTGACTCATTAGGAAAGACCCTGAGGCTGGGAAAGATTGAAGGCAGGAGAAGGGGAGAACAGAGGACAAGACGGTTGGATGGCATCTCTGACCCAATGGACATGAGTTTGAGCAAGCTCTGGGATACAGTGAAGGACAGGGAAGCCTGGCGTGCTGCAGTCCATGCGGTCGCAGAGGTGGAAACGACTGAGCAAATGAACAACAACAAACAGGCAGTAACAGAGTCGAGAGCAACACAAGAAGGATTTGACGCCAAAGGCACAACTAAGGGACTGAACAACAAGAAAGAATCAAAGAATCCGCACTCAAACCACAAAGAATCATTCTTTGGGTCCTCATGGTAGATGTTAAAAAATTCTTACCAAGTTCAAATGTTTTATTGTCTTAGAATGTGATCTGTAATGTTAATTTTCTGGTCTTTTCTAGTTTATCTTCATGTAATACTTTAAAATCTCTTTCCTCCAAAACTGAGAAAAATACTATTATGTATCTGTATGCACATACATGCACTCTTAAAATAGTTAAATATCTTAATACCTCCAATTTTAATTAATTTTTTCAAAGTATAATCATTCAACAGTGAATAGTTAAAATCCTTAATAACCCCAC
>SJYQ01002407.1:17912-27988 GCA_006410935.1 Redunca redunca
TTGGTTTTCAAATTTAAAACACAGCATTTAAACAAGAAGATGCACTGCCTTAGTGGAAATTCCTATGTCATATAATAATGCCAACATAGGAGTCATCATTTATTCTACTTTAATGTCTATAACTTCTTACTAAAACAATACTTCAGAAACTTGAGTCAGTATTTGCTGTTTCTATGTTTTTCATTTTGAAAATAATACAGAACACATAGATCTACTTTGGTTCTATTATGAGATATAATACTGAATCTGCCTTAAACTAAAATTCTGTTTTAAAGCTAATATTAAAAAAGTTCAATATCACTGAATATTTTTGGGACCAACTTAGCTAAATGAGCCAATATGGTTGCCATGAATACAAATTGTTGACCAAGATTTTAAAAGAAAGTATAAAATTTGACTTAACTATTCTGAATTTACTATTTTCTACTGTATGTAAAAATGTAGTAGGGTCCTCTAAAACAATTTATACATTTGAAAGTCAAAGCAAACAAATTTAAAATACAACCTTGATTTTGCGATGCTGCATATAATGGTGCCTTATGAGGTATGCTCACAATGTTAAGTCCTATTCACATTTCTGCACCATAAAAAATTGCCCTCATTATTCTGTTTTTCATAGGTAGTCCAATGCAAAATGTTCTGAAGGTATTGATCTGCATCTAATGTTATATTAACTTTCTAAGTAGTGTCAGCTGCTTTGCCAAGCTTTTAATACATTTAATATAGGCTGTTTAAATAGTTATTAACATTCATAATTCAGAAAGTACTTTCTATTCCTAATTTGTATTACTGTCAACAGTCAGCTATTTTCATTATGATTATTATGTTAAAATGCATATTAATATGCTAGGCAAAAATGTTTAAATCTAAAAGGAACTTAGAAAGTATCAAGTAAAAACAAATGTGCCAGAGGTAACACAAATAACTACACATAAAGAAAATGTAAGAGATATTTTATGTTTTTTCACCTGCTTGAAAACTGGCTGAGGAAGCCATCATCACATAAAGGGTAAATATACACACTATCTCATGAGTTTGGCTAATTAACTAAAATACCAAGCCCCCCCAAAAAAAAAACAGTTTCTCAGTGAGATAATATACCCTTCAATCTATAAGGCTATTTCAGCAACAACTCTGAAAGAATTCTACACAACCAGAATTCTCATACTATTCTTCAAACCAATATTTGTTGTTTTTGTCATATGTTGAGAAAGCTTAGTAACAATAATTTATTGCTACACATTTCTCTGGATCTTCATAAAATACATTGCCAAATACCTATACATCCTATAATGGGTTGGCTGGGAACAAAATTGTTCAAACTCATTGGTCATTTCTCAGCAGACACAGCTTCCTTTCATAAACTTTAGTAAAGGACTATGAACAAAAATCTGTTTAAGTAACAACACTGTTCTCATTCTAAAACACACAGACCATGGTATGTGCAAAGTCTAATTCGATTTGTGATAGCAGATTGGGATTTATTTTATAGTCAAAACTCATGGATTTTTAGGGTGTTAAAAAGAGTTGTAAATGTCAGAGGAGTGTGTAATTTCCTCGGTTCTGTCATGCTACAGTCAAGATTTGAAGCAGCAGACCAGTGTTACAGCTCAGTTTTATTTGGCAAGCAAAGCATAGTATATCCTCTAGGCATGAGGGTGGGCCAACCCAAAAAACAGAGGGGCTCAATCTTGGCTCCTCTTTTTATGTGTTTTGTCTCCTCCCCTGAGCCTACCCTATGTAAACTGGGCTACGGGCTGTTTGTTTCACCTGAGGCTCTTACTCTGCTCCTCGGATTTTTTGTTCCATCTTCGCAGGCTTTTCCCTTTCTTTGTTCTGCCACCGCCATTTTGGACTCCTTTTTCCTATTCTAACTACCTAACATTCCATTTCATTAACTCACCATGCAACCATAAAAAGACCACTGTGGAAAGCAAGCTATTTTACCTATGAAGTGAAGTCACTCAGTTGTGTCCAACTCTTTGTGACCTCATGGACTGTAGCATGCCAGGCTTCTCCATCTATGGAATTTTCCCAGGCAAGAATACTGGAGTGGGTTGCCATTTCCTCCTCCAGGGGATCTTCCTGACCCAGGGATCGAACCCAGGTCTCCCACATTGTAGGCAAACGCTTTACCCTATGAGCCACCAGGGGAGCCTGGTATTTTATCTATACCTGATGAATATATGAATATGGTTCAAATCAAACCAACAGGTTTCACTCCTGTGAGGAGGAAGTGAGCTTCATTCTTCTTCTCTGATTACATCTAAAAATGCATGGCCACAAAATAGAGCCAGATTAATGCAAACTCATTCTCACTGTTGGAGAAGCATTGGTTGTTATTCATGATGGGTCAATATCTACATCAAATCACACTTTATTGTATATAAATTACACTGTACCTGCCATCGTGAAACAAATAAGAGGGCAAGAGGTTCCCTTCCCCAGAGGAGTCTAAAATCTAACTGAGAAAAGCAAGCATACATGCATGAAACTATTATGGAGCACAGGCAGGTACAGGCAGGTACTGAATGTATATAGTACAAAATAAATGTTAAAGGAATTTATAATAGTAAGGGAGTGATTTGGGATATGGCCAGTTAATGATGGCTTATAAAAGGGATTGACTGAAATGGACATGATTCTGTTTAATTTTCTGAAATGACTGTACTTTGAGAATGTTTAGCAAAACTATTAGTGTGTATGGGTGCTTAAATATTATTTCACTATGGGCTGAACACAAGGAAATCAGTTTAAACTGTGGTACAGAAGCAAATCAGTCATGAGAGGCCAAATGTCCAGATTCTAAAGAATAGAAGCTCTGGAAAATAGTTATTTAACCGAGACTTAGAGATTACCTCCTCCAATATTTTAAAGGAAACTATACCCTAAGTCTAATTAGAGCATTTTTTTTCTTTTTTGGCCAACCCAATACTTCTTATGATTTTTTAGATACATTTCAAAAGCTGATAATTAAATTAGCTGTTTTCTTTTCATTATTTTGAGGTACAGTAATTCATCTCCATGCATAAATCATTATTTTTATTTCCATTGTTTTTACATCCCCTACTGAAATTATGATTATATTTAATGATTAATTCATTTTTTTATATTTAACCACCAAGTCTTTTTTCCATTATCATTTTTTTGTATTTAAAATTTTTTATACAACTGTAAAGGTTACTTTCCATTTATAGTTCCCCTTGTTATACAGTATCTTACACCCAGAAATTACTTCCCTTTTTGCCACCACCCACTGGTAACCACTAGTTTGTTATTTCTATCCATGAGTTTGGAGCACATTATGCTAAATAAAGCAGAGAAAGACGCTACATGATACCACTTATGTGTGGAATCTAAAACATCCAACAAACTAGTGAATATCAAGTATTCTTTTTTTTTTAAAAAAAAGCATTATTCTTACAAGAGGGCTTCCCAGGTGGTTTTATTGGTAAAGAACTTGCTTGCCAATGCAGGAGACATAAGAAACGCAGATTTAATCCCTGGGTCAGGGAGATCCCCTGGAGGAGGGCATGGCAACCCACACCAGTATTCTTGCCTGGAGAATCACATGGACAGAGGAGCCTGGTCACAAGAGTCAGACACTGAAGTGACCTAGCATGCATTGTTATAAGAGACAAAGAAAGGACAAACCAAGAGGCAGAGAAGGCCATGTGACAGAGGAGGCGGAGACTGGCATCACGCTGCCACAAGCCAAGAAGTGCCAAAAGCTGGAGAAGCTCTAAAGATCCTCCCTTCGAGCCTTAGCGGGGACCTGATTGCCAACACCTTGATATCAGACTTCTGGCCACTTGAACTGTGAGAGAATACATTTCTGTTGTTTAAAGTCACCCAGTTTTTGGTAACTGTTATGGAAGTCTTAGGAAACTACTAACAGAACGATAATATTAAATGACTCCTGCTGAATTTCAAGGATTCCTTTACTGTTATATAAGAAATAAGACATGATGCATTCAAGTCGATTTTTCCCTCTATGTTATTTTTGGTTTTCTATACAGTTTCCTCATCACCGTACAAATTACTCTTTTTCTTGGGTTTATTCTTTCTTTGGTTTCCTCCTTTTCTGACTTTGGTGTTGTTTCATTGTTCCTGTTTGTTTCTGTCCAAAAGGAAGACTAATTAGTTGTTTGCTCTGTTGCTTTGATCAATTTATTTTGGTTTCTGCGAAGGAGGTTTTAAAGTAGAGGGTGGTTAGATAAAATCTTAACAACTGTTGGTGGCTTTAAATCTGAAGGAAATAGAAAGTATGGTTTATACTACAGAATGATTATTTGCATGTCTAAGGAACAAAAGTTTTTTTTTTTTAATCTGGAAGCTCTGAGTTAATACATTTAAACATGTTTCTTTCCTGCAGGATTTCTAAAAGCCTTTTAAAAAAGCAATGCAAATGTTCATGGTGGGTGGGGAAAATACTACAGTACTTTCAGAACTTTAACCACATGATGTAGATACAAATCCCACTATACCACTTTTTGATTTTTTTTTTGAGGGGTGGATTGAGAGTGTCTTTATATCAGGAAAAAGAAAGAGTTTGGGTCCACAGTCAAATGGTAGATAAAAGTCTAAGGAAAGGCTACTGCTTGGGGGTGGCTTACTTGACTTTGGTAAGAATTCACAGTACACGCAGAGGAAAATTAAGGACGCTGTTGCTCTTTTTTTTCCCCTCTGCTCTCCAAACCCACACATACGCACAGGAACACTAGAGGCAGTTCATGGCAGCAGTTCGTTACATTTTGTCATTCTCTCAGCTTTTAATGCCACAAGTGTGTGTGTGTTAGTCGCTCAGTCGTGTCTGACTCTTTGCGACCCCATGGACTGCAGCCCACCAGGCTCCTGTGTCCATGAGACTTTCCAGGCAAGGATACTGGAGTGGGTTGCCATTTCCTTCTCCAGGGGATCTTCCCAACCCAGGGATCGAAGCCGGGTGTCCTGCACTGCCGGCAGATTCTTTACCGACTGAGCTACAATGCCACAAGGAATAAAGCTAAATGCATAGTATACAGCACAAACAAAACATAATCTTTGACCTTCAGGAAACATCCACATAGAAACTTTCTTATTTTAATAAAGCTCCTGTATTGGCATTACTTGACAAGCTCATATCCCCTTCTTAGGGAAGCACTCTCCAAAGACACTTTCTAGGGTGGAAAAATCTGGACCATATCACTGTGCCCGCCTCTCCCTTAACAAGGACAAACCTGAGTCAATTAGGGACTGTCAGCTGACCAGCGGTGTGGCCAGCACTTAAGCAGGCCTGTGGGCTGAGGTGGCCTGGCATGAAAACCTGTGCCAGAGCAGAAACAAATGGGAACCAGAGTCACCCCATTACAAATTCAAAATGGGGAATACAGAGAAGGCCAGGTAGTTAATGTCCGGGAAAAAGCAGACTCATGTAGAGTCCATGTTCACAATGGAACAAATCAGGGAGAGGCACCATGAATTTCTGCTGCTGTGTTCGAGACTCACAACAAAAATAATCAGGTTCTAGGACTACCTTGGGATGTCAAGTGACCTTCCATATCAGCCTCCGTGAGGCACAGCTCTATGGCTGTCGCTAGAATTTCTGTGAAATTTCTAGCTCTTTCATTGCAACATGTAACATGTCTCCCTGCTTCTACCCAGAGTTATCCCTTACAAATCTCTTCAGGTCAGGTTCACAGCTCTCCTCGAAACCCTCTAATAGCTTCCCAGCTCACCCACCGTAAAAGCCAAAGTCCTACCAACGGTTCACAATTCTCTGTCTCCTGCCACACTGTGCTTTTTGACATTCCTGGAACAGGCCAAGCATTTGCTGCAGATGTTTCCTGTCTCTCACAATGGTCTGCCTCCAGTGGACATCAGAGCTCACTTCCACACTTTCTTTAGACTTCTGCTCACATGCCATTAAAGTCAGGGAGGCCTTCAGTGGCCACATGATACAAAATAGCAACATTCTCTCCCAGGACATATCACAACCTGACAATTCATGTATGTGTATATATGTGTGTATATACATATGTTTATTTTATTAATTGTCTGACATCTCTTACTAGAATGTAAGCTTCATAGGGACAGACCCCAAATGGACAAGGGGAATTTGTTATTCCTTTATGGGATATCCATCTGCTATATAAAAACAAACTACATAATATTGAATGTTACTTATTAACCCGCTCCAACCTAAGGTATTACCAAAAAATTAACACATAATAGTAAAATAACCTTTCTTAATTTATCATATAGTTATGTATCAGAATAATATCATATGGATGGCATTTGAATTACTAGAAGTATCATCAATATGTATGGAGCAAGGGAAAGTTGCTCAGTCGTGTCTGAGTCTTTGCAATCCCATGGACTATACAGTCCAGGGAATTTTCCAGGCCAGAATACTGGAATGGGTAGCCATCTCCTTCTCCGGGGGATCTTCCCAACCCAGGGATCGAACACAGGTGTACCACATAGCAGGCACATTCTTTATCAGCTGAGCTATTCAGGAAGCACAGAGCAATGAGGTCATAAAAAAAAGGGCTTTCCAATGCAATTATATATATTTTTAAGATACAATTACAGTTACACTTTACAAATACAATTTTAATTACAGTTGAAATAATAAATGCATTGGTTTAATGCAGTTAAACCATTGATGATTTTTAATCAGTAAAAATGCAGGCACAGTGTGTTATAGTGTCATTAAAAATTAACAAGTTATATGGCTAAGTTCTCTAAAACTATAATAAAAATAAAGTTTTGTTTCTTAAACTGGTAGATGAAAAACATAGGTATTTTTATATTCCCCTTTATACCTGTTGCTAAAATATTTCATAGTTCTTTTTTTTTTTTAACTCAAGTCAGGCAAATTTTAATGAAAGAAATAAAGTCAAAAGATTTAGTATGTGACTAGAATGAAAGGAGGATATTTTAAAAGACTTTCCTTATTGTAAGGTAGTATAAAGAAGTGGATAAGGACCCAGCATTGGAATCTTAGCTCTGACAGTTACTAGCCATATAGCATTAAAATGGAGCAAATTACTTAACCTTTCTGAGCCTCAAGTTCCTCATCTATAAAATGTGAACAATATTAATACTAATCATTATGATTCTCTGGTTTTATGTGTGTATTTCAAGTTCTTAGAACATTTCCTGGAGGATAATAAATGGTATATATGTAAGTATTTCTTGGTATCATTTTTTAAAATATTTTAAAGATGCCTGTAGGGCATCTAGGAAGACATTTGGAGATGAATGTCTGAATTTCAAGAGAAAAGTTTGAGCTGGAAATATAAATCTAGCCATCACAGGGGCACACACACATACACACACACACACACTCTCTCTTTTAGAACAGTACCTAGCAGACAATAAGTACTATATAAATGTTACAATGTTAACTATTATAATTTTAATAAGCATTTCAGAAATCAATTAAATTTAAGCTTATTAAAATGAAAGCTAATACTTATTGCATAAGTAAGTGCTCACTAAAAGTTTAATGACTGAAAAGAATTCGCAGTTGTTACTTTTTTTGTTCATCATCATAAAAGGTGAATAGAAATTGTAAAAATAAGACAATTTACAGTTCTCAGATCACACTCAACATATAAATCTAAATTTAGTAGATGAAATATTACTGGCAATTGTAACAATAATATTAACCTTGACTTGAAAACATTTTCAAATTTATTTATTCCTTTTAGAATCAACTTTAATACAAATCCAGTCATTTCTTATGTCTATGAGCTATAGAAAACCCCCAGGGGCTAATAATAATCAATTATGTTCTTCAGGCTCCTCAGAATTAAATGTCCCTGCCCAAAATAGTATTTCTCCAGGATTTCTATCTTATCCTCAAAGATGTGGCTCACATCTAGGGCAGAACTGGAGAGGAAGGGGAACGCTGGCCAAATTTATTCACTGTGTAAACAAAATTGAAAAATAAGTCTGCATGCCAAGTGGATGATTTACAATGAATCTGAGAAATCTGCTAACCCTAACATGCACTAAATATGCAGGTATGGCAATCTAGCAATTGTTACTGCCTTAAAATGTTTGTTGATTTCCATTCACATTGTTGATTTCCATCACATTCCCTTCACATCCATTCACATATATTCCATTCACAGAATACTTAGTATTCTTCCATTGCTGTTGCTCACCTGCAGCAGAATCCCAGTAAAGCTCAGGAAGTGTAAAGTGGGGAAGAGTGCTAGGTTAATTAACAAAGTAAAAAGGATCCCAAGTCACAAAGAGAGAGGACAGTTCCTGTCAAAGGATGGGGGAGAGAGTGAGTATGTTCTCTGGCCTTAAATTCAGGTGTACATAGAAGCGTCAGTTCCCAAGCACTAAGGCAAACAAATAAAGCTTTTTTTTTTTTTAAAAGTTGCTATTTTCCTGGTTCTGAAGGAATATTCCTAGAGAGGAAAATTGACTACCTATCCAACCATCAATTGAGTCAACTTGGTAATTAGCAAGTGACCTACCAAGTCATAAATGTCAGATTTTAATCTCAGGGTGCCTGAATCTGTATAAGTGATACCACAAAAGAATATTGTCTCTTAGACTACATTCCACACTGAGATTCTAAGGAAGAAATATGCCCCTTGTCTCTCCCTCAGTATGGTTTTCCCCAGGGCAGGCAACCTTTTCAACAGAGTGGTTCAGCATTTCTCTTTGTGAAAACTAGAATTTGGAAAGATTGATTATTTAAATAACAAACACGTTTTATAGTATGTTAACCACTTGCATATTTCAAAGGAATATCGCTTATTTCATTGCTTTTGAAGGGGAAACAAAGTTTAGTTTATGCCTCAGGAAGTTTAAGCAACAATTTGGTGATAATTTTTTCTTAGAATTGGCAAAGAAAGGCCACGTTCTGACAGTCTGGACTGCTGGCTTTTAAGAGCTTTTCTTTGTTTTTTCACCTTCTTTTTTGATGAGACAAGTAATGCTTTTCTCTTCTACCTGTCTGAATATATATAATTTTTCTTTCCACTAATGTAACAAAACCAGTAACTTGAAAGATAACATCTTCAGTGTATGTACAACTTAGTGCTTACTTTATTCAATTATTTAAAAGCCTCACATATTTAATATAACCTATATGACCAACCTAGATAGTATATTCAAAAGCAGAGACATTACTTTGCCGACTAAGGTCCGTCTAGTCAAGGCTATGGTTTTTCCTGTGGTCATGTATGGATGTGAGAGTTGGACTGTGAAGAAGGCTGAGCGCCAAAGAATTGATGTGTTTGAACTGTGGTGTTGGAGAAGACTCTTGAGAGTCCCTTGGACTGCAAGATCCAACCAGTCCATTCTGAAGGAGATCAGCCCTGGGATTTCTTTGGAAGGAATGATGCTGAAGCTGAAGCTCCAGTACTTTGGCCACCTCATGCGAAGAGTTGACTCATTGGAAAGGACTTTGATGCTGGGAGGGATTGGGGGCAGGAGGAGAAGGGGATGACCGAGGATGAGATGGCTGGATGGCATCACGGACTCGATGGGCGTGATTCTGAGTGAACTCTGGGAGTTGGTGATGGACAGGGAGGCCTGGCGAGCTGCGATTTATGGGGTCGCAGAGTCAGACACAACTGAGCAACTGAACTGAACTGAACTGATACTAAACTGCAGGGCTTCCCAAGTGGCACTAATGGTATAAAGAACCTGCCTGCCAGTGCAGGAGACAAAAGAGATGCAGGTTCAATCCCTGGGTTGGGAAGATCCCCTGGAGGAGGAAATGGCGACCTACTCCAGTATTCTTGCCTGGACAATCCCAGGGACAGAGGAGCCTGGCAGGCTATAGTCCACAGGGTTGCAAAGAGTCAGACGCAACTGAAGTGACTTAGCAGGCATGCATGCTAAAATATATTATTACAAAAAGGATATAACATATGTTATTGATATCACATACTGAAGAAAAAAATCCCTCTGGATAATTAAAATATTAATATTCAAAAGCAAAACTAAAGGCTTTTCAAATGAATTTAGGAAAATAAATCACACAATGAAGATTTGCAAAAGTGCTTTAATAAAATGTTTGTCTAAACTTTCATTAAACTTGCTAAGCTTAATAATATTCC
>SJYQ01002407.1:28773-40052 GCA_006410935.1 Redunca redunca
ACTATATTTAGCACAACATAACAGTATGAATATAAGATGCTAAATCAAAACATAGAAAATGAGTCTATGTAAAAACAACACTTTTTTTTTTTTTTTTTTTGGTCTCTTAACTGGCTCCTTGAATCTATTTTCTCCTAATACTTAGCTATTTTGGAAAAAGAAGCTCCCACGCAGGAAAATAATAATTTTCAACTTTCTCTGTGCCTTGGCTTCCCCAAATTCATCCATCCAAGAGTGTTTTCATCTGCTCGTTGGTAAATCCTACAAAAAGGCCAGTCAACTGGCCATTATCTCTTTCTAAGCTTCAAATATAGTTAGAAAAACAGTTAAGTTCAAAGCAGCTGGAAAAGCAGTGAGGTTCCAAAGGATGCCACTTCCAATCTTTTGTTTAAAAAAAATCTACTTCCTAAAAGTCACACAAACTCAGTCACGACAGGAGGCAGGGTCTTCGGAAAATGAAACAAAAGTTTTCAGTGCGTCAATCAGCAGATTTGAAATGCTCTTCATCCACAGTGGGGGTAGATGTGGCCCTCCACGGTCAGATAATCAATGGCTTGCTTGATGGTCCAGATGCTCGGGTCACATAGCTTGTCTGGAGCTCATGAATGCTCTTGCCTTCCTATGGAGGACACTCATGAGTCAAATGCAGCACCTCGTTCTGGATGAAACTGGGTGGTGCTCACCGTGCTGCTGGGCCTCACCCATTTCTGATGGATCAAAGGGGCCACTTTGCCTGGAGGCCGCCTGGCAGGTGTCACCCAGCATCGTGTACCTTGACCGTTTCCAGATTATGTGTGTGCTGTACTCATTCATGTCCTGGAGGACATGGATTTTCAACATCTCAAGGCTCTTCACCTCCGCAGACGTTCGAGGACACCAAACACTTTGGCGTATACTCCCGCTGGAAGCAGAGTCGCCTCCTGCTTTGCTTTATCTCTGCCAACCCACTGGCAGACCTCGATTTAATGGTCCAATCGTCAATCTTGTAAAGTAACTTGCAGTCTTCTCTGCCTGCCTTATTATTCCCACGACAGAAACTTGGGAAATCTTCATTCCTCTATTCTTGAAGATGTTATCAACCAGAGTGGAGGTGAGCAGTTGGTTTACACAAGGAACAATAGCCTGGATTTGGGCCCTGGATCCCGTGGACTCAGTAGCAAGAGCTACCCTGCCCTGAGACAGTGGGTCACTGCTTCCGCTGGCTCCTCCTGGGGCAGAAATGCTGCCATAGCTCCCAAACCCATTCTTACTCATTATAAGGGCAGCTCCCGCAAAAGAGGAAGCAGACTTTGGCTCCGGCTAGCAAGTTCCACAGGCAGGCTGCAACCTTTAGCATGGGCTACCACCCAATGCGGAGTTTGTGAGGCCTGCAACTGAGGAGCCAGTCAGCGGCCAGGATGCAGCTGTCTGTAGTCAGCTGGGACCTGCCAGCTTCCCACTTTGCCCAAGAAGTCTTTGGGGTGTTCTGACACCTGGTCTGCTGTATTTTAAAAAACTCATGTGCAATTTCAAACTTTTTCTGCTATCTTTATAAAAATACATTTTAACAAGGTTCCCTTGCCCCCACTTTATTACTAAACGTCACAACTTCCAAAGGCACATTTAAGAGATTCATTTATTCACTCATTCAATTAACCATTCAACAGAAATTTTCAGAGCAGTCAGTTCAGTCTAGTTTGTTTGAGGAGGCAGTGGTGGCAGGACAGGGACAAGGGGGAATCTGCCACTTTTACTGTCCCCAAAGGACCCACATGTTCAAATCATTAAAACCAGAGGCATTCTGGAAAAAATAGCAAGACAGCCACCTCTGAATAATGATCAAATCCAAACACAAGTCATATCTTCTGATTACCTTTTTAAACTATTTATTGGAGAATTACACTCTTTCAGTTATTCTGCCAATGCATTACTGGTAAAAATAAATAGTATAAGATATTTCCATTTATACATAAATTCAAACAAAACAACTGAGCTCTAAATTATTTGCAAGCTTCTGTGGATAAGTCAGGGAAGTACTAGCCCCATCATATATTAGGAAAACCAAGAATAAAACGGAAATAAGTTTCTGTATACTCAAATTTCTGAACTTTATATTTTAGTAACTGTGGAATAGATCCCAGAATACTTTCATATTATACTAAAAATCTATCTATCCCTAATCAAAACATCTTCTGTGGAATGTATTTAACTTAAAGGCTTTTTATGGTTGATAAAAGTACACCAGTTATTGGAATCTACCACTAGCAAGAACTTCTTCCTTAAAAATCCTTCACACCTAGGTAATAACCTAAATGCGTAGATTTTTAAGGAGTTTATTAATATTCTCCTATTTACTTTATTGGGTAAAGTAAACTGATTTTTGCTATCCCAAATTACATAAAAGTGTGAATAAATATCTAAAACTTGTAAGAGAATACAAAATACTATTTACTTCTCAAGTTAAAAAGGAATAATAGCAGACTTCCCTGGTGGCACAGTGGATAGGCAGCCACCTGGCAGTGCAGAGAGATGGGTTCAGTCCTTGGTCTGGGAGGGATAACATGCCAGGGACTGGCTGGGCACGAGCTCCACAACCGCTGAGCCCACCTCTGGAGCCTGCAAGCCGCAACTACCGAGCCTCATGCTGCACCTGCCAATGCTGGCGCACCTAGAGCCTGTGCTTTGCAGCGAGAAGCCGCCACAGTGAGAGGTCAGCACGCGGCCACAGAGAGGAGCCCCTGCTCAGCACTGCTAGGGAACGTCCACAGGCAGCAATGAAGACCGGCGCAAGCAAAACTAAAGGAAGTTTCTTAGAAGAGAATAGAAGAGTCGTATATGTAATTTATCTTACAAGTAAATATATAATCATTGTTACCTGAGTACAGACTTTCATATAAATGTGGATATTTAGCCTCTGGACCCATATTTTACATAATCATTGAGGACTTAACCATCCAAGTAATACTTGTATTCTTAAAATTGCACGTTATTGGCGATCAGATTAACTATATATTTTGTAATGTTTAGACCTCATAATTAGACATTGTTTTATTAGCTAACATCAGACATCTGGTCATGAAATCTTGAGGTTAAAATGATGTGATTACATTCCCAACAATTGTATACAGTACACATGGTATGAACTGCACCAAAAGAGTACAAAGCACTGACCTGACAGGATTGCTGGTTAAAGAAACCCTCAGAGACTCTAGGCAGTTAAGGAGTTTCTCGTCAGAAATGCCAGACCGTAACTCATGGACGTACTCTTGTGAAGACAGGGTACATTCATGTTTGCTGTTCTTCAGGCCTCCCTATTAAATAGGAAAAAGGAAATTCTTTTAGACAAACAACAAGGTTTTATTAAAAACTGTTAAAATAAAATAATGCATAGAATATGTAAATATTTTACTATAAAAAAACGTGTGCAGAGTGTCAGGCATTTAAAATCTTTTCGTCATCTAGAATTGACATGGTAAAGACATGTTATATATACTTCAACACTCTCCTCAACCACTTTTAAAAGAAAATTACACTGATGGTGCTTATGACCTGAAGAGAATATGGACTTGAGTAGCATTAATGCTCGGAGAAGGCAACGGCACCCCACTCCAGTACTCTTGCCTGGAAAAACCCCTGGACGGAGGAGCCTGGTAGGCTGCAGTCCATGGGGCTGCGCAGAGTCGGACACGACTGAAGCGACTTAGCAGTAGCAGCAGCAGCATTAATGCTTAAACTTAAAATCCAAGCATTAGGATTAACATTTTTAGCTGGTCCTCCTTTACTCGTAGGACATACATTTAGAAATCACTTTATTAAGTTTACTAGTTACTTCTATCCTACAAAATATAATGCAATACATTATACATAATCCAAATCTATTGAAATATGTCAGAATATCACCCTATCGCAAAACCAAGTGAAAATGGTTATTAAAATGTAAGACAATATAGTCTCCAGTTAGCATGTTAGTCTAAAGCATTCACTAGTTCCCAGCTATTCCTTCCAAACTATGCTACTCCCATGCTATCAATTAATCTTTAGAATTCATTAAATGCATTTATCTGATAGTGACTAGTCTTTAGCTTAATTTCCAATATACACAGGGTTATTTCTAGAACTCATGATCTCATCACAGCTTCTGAGCTTCATCGCCTTGCCATAACTATGTAAGTCATTTGGGGAAAAGGCTGGGAGAAAAACATCATCAACACATTCATGCTTCTAATAATTCATAGTTTCACATCCCAGATCTACATGATCATAACTGCCCCTTTCCTACACTACAAATGTATTCCACTGGATTAAAACTCTAGCTTGGAGCCCATTTTGTAAGTTCATATGAATTACACTCAGTTTTTGCTAAGTACCTAAGCTAGAAATAGGGAAGCAATTTTTTTCAGTTTGATAGAAGTTATGTCATTAGAGGATATAGAGTTAAAAAAAACAATATGTTAATAACGAGAAATAGATTCCCTAGGGTTTCCTAATATTTGGCTTTTTATTGAAAATGCCTCCTGGTATAGAAATTGTCAATCATTCTTAATGTCTGAGTTTTTTTTTATTCCATTAAATAGTAAATGTTTAAAGTCTGATAAAGTCTCATGTACAAAAACTATTCCCTTACACCACCACAGCCCTTTCACTATTATAGCACTTAAGACATTGGGGCAGAGGTCATTGCGTGTGTCTCTTTTTCTTCTAGACTGGAAACTCCATGTATGCCAAGTGTCTAACACAGTGATGGCGTTGAGTGAGCATCAGCAAAAGTGTGCCATTACTGAACCTGTCCATAATAATGACAGAACAAGGAATACAATTTCACAGTTTCACTCCAGTGGGACAGTAGATATTCAGGAAGTCTACTGAATAAATCACCATATAGATGGCACAGTAAGGAAAACCATCACCTTGAAATCATTTTCACATTTCTGTAACCTATTTGCCCAGCTCTTAAGGCTACAGATTCACAATGACTAGCAAGTAAACATTTATAGTATAAAATTTTGCAGATCTGAAGTCACATTCCACTTTCATAGGACCCCCAAATTTATTTCCTCAATTAATGGATGACAAGGCCATACTGACCCTACCCTGATGCTTTACATATACAGGCCTTATTCCTGTAGAACGAGCTTTGTATTTGCTGTTTTTTCTGCCTGGAAGACTCTGGCCTCTCTATTGCTGGTCCTCATCATTTATGTCTCATCCCACCAGTCTTCCCGTCTTAACACTGCACTTATCATCACAACAGCATTTTAAATCTCACTTATCCTATTAGCTTTATATAAGTTTACTGCTTTATATACTTGTTTACTGTGTACATCTCATTAAAATATAAGCTCCACAAAGCAGGAAACTTGCCTAACTTGTTCACTGCTCTATCTCTAGATATTAACACAGTGCTTGGCACATAGTTAAGTAGTCAAAATAGATTTCTTGAATGAATGATGGATATATGAAGGGTGAATAACCAAAAGGTGAATGACTGGTGACCTTCAACATGCCAAAGCTTTCAAATTCAGTTTAGTTTCACTTCAGAATATTAAAGTTCTGAGACATTCCATTACAATATATTCAGAGATGCTGCTGCTGCTGCTAAGTCACTTCAGTTGTGTCCGAGTGTGTGACCCATAGACGGCGGCCCACCAGGCTCCCCCGTCCCTGGGATTCTCCAGGCAAGAACACTGGAGTGGGTTGCCATTTCCTTCTCCAATGCATGAAAGTGAAAAGTGAAAGTGAAGTCGCTCAGTCGTGCCCAACTCTTAGCGACCCCATGGACTGCAGCCTGCCAGGCTCCTCTGTCCATGGGATTTTCCAGGCGAGAGTACTGGAGTGGGGTGCCATCGCCTTCTCCCAGAGATGCTAGCATAAGGTAACTTTAGATAGTATATGGTATGCTGGGAATGGCTCACACTGCCACTAAGTATGCATCAAGACCCCCTCATTTACCTTCTAAGTAATCTTTGCTCAGATGACTGAACGGATCTCTATAAAAATGATTGCTCATGCTTGATTCAGGGGTAATAAATACCAATCCCTCCTATTTGTTATGAGGATTAAGTCAGACAATGCATATCAAAGTGCCAAAAACAAGAAACATTTCATGTATGCTGTGGCTTCCTGTGTGGCTCAGTGATAAAGCATCTGCCTGCCAATGCAGGAGACACAAGAGATGAGGTTTCAATCCCTGGGTCAAGAAGACTCCCCAGAGGAGGAAATGGCAACCTGCTCCGGTATCTTTGCCTGGAAAATTCCATGGACAGAGGAACCTGGTGGGCTAACCTCCACAGGGTCACAAAGACTCAAACACGACGGAGCAAACATGCACGTATGTATGTTGTGCCGCAGACAGAGTAAGGTACTGAGAAAATGTTCACTTCTCTTCTCCATGGTTGTGGGTGGGAGACTCTTCACGGAACCACTGGGTCAGTCTATCACCTTGGGACTCACCTCTCCCTCAAGTCCTAGAAAATGGTTTAAATTTCACAATTGAGGGTACTCTCTGGTTATGCAGAATGAGAACACACAATATAATGGAGCAAGACAGAGAAGATATAACTTTATAGGACAAATGCCTTTTACCAGGCTTAGAAGGACTTTGGGTTTTTACAGCAGTTCATATCTGAGATTTATGAAAACATGATAGAAATAGCATAGAAAGGCTGGCCTGCCCCTTAAAGACCAGCCCTGCTAATCCTACCATTATAGAAATAGGGAATCAAATTGATTTACATGATCCTAACTACAGGTAATTAATGAGGTTGTGAGGATAAAACAACAACATTCTGGTCCTTGGGTTACTTTTTTTCTTTAACTATATGTCACTTTTTCTCAACATTTTGAAATAAAAAAAGCAACAACTATTTAATTCTGAAATCTCTATTATAAAATGTCAAAGTATCTTCAGCGTAATCAATATGGTACAACATCATATTAAAGAAATCACCTAAAGACAAAACAGTTCAATAGATTAAACTAATTCTCACTATATTTAATAGAGCTGTAATACAAGAATGGCTTATTATTAACATCCTGTTCTCATACTGAAGAAAGGAAACAACTAGATAATGGATTGATAATAATGGAAATTTTAATTAGCTGCTNTGAAAATATACTGTAAAATATACTAATATTATCCATTTAAGGTCTGTGAGATAAAAACATATACAGAAAAGTAGTATCACAAGATAAATTCATATAGTATCATTTCTCATTGCAGGACATAGAGCTTATAATTAAGACCTTTTCAGAGGTCAACTGTAAAACAGAAAATAGGGGAACATATCCTAACATCAAGCAGAATAATATCTGCATCACTGAGGTCACAGAAAAAGAAGAGACAAGAGGCCAGAAAAATTATTTGAGCAAATAATGGCTGAAAACTTCCTGAATCTGTGGAAGGAAAATAGATATCCAGGTCCACAGACTCCATAAAATTCCAAATAATATGGACCCAAAAAGAAAACAAATGAGATGTATTATAATTACAATGAAAAAAGTAAAGGATAAAGATAGAATCCTAAAAAGAGAAAGCTAAAAGCAACTTATTAGATACAAAGGAAATCCCATAGGGCTATCAGTAGATCTTTTGCAGAAAGTTTACAGGTCAGAAGGGAGTAGCAAGATATAGGAATAATACTGAAGGAAAAACTTGCTAACCAGAATTCTCTAAATGAGGCAATCATTCAGAATCAAAGGAGAAATGAAGAGGTTTCCAGAGAAGCAAAAGCAAAACGAATTCTTCACCACCAAGACAGCCTTACAAGAAATGTTAAAGGGAATTCAGTAAGTTACAAAGAAAAGGACTAATTGATAATAAGAACACATACCTAAGTAAAAATCTCATTGGAAAACAAAGAAATAATGAGCATAGTGGAGCAATCACTTACAAAGCAAGTATGAAGGGTAAAAGACAGAAGAAGTAGTACTATTTTTAAAACCAGTAATTAAAGGATGTATGAAATATAGATGTAAACTGTGTCAATGAAAACATAAGACATGAGGGGAGAAATATAAAGTTTTGGAATGTGTTCAACATTAAGTCACAATTAACTTAATGGAGAATGTTGTAAACTTATGTGAACCTAACAGTAACCACACAAAAATAATTACAGTAAATACATAAAAGAAAATGAGAAAGGAATGTAGAGATAATGGTCAAATCGCAAGAGACTAGCGAAAGAGAAGAAAAAGCAGAATACAAAACCTGCCAGAAAACAACTAACAAATTGTAATAAATATATACCTGTCATTTACTATAAATGGAATATTCTACCTACCAAAATTTACCTTAAATGGAATAAATGGCCTAATCAAAAGACACAGAGTAGCTGAACAGATGAAAAAATATTGCCTTTCTACAGGCATAATAATAATGCTGCCTACAGGAGACTAACTTAAAACCTAAAGAAACTCACAAACTTAAAATAAGGGGATGGAAAAAGATAGACTGTGCAAACAGAAATGAAAAGGAAGGTTGGGTAGCAAGATTTATATCAGACAAAATAGACTTTAAAACAGTAAGAAAACTCAAAGAAGGGCATTATATAACAATAAAGCAGTCCATCCAACAAGAAGATGTAACATTTATAAATATTTATGCACCCAGGAAAGAAGAACCTAAATATACAAAGCTAATAGTCACAGATAAGGGAATAAAGAGATAACAGTACAATTACAGTGCAGGACTTTAAGACCCTACTACCCTTCCATCAATGGATAGATCATACAGATTGAAGATCAGTAAGGAAACATTAGCCTTAAAAAACACATTAGACAAGATGAACTTAACATATATACAGGACATTGCACCTAAAAACAGCAGAATACACATTGTTTTCAGGTGCACATGGAACATTCTCCAGTATAGATCAAATGTAAAGTAAGAAAACAAGTCTCAAAATTTACTAAGACTGAAATCATATGAAGCATCTTTTGCACAAGGGTATAAAACTAGAAATCAATAACAAAAAACTGGGAAAATAAAACATGGAGATTGAACAACCTGCTATTAGCAACCAATGGGTTAACAAAGAATCCAAAAAACAAGTCAAAAAATACCCTGAAACAACACAAATGCAAACAGGACATTCCAAAATCTTTGTACACAGAAAAGCAGTTCAAAGAACTAAACTCATAGCAATACAGGCCTATCCCAAGAAACAAACAAACCTAACATTACATTTAATGGAACTAGAAAAATAAGACGAAAATGAAACCAAAGTTGGTAGAGTAAGGAAATAATAAAGATCAAACAGGAAATAAATGAAATAGAAACAAAAGAAAGAAAGAAAAGATTAATAAAACAAAGAGCTGGTTCTTTGAAAGCATAAACAAAATTGATAAGCCTTTAGCTAAATTCATCAAGAAAGAAACAGATGGGGCCCAAATAAATAAAATCATGAATGAAAGAGAATTTACAAGCAAAAGCACAAAAACACAAAAGATAGGAGATTACTAAGAACAATTATACACCAACAAATTAGACAAGTAAAAAGAAATGAATAAATTCCTAGAAACACAAAATCTTCCCAGATTCAGTCATGAAGAAATAGAAAATATGAATAGGTAATTACTAGTAATTAAATTGAATCAGTAATCAAAGAACTCCAAACAAAGTTCAAGTCTAGATGGCTTCACAGATGAATTCTACCAAACATTTAAAGAAGAGCTAACGCCTATCTTTTTCAAATTATTCCCAAAAACTAAAGAGGAAGGAGCACTTTTAAACTCATTTTATGAGGCCTTCATTACTCATACCAAAACCAAATAAAGATACAACAATAAAAAAAAAAAAATCACAAGACTATATCCCTGATGAACATAGTTGAAAAAATCCTCAACAAAATATGAGCAAACCATAACCAACAAGGACCTACTGTACAGAACATGGAACTTTGTTCAATGTTATGTTGCAGCCTGGATGGGAGGGAGTTTGGGGGAGAATGGATACATGTATATATATACAGCTGAGTACATTCACTTTTCACCTGAAAACATCTCAATATCGTTAACTGGCTGTACCTCAATACAAAATAAAAAGGTTTGAAAAAGACTGAAAATGACAGTTTTGATTAATGGTCTTCAATTCTTAAAAATATATGAACAAACCAAGTTAAACAGTATATTAAAAATATGTCACATACCATGCTCAAGTGGAATTCATTCCAGGAATGCAAGCATGGCTCCACATTAATGCTAAAACATGTACCCCTACATTCAGTGCAGCAGTATTTATAAGAGCCAGGATGTGGAAGCGACCTAGGCGCCTCCTGATAGATGAATGAATAAAGGAAATGTGCCATATTTATGTAGACATGGAACATTATTCAGCCACAGAAAGAATAAACTCTTGCCATCGCCACAACATGGTTGGTTCTACAGAATTTTAGGATCAATATTATTATATGTAGCTCCTATAGAATATATTAGGACTAAGTCAGACAGAGAAAGACTGTATAATTTCACTTGTATGTGGAGTCTAAAATACAAAATAAACAAACATACAAAACAAAATAGAAACAGACTGATAGAATACAGAAAGCAAAGTGGTGGTTGTCATGAGGAGGATGATAGGAGGATGGGCGAAATAAGTGAAGGGGGTTAAGAGGTACAGTGTAAAAACGTCATCATTCTTCAGATTATACATACGATCTGTCTCAAAAGGATTTAACTAAGATCATTTAAGTATAATTATCTAAGATGTTTTAAGTATAAGGTTTTCTGTAAGAAAAAATTTCTTGTTTACTTATTGAAGCTTTAACATATTAAATACCAGATTAAGCATTTTACCCACAAATTACAGAATCTAAGACCTTTTCAAGACTTCCCTGTAGCTCAAATGGTAAAGAATCTGCCCACGATGCAGGAGATCAGGGTTGGATCCCTGGGTGAGGAAGATCCTCTGGAGAAAGGAATGGCAGTCCACTCCAGGATTCTTGCCTGGAGAATCCCATGCACACAGAAGCCTGGTGGGCTACAGTCCATGGGGTCAAAGAGTCAGACACGACTGCGTGACTCACCCACACACACAAGACCACTTCAGAATGAATGCTTGAGTCATTCTTTCAGGACATGTACTATTAGAAATGTCAAGTACACAAGGAAACCTGAAAACATTTATTTAAATTCAGTGGCCCTATTTTTGTATCTTCTGTTATGAAACACATATTTAATTTGTAGACTATAGAAGAAAATAGTTCATAACAACACCAAGTAATTACTCAGTTAAACACAATAAATTTTACTTTTTATCACTGACCAAGACAAAAGGGTGCTATTTTAATAAGTGGAACGTTGAT
>SJYQ01002407.1:48034-63067 GCA_006410935.1 Redunca redunca
TGATGACCCTGTATGCGAGACAACAAAAGAGACTCAGATCTATAGAGTGAACTGTTGGACTCTGGGGGAGAGAGAGAGGGAGAGGGTGGGATAAGATGGGAGAATGGCATTGAAACATGTATACTATCATGCAAGAAACGAATTGCCAGTCGATGGCCGATGCAGGATGCTTGGGACTGGTGCAAGGAGAGGACCCAGAGAGATGGTATGGGGTGGGAGGTGGGAGGGGATTCATGTTTGGGAACGCATGTACACTCGTGGTGAATTCATGTCAATGTTTGGCAAAACCAATACAGTAATGTAAAGTAAACTAAAGTTAAAATAAAAATTAAAAAAAAAAAAAGAATTTGAATTTGATCCCAAGTATACCTGACTCTGAGGCCTGTGTGCTTTACCATGGAACAACACTGCCTTCACATTAGTAGTGATAAAGTTGTGTTCAAAAGTCCCACAGAGTATATAGAAAGTGAGAAGACATGGCCAAGATAATTTTATTAGTGCTTATATTTAGAAGCAGATGGCAAGAAGTATAGAGTAGAATATTGTATAAATCTTTAAGAAGTGAAAGGAAAAGGAAATAGCAACCCATTCCAGTTATTCTTGCCTGGAAAATCCCATGGACAGAGGAGCCTGGAGGGCTACAGTCCATGTGGTTGCAAAGAGTCAGGCATGACTGAGCGACTAACAGACACATAAGAAGTGAAAGGGAGGCGACATGGGCAATTGAACACTTAACTGACCCTTTTTTCTGATCTGGCCTCTAAAAAATTACTGCAACAATTCCTTGGGGTCCAGTGATCAAGAATCCGCCTGCTAATGCAGGGGACATGGGTTCGATCACTGGTCCAGGAATATGCCATATGCTGCAGGGCAACTAAGCCCGTGTGCCACAACTATTGAGCCATGCTCTTGAGCCCACGTGCCACAATACTGAGCCCAAGGGTCGCAACTACTAAGGCCCGGGTACCTAGAGTCCTGCTCTGCATCACGATGCATCATGAGAAGTAACTGCAAGCAGAAGTCCACACAGCACAACTAGAGGGTAGCCCCCATTCACTGCAGCGAGAGAGAGCTCATGACCAGCAATAAAGACGCAGCACAGCCAAAAATAATACCCATCTTTTTCTTAAATGATTGCAACATTAAAAATGACAATTTATTTACAAAAAATCAGCTACTCCATGAATGTGCAGCTTAATTAAAGAAACTGATGTCTTTGGTGTCAAATACTCTTTTAGCAGGATAGCCTTCTGTTTAGTGTTTAAAAGAGGAAAGATTTGTTTAGTTTCGTATATGCAAACTCTAAGAACACCTGCAAGTTGGTCTTTTTTGTCTTCATTTCAAAAACCTGATTTTACCTAACAAAGTCAAACATTTGTTTGTATTTTCTATAGTAGTAATGGATTTATAAGTTATTCAAGACATTTGGTGATAAATAATTCATCTCTGCTGCATGAGAACCAATTCTATTTCTCAAATAGTATACAGCAAACATCACAAAATATTGCTTGTTCAAAGCCTGAGTCTAACTTGAAAGAACACCCTGATAAGAATACCAAGCCAGTACTAGAGCATGCAGTCTTAGCAGGGCATATATATATACACATATATATACACACACACACATATATATACACACATATATGTACATACACACATATACATATATATACATATACATACATATACACACACACATACACACACATATATATATACATATATACACACACACACACACACACACACACACATATATAAAGTACAATGTTACAATGTTCTGGCTCATAAGGGCCATGTTACAGTTAGAAGTTATGCCAATAGAAGCATCGGTACCATACTACCCGAAATGACAGCATTACTTTGATAGATTACCAACCATCTGTTTCATATGGTAGCATTCTTAACTCTAAAGACCTAAGTTGACAATCTGATCAATTTGAACCCACCTTCCTAATTCATCAAAACAATTATTCTAAAAATAACATTTCTTCATGGTCCACATTCAGTGGTTTATTATTTTAGCATGTCATCCTCAGAAAGAAAAATAATACAATCTAACAACTCAACACACACACACACACACACACACACACACACATCTTAAAAACCCTTCAACTCCTTCCCTTAAAACCCAAAATAAAGTTAATGTTAAATCTCTTCAATAGTTAAGGCAATCAGTAGTGTCTTTCTAAACTTCACAAAATGAATGAGCCTTTCAACTTCTCGAATATATTCAGTGAGGGTTCTGTACATCAGAGAATAAAAAGTACAACTTGTGATTTTTTTTTCAAGTACATGTTTACTTTCCAAACAACAACTTTAAACAAAATAAGACGAAGAGACCAAAAATGTCAACCATCTGAAGCTCAGTAGGTAAATGCACTGTTGCAGCATTCCCAACGAATACAATTAAGGGTAAAACACTTTCAAAAGAAGAGGCTGCTAAATGATTTATGTCTTCGAGAAAAAATAAGAAATCTTGGAAAAATGAAAAACCTGAAGATTCCTTGTGCTGTGCTGTGCTCAGCTGTTTCTGATTCTTTGCAACCCTGTGAACTGTAGCCCGCCAGGCTCCTGTGTTCATGGGATTTCCCAGGCAAGAATCCTGCAGTGGGTTGCCATTTCCTTCTCCAGGGGATCTTCCTGACCCAAAGATTGAACCTTGTATCTCCTGCAATGGATTCCTTACATTTCTTGAAAAGTTATGGTATGTGGTTGGCAAGTAGTCATACTGCTATTCAAATTCACTTAGTTAAAGAACACAGTATGAGTATTTATAGAAGTACAAGACATTATCCTAAGCACTGACAGGAATGTCAATGGGGCATTAAAGTTCCTGCCAGGGAAAAGAGATGAGTGCAACATCAGAGATTGATCTCAACTCTAAAAGCATGTTTAGTCACAAATTGTATTTATATAGAAAAACAAGCAACAACAGATTATAATTGTTTTAGCTTCTTAATATAGTGGAAGGAAGCTGATTTTGGAGTCATGGAGATTTGATTTTGAATCCACTATCCACTGCTTAGGAATGTTTAACAATGCCAGGCAATGCCAAAGAATGCTCAAACTACCGCACAATTGCACTCATCTAACACGCTACTAAAGTAATGTTCAAAATTCTCCAAGCCAGGCTTCAGCAATACGTGAACAGTGAACTTCCTGATGTTCAAGCTGGTTTTAGAAAAGGGAGAGGAACCAGAGATGAAATCACCAACATCCACTGGATCATCAAAACAGTTCCAGAAAAATATCTATTTCTGCTTTATTGACTATGACAAAGCCTTTGACTCTGTGGATCACAATAAACTGTGGAAAATTCTGAAAGAAATGGGAATACCAGACTACCTGACCTGCCTCTTGGGAAACCTATATGCAGGTCAGGAAGCAACACTTAGAACTGAACATGGAACAACAGACTGGTTCCAAATAGGAAAAGGAATACATCAAGGCTGTATATTGTCACCTTGCTTATTTAACTTATATGCAGAGTACATCATGAGAAAAGCTGGGCTGGAAGAAGCACAAGCTGGAATCAAGACTGCTGGGAGAAATATCAATAACCTCAGATATGCAGATGACACCACCTTATGGCAGAAAGTGAAGAGGAACTAAAAAGCCTCTTGATGAAGGTGAAAGAGAGTGAAAAAGTTGGCTTAAAGCTCAACACTCAGAAAACGAAGATCATGGCATCTGGTCCCATCACTTCATGGGAAATAGAGGAAACAGTGTCAGACTTTATTTTGGGGGGATCCAAAATCACTGCAGATGGTGACTGCAGCCATGAAATTAAAAGACGCTTACTCCTTGGAAGAAAAGTTATGACCAACCTAGATAGCATATTAAAAAGCAGAGACATTACTTGGCCAACAAAGGTCCGTCTAGTCAAGGCTATGGTTTTTCCAGTGGTCATGTACGGATGTGAGAGTTGGACTGTGAAGAAAGCTGAGCGCCGAAGAATTGATGCTTTTGAACTATGGTGTTGGAGAAGACTCTTGAGAGTCCCTTGGACTGCAAGGAGATCCAACCAATCCATTCTAAAGGAGATCAGGCCTGGGTGTTCTTTGGAAGGACTGATGCTGAAGATGAAACTCCAATAGTTTGGCCACCTCATGCGAAGAGTTGACTCACTGGAAAAGACTCTGATGCTGGGAGGGATTGTGGGCAGGAGGAGAAGGGGACGACAGAGGATGAGATGGCTGGATGGCATCAACGACTTAATGGGCAGGAGTTTGGGTGAACTCTGGGAATTGGTGATGGACAGGGAGGCCTGGCGTGCTGCAGTTCATGGGGTCACAAAGAGTCGGACATGACTGAGTGACTGAACTGAATTGAACTGAACAATTTTTTTTTTAGTTTCATTATATATTACAGAATTGCTTTGAAGATTTAAATACAAATAAATGTAAAGTGTCCAGCACTATGAGTAACACAAAGTTAGGTATGTGATATTTACTGCTTATCATTATTGTGGCAGGAGATTGATGGTCTCCAGGCTGAGCAGTTGGAGTTTGTCCTCTGTGGATAGATTTCCAAAATAGCAGGAGGGAGGAGAAGCTAAACCCTGCACAGATAAGAGCTAAAGAGACCACATATTTCTCATTCTTGAAGTCAAAGGGACCTTCCTGACTACAAATGCAGAAAGGCTCACTGAAGGTCAAAAAAGAAGAGAGTGCCACACCATAGTAGGTGATGTCAATCTACCCGTAGGCTTCTTAGCTAGAATCCATCCTGGCTAAAAGATGTACACGCACACACATGGGAGGACCCTGACATATACCAAATACGGACTCAGAGCCAGGCAAAGCAAGATGACTGTCCTAAGGAAACCCAGAAGAAATGCCCAATATTGTGACCAAAACCAGCACAAGGGTATGATTCTCCCTCTGAGCCCACACATACCCTTTGTCCTCCTGATAAACACTTTACTTGTTTCACTACTTTCCATCTCTATGTGGAAATTCATTTCTGCACAGCTGATGGGTGAGAGCCTTGTCACTCACTGGCCGCTGGTCCCTGGTGGTCTAGTGGCTACAACTGAGTGCTCTCACTGCCATGACCCTTAATCCTGGCTGGGAACCAAAGCCCTGCTTCAAACCACTGCAGGCTGAGGCCCCCAGGAAGAACTGTCATGAAAATCCAACAACTTGAATGTACTATACTCCAGTCACTGCACTAACTCACTCACCATTTATTATCCTAATCCTTGTAAACAACCCGGAAGAGGAATAAGTATCCCAATTCACAAATGAGAAAACTGAAGATCACAGAAGTTACGCAACTGAGCTCTATGAAGATTCCTTTAAAAACGAGGAACAAGACTACCACATGACAGCAAGAGTCCCACTACTGGGCATGCGCCCATGAGGAGACCATGGCTGAAAAAGGCGCAGGCTCCCCAATGTGCCCTGCAGCACTGCTACAATAGCTAGCCCACGGAAGCAGCCTCGATGTCCATCAAAAGATGCATGGATAAAGAGGCTGTGGTGCCTATACAGAATGGAACACTACTCAGCCATATAAACGAATGCATTGGATTCGGTGCTAATGAGGTAGATGAACCTAGAGCCTGTTATACAGACTGAAGTAAGTCAGAAAGAAAAAACAAATATCATATTTTATGAGACTAATCTGAGGTCACATACACATAGCTAGTAAGTAGTAGAGATCCAACCTCTGGTCCATTTCAACTCTTTTTTGAGGTCCACAAAGCCCTGTGTAATTTTGCCTCTACCTATCTCTGCAATTTCATCCCTATCCATTGTGTCCCAACCATAGAGGTCTGTTACCTGGCACTCAAACACCCCAAGCCCATGCCCACATTAGAGCCTCTGCATATGTCGTTCCCTTGGCTTGCAAAGCCCTTTCCTGAATATGTGCAAGGTTATTTCCTTTCCATTATTCAAAAACCATGTCCTCACATAAGCTTTCTCTGATCATCCTATATGACGTTGCTCACCACCAAAATGGGATCCTAAAAAACCACACATCACTCTTTTAGGGATTCATTACTATTTGGTATATCCTTCGTTTATTACTATTTACTATATTCTTTGTTTATTGATCTGTTGATAACCTGTCCCCTTTCATTAAAAATATACATTCCCAAGGCATCAAGGGCTTTGCCTCGCTTCTATTTGGCTGATCCCCAGCCCATAGCATTGGAGAAGGCAATGGCACCCCACTCCAGTACTCTTGCCTGGAAAATCCCATGGATGGAGGAGCCTGGAAGGCTGCACTCCATGGGGTCACTGAGGGTTGGACACCACTGAGCGACTTCCATTTTACTTTTCACTTTCACTTTTCACTTTCATGCACTGGAGGAGGAAATGGCAACGCACTCCAGTGTTCTTGCCTGGAGAATCCCAGGGATGGCGGAGCCTGGTGGGCTGCCGTCTATGGGGTTGCACAGAGTCGGACACGACTGAAGTGACTTAGCAGCAGCAACAGCAGCAGCAGCAGCCCATAGCATAGTGTGAAGAACACAGGAGATACTCTGAATAATTGTTGGATGAATGAATGTACGAATGGATACACAGCAAGAGCTTTCAACTCTGCTGTTTAAATACACAAAAATACATAAACATATAAACACAGATGTACACCGGATCTGGAAAGTAGATGTTACAGGTGATTTTTCATGATAAAAATTTGACAGCATTTGTGGCACATTTTCCTGAAATACTGCACTTTGTGTGTGTGTGTGTGTGTGTGTGTGTGTGCGCGCGCGCGCATGCGTGTGTATGCTCATTAACCTGCAATGAGAACAAACTTTTCACTTTCAGTCAGATTCCCTTACTTTTAGAAAGCTATCCTTTCTATGACTCCTGGAAGCAAATCTCCAGATTCCTGACGTTACACAAACCCGTACATAAACTCTCCTTTTTAATAACACTGGGATACATAAATCAGTCCATTTGATGCGACCACTTGAGAAGCCATACGTGTTATCTTAGAGGAACAGAATGTGACGTGAAAGACTGAGCTAGTCTAAGTTGCCAAGTAAAGCACAACACTAGCAATACTAAGGAGACAGGAGGCTAAACAGGGCAACTTACTAGAGTGGAAGTCATAGCATTCGGATTTTAAGCCTGGCTCAAAGTGGCTGTGTGTCATGAGACCTACACAGATTCTCCAGGCCAATCTGTTTCCTCCTGTGATGAAAATGAGGGGCTAGAAAATGATCTCTACTGTCATGTGCAGCTTGAATATTCCACCATTCTGGGACAAAATAAAGAGCTGGGACAAAACAGGAGCTACCCTGATAGCTCAGTTGGTAAAGAATCTGCCTGCAATGTAGGAGACCCTGGTTCGAATACTGGGTCAGAAAGATCCACTGGAGAAGGGACAGGCTACCCACTCCAGTATTCTTGGGCTTCCCTTGGGGCTCAGCTGATAAAGAATCCACATGCAGTGCAGGACACCTGGGTTCTGTCCCTGGGTTGGGAAGAGATGCTGGAGAAGGGAAAGCTTATCCACTTTAGTATTCTGGCCTGGAGAATTTGATGGACTGTGTAGTTCATGGGGTCACAATGAGTGGGACACGACTGACAGACCTTGACTTTTCAGGACTTTCCTGTAGCTCAAAGGGTAAAGAATCTGCCTGCAGTGCAGGAGACCAGGGTTCAATCCTGGGTCAGGAAAATCCTCTGGAGAAGAGAATGGCAATCCACTCCAGTATTGTTGCCTGGAGAATCTCATGGACAGAGGCACCTGGAGGGCTACAGTCCATGGGAGTGCAGAGAGTCGGACACCACTGAGCGGCTAACACACACAAGGACATTGCCTGGGGCCTGAGAAAGATCACATATGGGGAAGAAGCAAGCATGCACATTCCTGAAAGCTTAAGTCTCCCCCAAAAGCGATAACCCATTGAGATCCTGAGTACCATATGACTTGCCAAATTTGTAGTTCTTCTCTGTCCAGAGGTAAACATCTTACTTGCTCCCAAGCTTATTTACTGCTCCATTATTATTCTCAATAATTCTTTCCTTCATCTACGAACTGCTCTAAGTTTTACTCATTCCACAGACTTCCTCAAGGGCAGTGACTTTTGTGTAAAGGTTTATGTAATTTTTCTGGAATATATCTATCCTTCAATGTGTGCTATATATTTTACATTACCAGAACTTTACACAATCCTAGGCTTGAGACTTCTTTCCTCCACTATAATTTTTCATTTACTGAAGCACACCAATCTGCATAGGGGTGAGGGGAACATTTTTAAGAGAAATATCATATACACTAGTCAATGTATTGATGTATATCTCACAACTAGTTTGTGACAATGCAAAAAAAAAAAAAAACGGTACTTGCTATCACCACTACAAAAAGGCCCCAAAATAACACCACTTTGAAACATTATTGACATTCCAAAGCATTCAAAAACAGAGTTTCCGTGGGAATACTAAAAATTGCTACAGACCCATTATCAAACTGGCTAAGGCCCTGACAGAATAAGTAAAGCAAGTATTAAAGAGCAAAAGTGCCACTCCTCTCTCAGAAAATAACAACTTGGGTCTTACACAAAGCATGAGCTCTTACTGGTCAAAACAGAACCAATCTGAAATTTCCTCACCCAGCATAGTCTCCACATTGGAAATGTGAATTTTGAAGAGTGGTAGATGCTTTGAATTCTAGAAATATGTGGTATATGTGTGAAATGTTGTTTGTATCTAAGATATTATTTCAAAGAACATATTAGCTACTACAATATATCATCTTTCTTAGAAGATGACCATTATGTGCTGCTTTTAGATTTTATCTCAACTAGGAGATTAATTTCTTCATTAAACTATACTAGCAACTACTATGTGCTAGGCATTGGCTATACAAAGATGTCTAAGATACATCCCCTATCCTCATCTGCATATCTGAGGTTATTGATATTTCTCCTGGCAATCTTGATTCCAGCTTGTGCTTCTTCCAGCCCAGCATTTCTCATGACATACAATGCATATAAGTTAAATAAGCAGGGTGACAATGTACAGCCTTAACATACTCCTTTTCCCATTTGGAAGCAGTCTTTTGTTCCCTGTCCAGTTCTAACTGTTGCTTCCTGACCTGTATACAGGTTTCTCAAAAGGCAGGTCAGGTGGTCTGGTATTCCCATCTCTTTCAGAATTTTTCACCATTTATTGTGATCCACATAGTCAAAGGCCTTGGCATAGTCAATAAAGCAGAAACAGATTTTTTTCTTTGGAACTCTCTTGCCTTTTCCATGATCCAGTGGATGTTGGCAATTTGATCTCTGGTTCCTCTGCCTTTTCTAAAATCAGCTTGAGGGATTATTAAAATCTGTTCACCTAACTCTCCATTCATCCAAAACTTTCTATTATTTTTGAAAATACTTATTCTAAATTAGAAAAAGGGAAATCAGTTTATATACAGAAATTCACCAAGTGAGGGAAAAATAAACAAACACTGATCAAACAATGAGGATAAAGAAAAGCATTATCATACCACTGTTTTATAGCCCATTTCTTAAATGAAAATATAAATTAAGTAAAGCAAAATACTTGTAAACTATTTTTAGACTCATTATTAACTCACAGTGGGTTATTTAAAGAACTTATTTTCCTTATTTCATTTTAGTGTAATATATGATCAATACAGAAGAATATATGTAAAATGGTATAAGTTTTAAAGTAGAAACTAATTGTTCATAAACCCAATATCACTTTTTGTCACATTTGGAAAAATACTGTAGTCAATCTATAATTTGTATAAGTAACCAATAAAGGCTTTAAGTTAACAAATTAAACTGGGGATATAAAAGTTTTGAAAGTATAAAAATTAATTTCTAGTTTCAAAGTTTACATTGATCTTAGTTTTTGACCTGTTGAATTCTCTTTGAAGAACACAGAAACATTTGGGGAAAAAAATTATTACATTAATCCCTCTAGCATCCCGGTAAGGTGAGACATATTATCTCCCTTTTATAGATTGGACAAGTTCTTTAATCAAATTTGGCCATGATGCACAATGACAAATGGAACTGGGAATAGAACCGAGGGCATCTGATTTCTAGTCCAGGGTTCTATCCATTAGTCTTTCTCTATCACGCCTCTGGCACTTCCCATTGTCCTAAAATACTGTCCAGGATCACTTACTCTTTAAAGTACTGGCTCAGCTGTCAAGGTCACAAAGCTACAGAACTTAAAAAAAATTAACAGCTTCAGTTTGGGATTTAAAAGAGTAGTGTAATATCACAGAGGAATAACCCAGCACAGNGAAAAGAACTGTACAAAAAAGATCTTCATGACCCAGATAATCACAATGGTAGGATCACTCACCTAGAGCCAGACATCCTGGAATGTGAAGTCAGGTGGGCCTTAGAAAGCATCACTACAAACAAAGCTAGTGGAGGTGATGGAATTCCAGTTGAGCTACTTCAAATCTTGAAAGATGATGCTGTGAAAGTGTTGCACTCAATATGCCAGCAAATTTGGAAAACTCAGCAGTGGCCACAGGACTGGATAAGGCCAGTTTTCATTCCAATCCCAAAGAAAGGCAATGCCAAAGAATGCTCAAACTATCGCACAATTGCACTTCATCTCACACGCTAGTAAAGTAATGCTCAAAATTCTCCAAGCCAGGCTTCAGCAATGCGTGAACCATGAACTTCGAGATGTTCAAGCCGGTTTTAGAAAAGGCAGGGGACGACAGAGGATGAGATGGCTGGATGGCATCACCGACTCAATGGACGTGAGTCTGAGTGAACTCCGGGAGATGGTGATGGACAAGGAGGCCTGGTGTGCTGCGATTCATAGGGTCGCAAAGAGTCGGACATAACTGAGCAACTGAACTGAACTGAACTGAAGGTGACAGCATCATTTTAATGGTCATCAAGTAGTATCAATGAATATGAAATCAGTCTAGTATCTTTAAATAATGTTCACATGACCATACATACATGAAACATAGATAAATATACAGAGAAATCTAGCTAAATTTTGAACTGCAGACATGGTCAAGATGAGCTAATTAACACTAGCATTAATTGGAACTCTCTAAGGCAATGGCACCCACTCCAGTACTTGTGCCTGGAAAATCCCATGGATGGAGGAGCCTGGTGGGCTGAAGTCCATGGATTCGCTAAGAGTCAGACACGACTGAGCGACGACCCTTTCACTTTTCAGTTTCATGCACTGGAGAAGGAAATGGCAACCCCCTCCAGTGTTCTTGCCTGGAGAATCCCAGGGACAGCGGAGCCTGGTGGGCTGCCGTCTCTGGGGTCACACAGAGTCGGGCACAACTGAAGTGACTTAGCAGCAGCAGCAGCAGCTAGCGTTCAATCTTAGGAACTCAAGGTAATTATTCACTGAGTGTCTACCATATATAAATCACAAAGTTAGGTACCATAGGTACAACAAAAACAGTCTTCGCTTTCAAAGAACTTAAAAAGAGGAGAATGCTTATTAGCCTCACTTAGGTGTCACCACTGCAATGATTCTTTTATTCAAATACTGAGTTATATTCATTTCAAACCATTACAAAAGATCCACTGTGTCTGGCATTTGTGCTTGGTGTTAATGAACTGATGCTTAAGAAGACAGTGCTCAAACTGGAAGCTGAAAATATAAATCTCAAGGACTTTACAATATTCACTGCAGGCCAAAACCAGAGAGACTCATTCAATGGATACATATTGAGCAGTTCTATGGGCTCACTCTGCTGAAGCTGAGAATCTGGGAGTAAACCAAGGAAACAATGGGCTCTACTCAGGTGGTTCTTATTTTCAAGTAATATGAGTAGAAAGGGAGTAGCATAGGGTTGTATGAGAACCCCAGATGTCCAGAAAGACCACATGGAGGAAAGAATTTCTAAGATGAAACTTGAAGCATACATAAGCAGGAATTGGAGAACATAGGAAAAAGCTTGAGTTCGATTTGACAGGTGAGGGAGAGACTGTGACAACTCAGTGAAGGGAAAAAATAAAATGTGCTTTACCAAGAGGGAATGACTTTATTTGCTAGGGAGCAGATGCTGCTGCAGTAAAGACAAGCTAAGGCCTGTAGTCCCTTGAAAGTCCCATTAAAGGTTTGGACCTTATTTAGCAAAGTGAAATCCCTGAGGATTTTTTAGCTGCAATGTGACATGTTTAGATTCGTGTGGAAAGTAGAAGAAAAACAGAAAAGAATGGAAGAAAAAGATTAGTTTGGAGGCTGTTGGTGGAATCCAAGTGAATAGGATGATGATCTAAACTGGGAAAGTGACACAGCAAATGGGAAGGAAATGATGAGCTTAGGAAATATCTGAGCAGTTAAAATCATGAGAATGCGGTACTAGATTGGAAGCTGAGAATGACGATTTGCAGGGAATTAAAGACGAAGGTCAAGTTTCTGACTCAGACTTCCGGATGTATGGGGACAGGAACATATGTGTATATTTGTTTCTGTTTTGTTTTGTTACCATTATGTCAAGATCTATTTCCCTATAATTTTTACATTGTTGATAATAGTTATTTTTTGCTTGGTGTCACCCCAATGGAATGAAGATCATAATTCTAATTGTGGGCTTCCCAGGTAGCACAGTGGTAAAGAATCCACCTGCCAATGCAAGAGACACAAGAGATGCAGGTTCCACTCCTAGGTCAAGAAGATCCCCTGGAGAAGGAAACGGCAACCCACTCCAGTACTCTTATCTGGGAAATTCCATGTACAGAAGAGCATGGTGGGCTGCAGTCCATGGGGTCACAAAAGAGTCATACACGACTCAGTAACTGAAATGCAACAATTCTAATTGTGCTTTCCTGTCACAGATTTTCAGTGATTTGGAGAAAAGTATGCCTTTAGTTGGAAGAGGGTGTTTGCTATGAACAGTGTGTTCTCTTGGTAGAACTCTATTAGCCTTTGCCCCGCTTCATTCCATACTCCAAGGCCAAATTTGCCTGTTACTCCAGGTGTTTCTTGACTTCCTACTTTTGCATTCCAGTCCCCTATAATAAAAAGGACAACTTTTTTGGGTGTTAGTTCTAAAAGGTCTTGTAGGTCTTCACAGAACCGTTCAACTTCAGCTTCTTCAGTGTTACTCGTTGGGGCAGAGGCTTGGACTACCATGATTTTGAATGATTTGCCTTGGAAACGAACAGAGATCATTCTGTCGTTTTTGAGATTGCATCCAAGTACTGCATTTCAGACTCTCTTGTTGACCATGATGGTTACTCCATTTCTTCTAAGGGATTCCTGCCCACAGTAGTAGATATAATGGTCATCTGAGTTAAATTCACCCATTCCAGTTCATTTTAGTTCACTGATTCCTAGATGGGAATACCAGACCACATGACCTGCCTCTTGAGAAATCTGTATGCAGGTCAGGAAGAAACACTTAGAACTGGACATGGAACAACAGACTGGTTCCAAATAGGAAAAGGAGTACATCAAGGCTGTATATTGTCACCCTACTTATTTAACTTATATGCAGAGTACATCATGAGAAACGCTGGGCTGGAAGAAGCACAAGCTGGAATCAAGATTGCCGGGAGAAATATCAATAACCTCAGATATGCAGATAACACCACCCTCACAGCAGAAAGTGAAGAGGAACTAAAAAGCCTCTTGATGAAACTGAAAGAGGAGAGTGAAAAAGTTGNGGACTGAGGCTGAAGCTGAAACTCCAGTACTTTGGCCACCTCGTGTGAAGAGTTGACTCACTGGAAAAGACTGATGGTGGGAGAGATTGGGGGCAGGAGGAAAAGGGGACGACCAAGGGCGAGATGACTGGATGGCATCACGGACTCGATGGACATGAGTCTGAGTGAACTCCGGGAGTTGGTGATGGACAGGAGGCCTGGCGTGCTGCGATTCACGGGGATGCAAAGAGTCGGACACGACTGAGCGACTGAAGTGAACTGAGCTGATGCGTTTAGTGCATTCATGTGTTCTGAGTCACTTCAGTCATGTCCCACTTTTGCAACCCCATGGACCATTGCCCACCAGACTCCTCTGTCCATGGAGATTCTCCAGGCAACACTACTGGAGTGGCTTGCCATGCCCTCCTCCAGGACATCTTCCCAACCCAGGAATTAGACCCACATCTTTTATGTCTCCAGATTGGCACGCAGGTTCTTTACCACCAGTGGCACCTGGGAAGCCCAGAAGCCTGGTATATCTCACCTAAACCTTCTCTCTTAGTCTTTCGAACATTTCAGAATGAGAGAATATACACAAAACACTATAAATGGTTCCTGGTCCACAGAACGTGATCAGTACAATTTGTTAAGCAGCATACTTTGGCATTCTTAGAAGTCTGTACCATTCTTATTTTCTCTATACTCTCTTAAAAATAAATTTGACAAGGAGAATGAAAAAAAAAAAAAACTTGAAAATCCCACCATACCAGTTTTTGCAGTGTCATCTAACCTTTGATTATAGGCATACTAAAATGTGATAGCTAAAAGCATATATCACACCATTCTCATAATTTATTTTAATCACTGTATCAGACAAACGTTTTCATTGTTCCACAGTCTATATAAGTCATCTGAGTGTCTAACTAATATTCTCCTAGGGTCTGGACCATAATTTAGGCATGACCTTCTTCTTGGAATTAAGGTTTCCACCCTCCTCAAGTTTCCATTAGTATGAACAATCCTGTAAGGAATCCCTTTTTCCTTTCTTTTGGATAATTTCCTCAGGACAAATTCTCCAAAGGACTATATAATAGGGGTCAAAGCATATAAGTATTTTGTATCTTCTTTCCAACCACTTTTCAAACAGATTTAATGCTACCAGCACAATACAGTAAAGTGCAAATTTCACCATATTAGATAATGTTGCTCTTATCCTTCCAATTGAGTAGATGGAAAATGATACCTCATTTTCAAAATTTGCATTTCTCAGTTGGTATGTTAACATTTTCCCCATTTTCCTGATTTTATTTCCACTTATGTGAATTATCTATTTCTTTTGCACATTTATCTATCCAAACCTGAATGTCTACTTCATGCTTTATGCAGTACTTAGATGCTAACAACATTAATCCCTTATTGTATGTTTTTGTTGTTTTTTTTTATATTTTCCATACTAT
>SJYQ01002407.1:63882-82421 GCA_006410935.1 Redunca redunca
AGTCTTTTTCTGTACCTCCTCTCAAAGTGATATAGAAACATTTATGTGGATTATAAACATCTATTAAGTTCATTCAAGTCATTTTATACTTTATTACTATTTTGAATGTGACCTTTTTCATCGTGTCTTTTAAATTTGTGGTTAAACACACATAACTTAAAAAAATTACCATCTTAACCATTTCATTGTGTTTTTAAACTGGTTATTATTGTCATAAAGGGGGCTTCTCCGATGGCTCAAGTGGTAAAGAATCCACCTGCAATGCTGGAGACACAGGTTCGATCCCTGGGTCGGGAAGCTCCCCTGCAGGAGGAAATGGCACCCCACTCCAGCACTCTTGCCTGGAGAATCCCACAGACAGAGGAGCCTGGTGGGCTACAGTTCATAGGGTAGCAAAGAGTTAGACACAACTGAGCACGCGTGCATTGTATTGTCATAAAGAAATGCTACTGAAGCACATGACATTACAAAATATTACAGTTTTAATTTAGGTACACAGTCAGTAAATAACTCTTGTTCCTCCTGACTCTCAAAATTCTAGCCTTCAACTGGAAAATGAGAAAAAAAACAACACATGTGACTCTGGCCTCTTTGGCTTCTAGCCCAGGGTTCTATTTTTTCAAGATTTTCTTGGTTATATCAATCAACCCCTTTATCTGTCAATAAATGCAGAGAGGTGAACAAATCTGTCATGTTGCAAATACATCTTTCATGTTGCTAGTGTATTCTATCAGGAGAAGGCAATGGCACCCCACTCCAGTCCTCCTGCCTGGAAAATCCCATGGATGGAGGAGCCAGGTGGGCTGCAGTCCATGGGGTCGCTGAGGGTTGGACACGACTGAACGACTTCACTTTCACTTTTCACTCTCATGCCTTGGAGAAGGAAATGGCAGCCCACTCCAGTGTTCTTGCCTGGAGAATCCCAGGGATGGGGGAGCCTGGTGGGCTGCCGTCTATGGGGTCGCACAGAGTCGGACACGACTGAAGAGACTTAGCATGCATGTCCTGAGTCTAGAGCCCAATATACATCAGGTAAACATCCCCTGATGCTGGGAAAGATTGAGGGCAGGAGGAGAAGGGGACGACAGAGGATGAGATGGTTGGATGGCATCACCGACTCAATGGACATGGGTTTGGGTGAACTCCTGGAGTTGGTGATGGATAGGGAGGCATATGGCATGCTGCGGTTCATGGGGTCGCAAAGAGTTGGACATGACTGAATGACTAAACTGAAACTGAAATTCTTGAGTACTTTTCTCTCTTTCCTATACAAATGGAAAGAGTACACACCTGCAGATAATGAAAATAAACTTGAGACATTCCAACAAGTACTGTAAGATGTATACTCAAAGAGCATTCACATTAAATTCTTGTATAATACATCAGAAATGAAATACTAAGGCAAGTATTTTCAATCTCTCCCTAATTTAAAAACAAAACCAATCCGAATTTAGAAGGATACTTGGTGTTTCTATCTCCTGGTCTGATGAGAATGTGCATATCTTTCATTTCACTGGTAATATTGAAAACTTCTCAAGTGCAAAGACAATGTTTTTTGTTTCTTAAGGTAATCCCTTCAACAACACACACCAGAGACACTCAATAAATACTGGTTAAAAGAGTGAATGACTAGGTACAGGAAGCTCTGAAGAATTAGAAAGATGGATTTCCCCCTCTCCAACTCTCTGCCATTTTTTTCCATTTAAAAAAATCTTAAAAAAAAATTCAATTCTTCTGAAGTATACAAATCTAACTAATTAGTACCTGTGCTACTGGAAAAAAACACGAAATTTAAAGCAAAGAGTGTCACCACAGTTAAGAGTGTATGCCCCCCAAAACACACACACAACACTTGTAATCTATTTTTAAATCCTAACTCATTTAGCAACCATACAATTTAACTTTGTGAGAACTGGGGTGTCCAAAGGCAGCTAATAAGACACCTCTTATCATCCAGAAGGCCCAAGCATACAGTCTCAGAAGAGACAAATTGAAATTTGTTTTTGGATAAAAATTATCAGTGAACATTTCAATTATAAGTTACTTGGGTTACAAGGTCCAACACCCAATCGTGGCTAGCCTGCTTATTAAATGACATGGAGACTTCGATATCACAGTACCTTCTTATGAGCATCTTTCATCTTTTCATCTATCCTCCCCATTCATTCCACCCACACGTTAGCAGAATTTGTTAGTTGCTCAATCATGTCCGACTCTTGGTGAGCACGTAGCCCGCCAGACTCCTATGTCTGTGGAATTCTTCAGGCAACAATACTAAGATGGGATACTGTTTCCTTCACCAGGGGAACTTCAAACCAAGGCTTCCTGCATTGCAGGCAGATTCTTGACAGTCTGAGCTGCCAGGGAAGCCCTTTAACAGATGAGATCTTAAGCATTTGCTTTTCCACATTCTGTTCTTAATCAAAGTAGCCATTGACATTTGGCTGGCTGCTATATTTCCTTCCTAATACTCCAGTTTCAGGCAGTTGAACCAAAGTGTGGCTTAGTTTCATTCAAAATAAAATCTAGATACAGTAACATGGATCTTCTGCAAGCTTCTAATATTAGCATACTTTGTTATTTCCATGCTGCTGTAGAGCTCATAATGTTTAAGCAACTTCAATTCTTAGTTTTGATTATCCTCCATCTCAGATTCTGTTTATATGTGTGTGTGTATATATATATATATATATATATATATGTATAGAGAGAGAGAGAGAGAGAGAGAGAGAGATAGGAGAAGGCAATGGCACCCCACTCCCGTACTCTTGCCTGGAAAATCCCATAGATGGAGGAGCCTGGTGGGCTGTAGTCCATGGGGTTGCTAAGAGTCGGACACAGCTGAGCGACTTCATTTTCACTTTTCACTTTCATGCATTGGAGAAGGAAATGGCAACCCACTCCAGTGTGCTTGCCTGGAGAATCCCAGGGATGGGGGAGCCTGGTGGGCTGCCGTCTATGGGGTCGCACAGAGTCAGACACGACTGAGATAGATAGATAGATAGATAGATAATAGAGATAGATAGATAGAAAGATAGATAGAAGTATTAGACTGTAATTTGCCTACGTTGAAAACTGTTCTTCCTACTTTCTTTGATTATCTAATCCTTATTCACCATTAAAGATTCAGCTCATATATCAATTCCCCAGGGAAGCTTTCCCTGTCCTCCCAAACTAGGCTCCTCTGGGGATTCTCCAGGCAAGAATACTGAAGTGGGTTGCCATGCCCTCCTCCAAGGGATCTTCCCAACCCAGGGATCAAACTTAGGTCCCCCACAATGCAGGTGGAATTTTTACCATCTGAGCCCCAGGGAATCCCCTCCTTTAAGCATTTAGAATAATCAAAATGAACATTAGTGTTATATTTGTCTCCTCTGTCTTCATGAAAATGCGGACTATTTATTTAGAAACCAGAAGGCTACATAAACCGTACTGTCATAAAGTACATACAAAATAAACCCAATTCCACTTTAAAGGGTTAGGAATGTTTGGGGGTTTAGTGCCAGAGCTAGAACCTCAGCTCTCAGTTCTAATTTGGATAAAATATGCTTAAATGTGAATTTAATCATACTATAGTTTCTCTGATTAATGAAGAAAAACCATCAGACTCTTCCACCAGTTCAGAGAAGGTCTGAGTAGATATAAATCCCTAATTACCTTACAGATATATTCTAAACAACAGAAACAGGGACTAATCATGAAATGCAAAAGTTTTAATTTAGGAAATTTAAAGTGTAGAACATGGCAGAAATTAGACTAAGAATTTTAGAATTAAGAAAAAAGCCTCAATTTAAAGAAAAGATAGCCACTGTAAAATATTCATTCAATACTTCTATTTTCAATTCGGATGCCTCTAAGACATGCCTAAAATACAAAGATAATGTTTTGAGCCTGCTAGTTGGTTAGGATTTCTGATTTTTTGTTTTTTAACTAATGGCATTTCATTTCAAAGTATGTTTGTATAAAACCCACAACAGAACAAGCTATGCTTGGCAAAGAAAGTAAGGTTTGCGTGGTTTTTATCCTGGATGTCACTACTTTGCACATTTTTGTTTGTTTCCTTTAACTCCTGCAAAGATAAATGAGGCCATTTGAATTTTTGGTTGTTTTGATACAGATTTTTGTACAGTATATTACATTTTCTCATTGTGATGTAAAGGAACTATCTAGTACCAGGAGAAAGACTTAGCTCTGGATTAAATCGAATAAGAATACAGGGGGAAATAAAATTTCACCAGTACTGTAGTACCTAATATTTTCATATATCATATAATGTGACACCAGTAATGTATTAGTGCTGGTATACTATGATACAAACTGAAGTTACCCACAATAATTTTAAAAGCACGATTCTTCAATTTCAAAAATAAATCTAGAGCTAGTATATAGATCTTCTTAGTTGTCAAAAGCAAGCACTAAACATTTAAATCTAGTATATGCATATCACATGTGACTGACTGACTCTCCATTAAACTAGGAAACATAAAGTAGCTTTCAAAAACTAAAACAAATAAAACACTATAGTTTTGATGTGCAATTAACCCATTTTAGAAACTACAATAGCAGATACAGTAAATAGTAAATGACAGAAGATGGGTTCAGAAAAATATTCACAATGCTTAAGAAAGATTCACAGCTATTCCTGAAAAGTAAAGTCCTAAAACAGGGAAGAGTAAGACAGTGGTGAATCTATTTAGTAGCATATGCATCTTTGAAGTGAATGTATCTGAATATATTAATGGGAAATGGGGATTTCTCTTTAATGTGAGAACCAACAGAACATGGGGTGATTTTTTTTGTCTTAAGATAAATAGGAGTCTTAAACAGGAAAACGCTGTGTGATCCTGCTAAGTCTGAAAACTTGAAAAGGGAATCCAGAACAGGGCTGTAAGCTAGTAAAACCAAAGGATTAGCACTTAGCATATCTAATGCTGTCATATATAAAAATCACATTCTAATAATAATTGATGCTTTCGAATTGTGGTGCTGGACTCTTCAGAGTCCCTTGGACTGCAAGGAGATCAAACCAGTCAATCCTAAAGGAAATCAATCCTGAATATTCACTGGAAGGGACTGATGCTGAAGATGAAGCTCCAATACTTTGGCCACCTGAGGCGAAGAGCCAACTCATTGGACAAGACCCTAATGCTGGGAAAGGCTGAAGGCAAAAGAAGGGAGCAACAGAGGATGAGATGGTTGGATAGCATCACCGAATGAACCAATGGACATGAATTTGAGCAAATTCCAGGAGATACTGAAGGACAGGGAAACCTGTTGTGCTGCAGTCCATGGGGTAGCAAAGAGCTGGACATGACTTAGTGAATGAACAATGACAGTAATGTTTAAAGTAATAGTATCCAAGTTAATTTGTGTCTATAAAAATAAATATTTTAAGCTTCTTGGAAATACTTATACAACTGATTTACTACTAAGCATAAGAAAAGCATACAAAATGTGTCATCTATTAGCAAACTATAGTATTCTTTGACCCCCTCACCCTCCATTCCCCTGCTTCCCAGCCTAAGAAATCTAAAAATAAATTTATAAAAAGTGGGTGTCTTCAGAATAGCCTAATGGAACACTAACTAGCCTTAGAGCCTGAACACTGGAATCAAGTCCCATGCCTCCATTTTCATCCCTCTGAACCTATGGAGGGATATTAAACAGGGATAATAATCCCTGAACTCCTCAGTGGGTTGCTTGAGATTCAGATTTATTTAAGGCAATTTTTGACCTGAAACTTCCTATAGGTAATATCATTATCCTCTACTTGCATTTGGGACCCCTTTGGCAGCTGAGATCTAGAGTAAGTCACAGAAAAGCCCATTTGCCAAATGCCAGTTAACAAAAGGATCAATTAGCAGAATTCACAAAGTGTATCAGAAGTGTTTTTCTCAACTATTTTTAAAGTTTCAAATGAGTTCCCCTGAAATCGTGTAACTCTCACTGGGGCTTGAACCCATGTTCTTTTTACCTGAGATCAAACACCTGGTCTCAGGACTTAAGGTCGGGTTTTTGATATCTCACTTCAGAAAGAATTCAGGGAAAGATAAAGTGATAGGTAAGAAGTGGACTTATTTAGAGAAAAACATCGAGTGTGGCCCATCTCTGAAGGCAAGAGTAGCACCAGGGTATGGGGTTGTCAGTTTTTATAGGGAACGGTGATTTCATAGGCTAATGAGTGGGAGGAGTATTTCAGCTACTTGGGGGAAGGGTTATGATTAAAATCATAAGATATAATAATAGTTCTTACTGACCGCGGACAGTTCACACAGAGACAGACGCTATGGGATAAGAATCTGGAATAAACAGGTAAAAATGAAGAGCTTCTGCTTTTCCCCTTTCTAGGCTTTCTCCATGAATGAAGAGCAAATTGAAAATGGAATAAGGAAAAAGCAGGAAACATGGTAGCCTCTTAAAGTATCTACCAGCTGCATAACATGATAGTTAAGAGAAAAGATCCTTGAGTGAAATTACCTGGGTGGATCCCCTTAACTAGCTACATAATCTTGGGAAAAGTTACTTAACCTCTCCATGCCTCCGTTTGCTGCTGCTGCAGAGTCGCGTCAGTCGTGTCCAACTCTGTGTGACCCCATAGATGAGAGCCCACCAGGCTCCCCCGTCCCCGGGATTCTCCAGGCAAGGACACTGGAGTGGGGTGCCATTTCCTTCTCCAAGCCATGAAAGTGAAAAGGGAAAGTGAAATTGCTCAGTCGTGTCTGACTCTCAGCGACCCCATGGACTGCAGCCTTCCAGGCTCATCAGTCTATGGGATTTTCCAGGCAAGAGTACTGGAGTGGGGTGATGCCTCAGTTTAGGCCTCTATAAAATAGAATACAAATTTTACTTACTTCATTGAGCAGTGGTGATAAAACTGAGCAGGACCCTATGGAGAGCCCACCGGGGCACAAATCCTTTCCAGGTCTCCAGTTTCCACTTTGTAGGAAATAAGCTTCATTCAGCCTCTAAGATCTTGCCTGAATATTAAAGTTCAGTTTCAAATGGTTGCTAACCTAGGAAATGAGGGAGTTCAGAAGCAAAAGAGGAGCCATCCAGAAACAACAGTGTGGCAAAGGCACAAGACCCCGGTCCCTCCTCTGGGGATACATAGAACAGGACCTTTGAGTTCTCCTGCAAGAACCAAGGCCCCACCCAGATGGAGGCTGGTAACTTCAGGTGAGCTCAAGCTTCCTGGAGCACTGCCTTGTTACCTCAGTTCAGTTCAGTTCAGTCGCTCAGTCGTGTCCAGCTCTTTGCAACCCCATGGACTGCAGCACGCCAGGCCTCCCTGTCCATCACCAACTCCCGGAGTTCACTCAGACTCACGTCCATTGAGCCAGTGATGCCATCCAACCATCTCATCCTCTATCGTCCCCTTACCTCACCAAAAACCAATCAGAAGAAAGTCACACACTCTGCAGCCCCCACCCCCAATTCTGCCTATAAAAACTTCTCCCAGAAAACCACCAGGCAGTCTGGGGTCTGGGGGCATGAGCCACTTGTTCTACTCGCATGTCTCTGCTCAAAGCCTGACCCTGCAGTTTCTCTGGCTGCATTGTGCATGGGGCCTAGGGCAATGCTTGGTAAACAGTAAGTGTTCAGTAAAGATAACATACCAGTAATTACCTCATCAGGCAAACGCTTTCTGGATTGTGTCTACACTTAAGAAAAAATGCTTTTTAAGATATGAGATCAACTTGATGCAAATTCACCATGTTATGACAGTTAATACTATAAGGATCTGGTCCAATGAAATTTACTATTTCCTGTATCAGGAGCCTCTAGTTGAAATAACTGAACCCTAAGGAAAGAAATATATCACATGGTGTCGAGGAATAATTTTCCCAGTTTTTTTTTTTCCTACAAGAACAGAATTAGAAATGATGGGAAAACACGATGTATGAGTCCCTTTAGTGCTACATTAAAAAAAAAAAAGAAGAAGAAGAAGAAGCTTTTCTAATTATTCTACTACACTTTCCTAAGAAAGTATTCTACATTTGTCGAGACACTAAAATGCTACTGAGGGCTTCCCCGGTGGCTCAACAGATTGGATCCCTGGGTTAGGAAGACCCCTGGCGAAGGAGATGACAACCCACTCCAGGATTCTTGCCTGGAGAAATTCCATGGTAAAGGGCCTGGCAGACTCCGGTCCATCTGCACTCACAAAAAGCAGGACATAAGTGAGCGACGAACAACAAAAAGCTACTGAGCCATTAAGTAAAATAAAGGTTCCGCATTTTTCTGAACAAGTGTTTTACATATGTTCTACGTGAATAGAAAAGGAATTTGTTCATTATTCATTCACAGACAGTTTTTGGAATATTTTCCATATAATTATTTTCAATCCAAAAGCATTCCAAATTTCTGTAACTTCATCATTCATGAGGAAAGATTTTTATCAGATATAGCCTCCTGACAAATAACAGTTAAGTAAAAGGAGCCATGGCAAATAGGGAAAAACTGGAAACAGTGGCAGACTATTTTCTTGGATTCCAAAAATCACTGCAGATGGTGACTGCACCCATGAAATTAAAAGACACTCGCTCCCTGGGAGAAAAGCCATGACAAACGTAGACAGCGTATTAAAAAGCAGAGACAGCACGTTGCTGACAAAGGTCCACAGTCAAAGCTATGTCCTTTTCAGTGACAGTGGACCATAAAGAAGACTGAGCCCCGAAGAATTATGCCTTCGAACTGTGGTGCTAGAGAAGACTCTTCAGAGTCCCTTGGACAGCAAGGAGATCAAATGAGTCAGTCCTAAAGGAAATCAACCCAGAATATTCATTGGAACTACTGATGCTGAAGCTCAAGTTCCAATAATTTGGCCACCTGATGTGAAAAGCCGACTCATTGGAAAAGACCCAGATGCTTGGAAAGATTGAAGGCAAGAGGAGAAGGGGGCAACAGAGGATGAAATGGCTAGATAACATCACTGACTCAATGGAAATGGGTTTGAACCAACTCAGGAAGATAGTGAAGTCCAGGGAAGCCTGGTGTGCTACAGTCCATGGGGTTGCAAAGAGTTGGACATGACTTAGTGACTGAACAAAAACAAAAAGGGTCAAAAACAAAAAAATGTTTAAATTAAGTAGATAATAAAAAATAAGAATATCTTTTTCTGTTTTGGTCATGCTGCATGGCGTGCAGGATCTTAGTTCCTAGACCAGGGATGAAGTACATGCCCCCTGCATTGGGAGCATGGACTCTTACCCACTGGACCCCCAGGGAAGTCCCAAATAAGAATGTCTTTACCAGCAGTCAGAGAAAAGCAGTATCAGTAAGTCTCGGGCCTACGAAAACAACGGGCATCCTTGGAGTAAGAAGTATCTTGAGGGAAACTTTGAAAACAATGTTTATGCTTTACCAGATTCAAAGAAATCTTTTTAAAATGACTGAAAAAATCAGAAATCCATCATCCCAATGTTATTTGTCATGAATAATGTTCTAGATAATAATTATGATAACTAAAGAAGAGACAAGTGAGTTTTGTTGGCATTTAATGAAGTTAAGATTTAGGATATCATTCTCTTACCTTGATCCCTGAAACTCTTGCGGAAAAAATCATCACCTCTCCTATGACTATCATTTATCACTTAAGAACCTCTCAGCCAAGAGGCTTGTGCCTTTAAGTTCTCTTCAAAAAGACAGACTGAAAGTGAATGCACTTTACCATGAGCCTTCTCAGTTTCCTACCTTTTCCCCAAAATATTCTCAGCACGGCAGACATGAAAATTACTTTAATGATATGCTTAATGTTGACTGATTTTGAACAAACTATCAATTTACTTACAACAGGCTGAAATGCATAAAATCTCCAAAGAGCTCAACCCCATATCCATTTGTTCAACAAAAACATTTACCATTGCATGCTTTGGAACATGCACATTGTTAGGCATTGTAGAAATAAAGATGTGTAATATGCTCTGAAGACCTACATGAGGTATAGCTCAAGAATAGATTAGTGCAGGAAGAAAAAAAAAGTAGTGGCTGGCAAAGACATAAAAAACATCATCATCATCATCATCATCATGTTCCCGTGTGACAACATACATTTTCACTTAAAATGCTAGGGGAGGGGGACTTGGACAGGAAGGGCATAATCCGATTTTCTCTCCATTAACTACTAACCTAGTTACTAAACCATAGAGAGAGCACCACCTTTAAAGGGTGTAGGATCACATCAGCAAGGTAAATGGGACAACACAAATGATCTGATTTATTTCACTACCTTGTGCAATTCTTCAACATCATTTTTAAACAGTAGCCTTGGATCACTCATAAAACAAACAGAACAATAACAACAGCAACTACTGTTCACTGAATACTGAGCACATGTCAGGGATGCTGCTCAGGCGCTTTCCATACATCCTCTCTTAACCTTTATATCAACCTTCAAGGTAAGCACTATCGTCCACGTTAGAGATAAAGAAACTAAGGTTCTGTCACTCAGTGACTTGCTTATGGCCACAAAGCTGTTAAGATGTAGAGCCAAAATTGGAATACAGATCTGCCTGGTTCCAAAGTTCACACATTCTTTCCATTATCCTTCACCACCTTGTTGACACTGCATTCAGTATCCCTTAAGGCAGCCATTCCATATCTGAGCATCTTGAGTTATTAGTCACTTAGTTCTTTCAGTGATGTGAAACATGCCTCACAGTTATGTATTTCTTGGTTCTACTTATTCCTTTTGGGCCTCCTTCTATACCACACTTCTTTAGATACTGGAAATTGCTAGAAGGCCCTGCTGAGTTTCTTCTTAGGTTTTGTCTTTTCATCCACAGAGACAGGAGCAAAGAATGAGGGCTATGGGGTAGGGATGGGGACAAAGGAGAGATGGCAACTAAACCAACAAGTCAACAATAAAAGACAATGTATATATACACAAGAAATGCACTTAAGCCAGGATATCCTCTCTCAAGAAACACTTATTAACACAGTTATTGATTCCACTAGAACTGAATGTTCCAGCAGTTGCAGTGGCTATGCCATTAAAATAGGTACAATGCAGACCTCAAGTTAGGCATTCCAAAAGCAACTGAGCTTTCAGACAGAATTCCTACTGTACTTTGAAACATGGGACCAAAATCTCTGCCAGATTCCCTTAAAAAAAAACACTATATTTTACATAACACTTGAGACTTTACAAAATATGGTTAAAGAACAGTAAATATATCATTAGAAAAATATTTGTTTCATAATTGTTCTAATATATCATTAGAAAAATATTTGTTTCATAATTGAGGGAACTCAAACATATATAACATATAATGCTACCATGGAAATGCAAAGAAATGGACTGCTTGAAGGAAAACCTTTTTCCTCCTGCCACTGTCAGGACTTTTCACACCTATAAAAGGTGCTTTTGCTATAGTGTGTACTTTATATTATGTAAATGACAAATGCTAAAAGTGAAATATAAAAACATTCTTGCCATATGCAAATTGATGTCAAGAGCTTCACTGAATAAAATTCATCCCAATTAATAATTATAAATGTACAGTTTCCTTTGTTCATTATTCTGCATGGAATAACTATTTGTTAATTGGGCTTAACAGAGACAGAAACAGGGAAAATTATTAATCATCTCATTAAAGAAGAGGGTATCATATCTCTTGCTGTTTTGTGAACATGGAAATGGGGCCTCATCATTAAATCGACTTCTACATACTTAAATGGAGAGCCCACTGAGATGGTACTGTTCTTTTCTTTACTGATGGCTTATTCTTTTCCCTAGCAGTCAGCCTTGGTTTTGGCTAACAGGATTAATGTTTTTTTAGTCAGGTAGTTACTCTAGTGTCTGTGTGAAAAGTAGTCAGTTGAAGGGGAGCAGAATTTCCACGCCAAAATGTGTCACTTTGGCACGAGGATCATTTTGACAAGGCAATCAAAACCGAGAAGATTCGGAAAACCTCTTTACCTCCCCATCTCCTGCGCAGCTGCCTAAATTTCCACTGGAAAGAAGGCCTGTAACAAGAAGAGAGCTTTGACCACAGGTCATCCCTGATGGCTCAACAGGCAGAGAATCTGTCTGTCAATATAGGAGACACAAGAGATGTGGGTTCAATCCCTGGGGCCAAGAAGATCCTCTGGAGAAGAAATGGCAACCGCCTCCAGTACTCTTGCCTGGAAAAGTCCATGGACAGAGGAGTCTGGCGGGCTACAGTCCAAAGATTCAGACAGGACTGAGTACACGTGCACCTTTTTACCTAAGAGGCTTATCTGCATAGCAAGACAACCTGCCGTTTTCTAAACATCTCCGCTCTTCCTCCTGTGAATCACTCTCATCTCTGTATCCTCCAGATCTCTGACTCTGTCCTTAGCTCGGGATGCTATGTAGCCCTCAACTGCCTGAATGCCTTTGGGTCTCATATTTACAGCATTCCCAAAGATCCAAAATTAAATGTTTTTCTCTTGTTTATGTGTTATGTTCATTTAATTATTAGACAAACCAAATAAGCTAGAAGGGTAGAAGAAAAATTTCCCCTCCCCCCACAGTGTATTATTTGCAAAGAGTTGCATACCTATCTCTGAAGAGACTAGACATCAACATCTAAACAGCATTCCACTTATAAACAAGAACAAGCGATATCAGACAGCTATCACTTTAATTTGGCAGAAAAATTGTAATGCTTCCTTAAGATATTTACAGCACTTTCTAACTTAAAAATCTGGAAAGAAAATATGAGAAATTTATGACAGGAAGACAAAATATTTTTAGAAGGAGAGGTTCTTGCTACTAAAAATGTTTAATGATTAACTGCCTCCAGGATAAGTGGGGCCAGGCCATATGTAAAACCAGGATTAATGACTGGGTAAGAAGAAATGCGTTTCCATACCAAAGTGTTTTTAAATAAATCTTAGAATGTTATTTTTCATATATCATAACCACAACTGAATTATAAGGAGACTGTTAAAGCTTGCTAGCTTTTAAGAGTTTTGGCTTCTGTAATGAATGGTGTGATCAGTGCTTTCAATGAATGGGGGTTCAGAGAGGGTTAGTGTATTTATGTGAAATAGCACTTCCTCTGCAATATGCTAAATATCCCTGAAAAATCTGTGTGTCAACATAAATTTCCTAGACTCATTTGGGTTTACTGTTATCCACAAAACCATACGAAAGAGAGCTATCACCATGTACTATGGTGGGTTGGGAGATTTTATTGCCAAAAACAATTCAGCATTTAGATCTTCGGAGTTTATATATAAATCAATGACAATTTTACTATTGACATTAGAAGGATGGGTTTTATTTTGTTATCTTTTTTCAGCTGAAGCCAAATGAAAAAAATGTGACTTTCCTAAAAGTAAAGTGAAGTAAATGACTCAGTGAAAAATATTAACATCATTTAAATGGTATGACAGAGTGACTATTGCCTTCAAATTGTGCATTTAAGCAAGTATGCTTGAAGAAAAATAAGCCACTTCATGTATGTAAAGCTTATACATAACTGAAAAGAAGGAACTGATTGATGGCAGTTTAAATTATTACAATATGTTTTCATTTAGCATGTGTAGCCAAGAATTATGAATGTGGATTTTGGGTGCCTATTGATAGAGCAGTTTTGAAATTCATCTTTGTACTAGTTATGAAATATGTTTGCTAATAAAAATAATGGAGTAACAGAGTACAGAAAGAGTATTGAAATAAGTTATTGGCATACTGAAAGGGCGTGTGCTTTGGGGGAGCTAGAAAAATATATTATATACTTGAATGCTAATCTATCACTTTTTTGGGCTTCCCAGGTGGCTCAGTGGTAAATAATCTGCCTGCCAATGCAAGAGTCTCAGGAGATGCCAGTTTCATCCCTGGGTCAGGAAGATGCCCTGGAGAAGGAAGTGGCAATCCACTCCAGATTCTCTTGCCTGGAGAATCTCATGGACAGAGGGGCCTGCTGGGCTACAGTCCAAAGGGTCACAAAGAGTCAGACACAACAAAGCGTGCACGCACAGACACGGGCATGCCACCACTTATTTACTTTGTAGTTTAAGCAAGTCACTTAACCTCTTCAAGCCTCAATTTATGAATCTCAGGTTCCCTACCTCATAGGGCCCAGTGAAAAATGAAAGTGTTAGCTGCTCAGTCTTGTTTGACTCTTTGCAACCCCATGAACACTAGCCCTCTGTCCTCTGTGGGATTCTCCAGACAAGAATGCTGGAGAGGCTAGCCACTGCCTTCTCCAGGGGATCTTCCCAATCCAGGAACTGAACCCGGGTCTCCTTCATTGCATGCAGATACTTTACTGTCTAAGCCACCAGGGAAGCCCAGAGCCCTGTGAGGACTACATAAATTACACCACTCAACTAACGCTAGCTTTCCACCTCTTTCCAAACTACTTCTAGAGCCCCAACTTACTGACAAATAATTGGTATGCTAATTACTAAAAGACTGTATATATTTAGTAAAGTAGGGTTCCTAAGGTTCTCTACTGGACAATGCTGTCAACCTATTCCCAATCATTACATTTCTTTCCAAGAAAAATTCTGTAATTAGAGCTTTTTAATAATTTAGGAGAGTCTTTCCAACTAGACTCATATTTTACTAACTTGCATTTCACATAAGTACATTACCAATAATAACCTTTCCAAGCTTTAGTATACACCAACCTAAGGGAAGAGAAACATAAGCAGCTTGATTAAACTAGTGCACCTTGGGGAAGTAAGAATTATCAGGTCACAATGACTCATCATACTTAACTCAGTTAATCTAGTTAGCCAAGATTGTTCCTGCTTACAACTGCCAAAGTTTCTTTCTTTTACCCTGAATTTGTACTTTCAAATCTAAGGAGGCATCCTTCAGTCACACCCAGATTCAGATCCCAGATCTGCCATTTACTACATAGGTGATTTGGGTAATTAGTTGACTTTGCTGAGCTTCAATGTCTTCATCTGTAAAATGAGGAAACTCTACCAACTGCACAGGGTTATTGGCTATACTAAATAAAATTATACATATACAGCACCTACTAGGCATTTAACACATGTTGGTTTCCTCCCCATATGGAACTGCTAAGTTACAGTTCCAGCAGAAGCTCCAATGGATTTTAAAAGCTGTAAACAACATAGAACTCCACAAATATTTACTACACCACTACTATGTTCTACGCCAGTGCCAGAGTTGCATATATAAACTACATATATCGAGCACAGGGCCTGGCATGTAGATGCTCAATAAATTCCAGTTGTGTTTCTTTCCAGCCCAAGGAGTTTACTATCAAAAAAGCAAGAGACATCAAACTACCATAAAATATGAAGAGTGAGAAACCTGTGGATAAAAACGTGAGACCATCAAATCAAAAGGATAATTCCAATGGATGGGAGGGACAATGAGTAAAACAACAGTGACCTTTACAGTGGCTAGAGGGAGGAGGGCATTCCATGAATGAAGAACATCAGGAACAGAGGCAAGAAAGTTTCCATTGCACTGGGAAATATAACAGAGTTACCAGAGTGCTTGATGTTCCTGGTTGTTCACAGGAAGGGGGAAATGGGCAGCAGGGAGGAAGTGAATGACAGGCCACGCAGATGGAAACCCAGGCTGCTATGAAGTCTGTCACACTGAGCTGGACTGTTGCTAAATAACAAGGAACAACTTGATTCAATTTATTTTTAAAGTAACCATTTTGGAGTCACTTTCAAGGAGTAAGGGGTACAACCTGGGTTCAGTTGAGTCCAGTAGCTCAGTCATGTCTGACTCTTTGCAACCCCATGGACTGCAGCATGCCAGGCTTCCCTGTGCGTCACCACCTCCCGGAGCCTACACAAACTCATGTCTATTGAGTCGGCGATGCCACCTAACTATCTCATCCTCTGTCGGCTCCTTTTTCTCCTGATTTGAATCTTTGCCAGCATCAGGTCTTCTCCAATGAGTCAGTTCTTCACATCAAGTGGCCAAATTATTAGAGCTTCAGCTTCAGCACCAGTCCTACCAATGTATATTCAGGGTTGATTTCCTTTAAGATTGACTGGTTAGAGCTCCTTGCAGTCCAAGGGATTCTCAAGAGTCTTCTCCAGCACCACAATTTGAAAGTATCAGTTCTTTGATACTCAGTCTTCTTTATGGCAGAGACCGAAGAACCATGAAAAGTACCTTGTTTCCCTCTGATCAGGAAGAAAGCATGGAGAGTGCAAGCCACCTGCACACAGGGGACAGTCTACCAGATGGTACACAAGGCGGGGGAAAGAATGAAGAAAAAGAGGCTGCGCAAAGAACAGTGATGAAGTAGGACTCTGTAGTCTGACTCCTGAATGCAGCCCCTCAGCCTTACTACTACTCGGTGGCTGCATGAATCTGAGAATGTCATTTCAACTCTCTGAGCTTCCATTTCTTCACTTTAAAAAGAGTGAGAACAAGATAAGCCACCTGCTTTGGTTGTTATAAAGATTATGTGAAAAAAAATATTTTAAAGACTATGTGAGATGATTCAGACAAAGGGCTTACTCCCTTGGACATCAAAGAGATCAAACCAGTCAATCCTAAAGGAAATCAATCCTGAATATTCATTGGAGGGACTGATGCCGAGGCTGAAGTTCAAATACTTTGGCCACCTGATGTGAAGAGCCAACTCATTAGAAAAGACCCTGATGCTGGAAACAATTGAACGCAGGAGGATAAGGCTGCAACAGAGGATGAGATGGTTGTATGGCATCAGCAACTCAATGGACATGATTTTAACCAAACTCCAGGAGTTGGTGAAGGACAGGGAAGCCAGGTGGTGCTGCAGCCCATGGGGTTGCAGAGTCAGACAGGACTGACTGAACAACAGCAAATAACTATTGTTTCCCAAGGAACAAAAAGACACTGCCAGTTAATAATGGGAAGGAGAGCTGTTTTTCAATGCAAAGAATGCTTAGTCGCTCAGTCGTGTCTGACTCTTTTTGACCCCATGGACTTGTAGCCCACCAGACTCGTCTGTCTATGGGATTCTCCAGGCAAGAATAGTGGAGTGGGTTGCCATGCCCTTCTCCAGGGAATCTTCCCAACCCAGGGATCGAACCCAGGTCTCCCGCAGTGCAGGCAGATTCTTTACCAGCTGAGCTACGAGGGAAACCCATAAGTACCACTACAATGCAGAGAATATACTGGCAATTTAATTTAAAGAAGCTAAGCAACTAGTTTCTGATTTTTTGATTTTACAACAGGGAGTGACTTAAATAAGAGATTCAAAGAGAATAGAGGCAATGGACACTTAAATAGAAAAATACCATCCGCAGAACCATCATTATCAGTGAGACGTGTTGTCCCTGGTCCATTACATACCCAGACTGCCACAGAAGAAAAACCAATGTATACCTCAAAAGTGAGCAAACTAACATGGGGAAAGGCATCCGCACGATAGAAAGAAATCTGAGACTGTCAAACTTATCAAAGGACATATGCCCTGGAATGAATTAATCTAGACCTTATTTCTTCATGGGTGAGATGAGGAGTTCAAATAAGATCAGTGATTCTCAGTGGAGAAGGCAGCTCCCCTAATTCAGGCAGGCTACTCACCAGATCCTGTGAAATCACCAGCCCGCCCCCACCACCACCGCCACAATAAATACCACAGAAGACCGCTCCCGTCACCTGGATTTTCTCACAGTGCCTTACTTACCAGGGAAGGTTGTCCTCCCTGGGAGCCACTAGCAGATGGGGAGCCATCAGCACTGCTCTCACGCGCCATCCATTCAGCGCAGTTTAGTTGCTCAGTCCTTTCCAACTCTTTGTGACCCCATGTGCCATATCACGTGCCATATCATCAGGGACATTTGGATGGAAAAAAACTTGAGACTGCACATCTGCTCTGTCCACGTTGGTAGCCACGATCATGGCAACCAATGACTTGAAACGTGGTTACATGGAATTGAACTGTGCTTTACATGTAAAATACACACCAGAGTTTGAAGAGTACATACCCCCCCAAAAGCATAACATAGGTCATTAACAAGTTTTTATGTGTTACATATTAAAATTATAATGTTCTGAATATGTTGAACCGAATAACATATATTATTTAAATGAATTTTACCTGCTTCTTTTTCTTTTTAGGACTTCACTAGAATATTTAAAATTACATGCATGTCTCACATTATATTACTTCTAGACAGCTCTGCTCTAGTTGAAATTCTTACATGCCTTCTGGTGCAATAATTCTATGCTATCATGATTCCTGTTAAAAGGGTAAAATAAAGCATAACTAGTTCTTGCCTCCTTGTGGGGAACAACACAAAAATGTTTTTAAAGTTCCAAATATGAAAGACAGACACTAAATACCAAACCAGCACTAAATACCATCAAGTACAGAAGAACATTACTTTTAAAAAAATGAAATTTAAGTTTATTACTTAAAAGCATTCACACACTGACAGTAGGAAAGAATAGTTCATGCCCAAGGTAAAATATTCTTTTGTTTCAATTAAACTCTTAAATTAATGTTGAACATAATTTGACAAAAATTAGATTATTTGTTTTAGGAATGTAATTGTTTTAGAAGCTGCTCATTGGCGCAGAGAAAAAATTAAGTCTTTTAAAATTAAAAATGACAGAGTACCATTTT
>SJYQ01002413.1:9969-28024 GCA_006410935.1 Redunca redunca
TTTTGAAGGAATATTGCATCTTATATTTACTTAATATGATATTAAATAAATATCTTTTCTCCCCAGATATTCATATTTTCTAAAATCCAAAATACAATTATTAAATGCATTTGCACAGTGATGTAAAATTACATGAAATCTTTGAAAAGTTGATCATACCAATTTTTTTTCCCTCAGAAAAATTCTGGAATCTGACTGTGAGGTCTTTGAGACATCATTTAGAAGATTCAAAAGGTTTTTCCTAAGGCCTATTTTAAAAAATCTAATTAGATATCTCATTTATTTATGTCCTAAGGTTGAAATTTAAGAATATGTAAATAAATAAAACATAATAGTGAATTACAGAATCTGATTTCAATTAGAGATACATGTAAGGCTGCAACAGTTTTTTTGTGTGTTTTTTTGTTTGTTTGTTTGTTGTTTGGCTTCTTTGTTTTAGTGTTTATTTTTGTTTTTTAAGATTTAGTAAAAATGGCTGCCTATTCTGATTGTGAATCCATATAGAATAATGCATTCATATGGCTGGATATCTGTGCTCTGAGCAGGCAGGATTATCGCTAACTTCCAGAGCAAATTATACATCTGTATTAACTTCATGGTTGTCATTCTAGTTAACATATGGTTATATGATTACAGAAGTAGGAAATATGATTTGAAAGTATCTATAATAATGTGCAGTTTCATATTGTATTCCAAAGGGGCAGATTAAAGTAGTTACTTTAAAAATTAATGAACAATTTAATAACAAATATTTTCATAAGTCAGTTTCAGAACTCATCATACCTATCGAAAGGAATAAAGCAAATTAATTTAAACATTCAGTTCAGTTAAGTCACTCAGTCGTGTCTGACTCTTTGTGACCCCATGAATTGCAGCATGCCAGGCTTCCCTGTCCATCACCAACTCCTGGAGTTCACTCAGATTCACCTCCATCAAGTCAATGATGCCATCCAGCCATCTCATCCTCTGTTGTCCCCTTTTCCTCCTGCCCCCAATCCCTCCCAGCATCAGAGTCTTTTCCAGTGAGTCAACTCTTTGCAATGAGGTGGCCAAAGTACTGGAACTTCAGCTTTAGCATCATTCCTTCCAAAGAAATCCCAGGGCTGATCTCCTTCAGAATGGACTGGTCGGATCTCCTTGCAGTCCAAGGGACTCTCAAGAGTCTTCTCCAACACCACAGTTCAAAAGCATCAATTCTTCAGTGCTCAGCCTTCTTCACAGTCCAACTCTCACATCCATACATGATCACTGGAAAAACCATAGCCTTGACTAAACGGACCTTAGTTGGCAAAGGTCTCTTCTTTTGAATATGCTATCTAGGTTGATCATAGCTTTCCTTCCAAGGAATAAGCGTCTTTTAATTTCATGGCTGCAGTCACCATCTGCAGTGATTTTGGAGCCCCCAAATAATAAAGTCTGACACTGTTTCCACTGTTTCCCCATCTATTTCCCATGAAATGATGGGACCGGATGCCATGATCGTTTTCTGAATGTTGAGCTTTAAGCCAATTTTTCACTCTCCACTTTCACTTTCATCAAGAGGCTTTTTAGTTCCTCTTCACTTTCTGCCATAAGGATGGTGTCATCTGCGTATCTGAGGTTATTGATATTTCTCCTGGCAATCTTGATTCCGCTTGTGTTTCTTCCAGTACAGCATTTCTCATGATGTATTTTGCATATAAGTTAAATAAGCAGGGTGACAATATACACCCTTGATGTACTCCTTTTCCTATTTGGAACCATTAGCCAAAGTAATTGACCTTCAAACAATGGCACCTAAGTGTTCAGAGAGCAATAAAATAGAAAATCAAGAAAATAAAAAAAACTATACTCACTCATACAATATGGCAGAATAGTCTTTTTTATTCTCTCCAAATTTAAAAAGGCTGACTTTAAATTTGAAGACTTAACTCCCAAAATACTTATGTTGATCAAATTATACATGAATGTTCTCTCATACTTTAATGCAGCAACAACTTCAACATAATACCTTCACTTTATGTGATTCATCTTCATTTCTATATAAATGCACAATAAATAGTTTGACCCCTTTTTATTCGTGCATTCAATCATTCATTCAATCTTTTATTCATTCTTTCATAGCAAATCTCCTGAAAGAAACCAGTGTGGCTAATATAAATTTGAAGTTTTAATTTAATTCAATCTGGACAAGGATTTACATTTCAGAAAGTAAATTTTTTTCTAGTGGAAGGCAGTATTCAGTTCAGCTCAGTTCAGTTCAGTCACTCACACATCTGATTCTTCGCGACCCTGTAGACCACAGCATGCCAGGCCTCCTTGTCCATCACCAACTCCCGGAGTTTACTCAAACTCATGTCCATTGAGTCGGTGATACCATCCAACCATCTCATCTTCTGTCATCCCCTTCTTCTGCCTTCAATCTTTCCCAACATCAGGGTCTTTTCAAATGAGTCAGCTCTTTGCATCAGGTGGCCAAAGTATTGGAGCTTCAGCTTCAACATCAGTCCAAGGCAGTATGCTGATCTTCTTGTACAAATTTCCCCACTGAATTGTAGATAGCTTTTTCCCTAAATGCTTTCCTGAGAAACAGGAAACTATCAGATTCCTAGATGATGAATTAAGCTCATGAAAATATAATTTTAGCCAAAAGCCCATGAAAAGAATTATTAATAAAATACATAAAGAAATAACAATGTTCATATATTTTGAATCTGTTGTTCTGCTATGAGCAGCATAGTGATAAGCAGCTTGAACTTAATAATCAGTCAAAGCCAAATTTGAATAAAAGCTCTACTGCTTAATAGCCATGTCATCTTACACAGAACCCTTCACTTTTCTAGCCCAGATTTCCCAAATTATAAATAGAATTTTAAGTACTTTTCTCACTGAACTGTTCCAAGACTTCAAATTTGTTATGAAAGCAAAGATAAAATAAAAGTGAGTGCCTGAAATAGATTATGCATAATAGATTATGATAAGGATTTTGATGCTGATGCCAAGTAAGCAATCAGAAATTCTGAGAAAATTAAGAAAATATAAACAGTGAGGAAGAAATATAAATTGAAAGAAGCACAAGGGGGAAAGAAATCCTGGAAATTGAATAGAATAATTAACTTTTCACTTAGAACCCAGGACAACTCCTAATCTGAGAGCAGCAGAAACTGCTGCTGGAATCTTTATTTTGCCTTCAATTTTGAAAGTTAGTTTTTGTGAATATAAGATTCTTAGTTGTTAGTTCTTTTTTATCTTTCTTCACTTTCTCAAAATTTAGACTTAAATTGGTAGGTAAGTCTAACAGCTAAAAATTGCTTATCAAATTAACAGATTGAATAAATAACATACTTAAATAAAAGAAAAATATTCTTATGGCAATAGATTTCCTCAAATATGTTTTAAATGATTATAATAACATTGTAAAATTTAAGCTAACAAGAACTAATAAACAATGTTGGGTCCAGAAAACAATGTCATTCAAAATTTTTAAATTACAGTGGTTGAAGCTGAAAGATCAGAAGAGATTTTAGAATAGAAAATTAAAACACCAGGTAGACTATACACTAGACTGTGTAGTTCATGGGGTCGCAGCATCTGACAGGACTGAGGAAATCTCACTTTCACTTTTAGGTAGAGTAAGCATTTGAAAGAAAGTAATTCTCTGTCATACCTTGTAAAACTATATCTACCTTGTGAAACTTAAAGAAAAAGAGATAATGGTAACACTCATAGCTAAGATTCATTGTTCCTAATTGCTAGGAAATGAATTAAGTATTTTGGCTAAAAATATCATTTAATTTTCAGGAAAAATCCTTGGGTCAGTGACTTTTCACAAACTCTACTTTGTAAGTGAAGATACTGAGCCATGTAAAGTTCAAGTAACTTGCACAAAACCAGTAAGTTGCAGCAACCATTTAATTCAACATGTTATATACTCTCTCTCTCTTTCTCTCTCTCTCTCTCACACACACACACACACACAAAACAACATGTACACAAATTTTAACAAAAAAGCTATGATTGGAAAATACAGACCTGAAGAAAACATACTTATCAATTTTTATGAAAATAAGATTAACTAGAATCAGAAAATGCCTTAGGGTACTTATAACTCTCTCAGATTTTCACCCTTTGAATGTTGTGACTTTATGGTCCACAATCTTAAGAAAATTCAAGTGATAAATTCAGGATATATTATCCCTCTGTCTACCTTCTTATCTATCTATCTGTCTTATCTATCTATCTATGTTTCTATCTGTTTCCAAGTAAGAAAAGATCCTGTATGCCCACAGTGCAAATAAGCCCCTGCAGCACAGCTGTAGAGCCTCTGGTCTAGCACCCTGGGCCCGCAAATGCTGAATCCCCGTGCCACAACTACCGAAGCCTGCACACCCTAGAGCCTCTGCTCTACAACAAGAGAAGCCACCACAATGAGAAGTCTGAGCACTGTAAGTAAGAGAGTAGGCCCAGCTCACCACAAGTAGGAAATAAACCTGTGCAGCAAAGATTCATACAGTCAAAAATAAATTAATTAATAAAATTGTTTTTAAAAAGAGAATTGTTCACTGCAGTGTCTCAAATACAAGTAAAAATATGTTGAGAGTCAAAGGGTACTTCAACATAGTCAATCAATTTTTGCTAAAACTGTCAAAATAGGACCAGTAAATGTGACTTTTTATGTGAGGTTGTTGTGAGTTTGACATTTTAATGTGAAATTATGTTTACTGACATTTCCCAGAGAAGAGCAACAGATACTGCAGAGCCATAATTTTGAATCACTGGTTATATGGTATATATTTTCTCACATGATTGATTCCCAGAGTTGTTATTTGCTACATTGTTAATATCAAAGAATATAGAGAAATTTATAAAATTTGTGTTTGTTTGTTCTCAATTTAAAAAAAAAACAAAACATTGTTGGTTCTTAAGAAAAAGCTTACCTAAAACATTTCTGCTTATAGAAAACATATGGTAAATTATATTGTTTTATTTGCTGTTTGCTTTTCTTGTGTTTCTTTGTGGAGTTACATTTTTCTTACAAAGGTCTAAGGATGAAAATTGGTCAATAAAGTGTGAGTTTAGAAACAATGGATGATAAAATGAAAACCTGCATTTTTTGAAAATAAGACCTAAACCCTATGCTTTAATTTGTATATGTTTGCCTATGTTTGATGGTTATCTATTTTTGCAAAAGATATTGCAAAAATAAGCTCAAGAGCATTTAATAGAAATTAATAAAATTCATCTTAACTCTATAGAATTAAAAAAAATTATTTAAATGGAAAAATGAGTAAATTTGAAAAACAACCATTAATCCTAAAAAATATATATCATAAATGATATACTACACTTGCAACATTATTTACAATATTTTACTATTTACCAAAATGTGTAACCAATGTTATATGTTAAGGGACAAAGATTAATAATGTGTAGTCTCCATCCATAAGGAAACATCTGATTTTATGTCTCCTGAGTTTGTTGTTGCTATGTGGGCAATTCTTTTCCTCTTCTCATTTTAGAACAAACTCTACACAAACTGGAGGTTAAATTAGGATAAGAAGCAAGCCAAGTAGTTTGAAATCCAAGCAGTCCCTTGGCTCTCTGTGTTTCTTCTCAAAGCTGGAAGTTTGTTGGAGAGTTCAGCTAAGTTAGTAAGAACTTAGAATGTTAGAGACTAGATATCTCTTGAAGAAAACTGGAGGTATCAAGGAAACATTTCATGCAAAGATGGGTACAATAAATGACAGAAATAGTAAGAACTTAACAGAAGCAGAAGATATTAAGAAGAGGTGGCAAGAATAACCAGAAGAACTATACAAATGACCCAGATAACCACAATGGTGTGGTTACTCACCTAGAGCCTGACATTCTGGAGTGTAAAGTCAAGTTGGCCTTAGGAAGCATTACTGTGAACAAAGCTAGTGGAGTTGATGGAATTCCAGCTGAGCTATTTCAAATCCGAAAAGATCATGCTCTTAAAGTGCTGCAATCAGTATGTCAGCAGATCTGGAAAACAACAATGGCCACAGGACTGGAAAAGTTCAGTATTTATTACAGTCCCAAAGAAGGGCAATGCCAAAGAATGTTCAAACTACTGCACAGTTGGGCTCATTTCACATTCTAGCAAGGTAAAAGTTCAAAATCCTTCAAATTAGGCTTCAGCAATATGTGTACCAAGAACTTCCAGATATACAAGCTGGATTTAGAAAAGACAGAGGAACCAGAGATTAAATTGCCAACATTCATTGGATCATAAAGGAACCAAAGGAATTCCAGAAAAACATTGACTTCTACTTCAGAAGCTTTAGTAAGCCTTTGACTCTATGAATCACAACAAACTAAACTGTGGAAAATTCTTAAAGAGATGAGAATACCAGACCACCTTACCTGTCTCCTAAGAAACCTTTATGGAGGTCAAGAAGTAACAGTTACAACTGGACATGGAACAACAGACTGGTTCCAAATTGGGAAAGGAGTACGGCAAGGCTGAATGTTGTCACACTCCTTGTTTAACTTCTATGCAGAGTACATTATGTGAAATGCTGGGCTGGATGAAGCACAAGCTGGAATCAAGATTGCTGGAAGAAATATCAACAACCTCAATATGCAGATGATATGCAGAAAGTGAAGAGGAACTAAAGAGCCTCTTGATGAAGGTGAAAGAGGAGAGTAAAAAAGCTGGCTTAAAACTCAACATTAAAAAAAAACGAAGATCATAGCACCTGGTCCCCCTAGTGAAGAAGTGAAGTCACTCAGTCGTGTCCTACTCTTTGCAACCCCATGGACTGTCAACCCCAGGCTCCTCTGTCCATGGGATTCTCCAGACAAGAATGCTGGAGTGGGTTGCCATTCCTTCTCCAGGGGAACTTCCCGACCCAGGGATTGAACCCAGGTCTCCCACATTGGAGGCAGATGCTTTAACCTCTGAGCCACCAGGGAAGCCAGCAAATTGATGGGGAAAAAGTGGAAACAGTGACAGATTTTATTTTCCTGGGCTCCAAATCCACTGTGGATGGTGACTACAGCCACCAAATTAAAGACACTTGTTCCTTGGAAGGAAAGCTATGACAAACCAGTGTATGAAAAAATAGTGACATCACTTTGCTAACAAAAAAAGTACGTAAAGCCAAAGCTATAGTTTTTCCAGTAGTCATGTATGAATGTGAGAGTTGGACCATAAAGAAATCTGAGTGCCGAAGAATTGATGCTTTTGAATTGTGGTTCTGTGGTGACTGCAGCCATGAAATTGAAAGACGCTTACTCCTTGGAAGAAAAGTTATGACCAACCTAGAGAGCATATTCAAGAGCAGAGACATTACTTTGCCAACTAAGGTCCCTCTAGTCAAGGCTATGGTTTTTCCTGTGGTCATGTATGGATGTGAGAGTTGGACTGTGAAGAAGGCTGAGAGCTGAAGAATTGATGCTTTTGAACTGTGGTGTTGGAGAAGACTCTTGAGAGTCCCTTGGACTGCAAGGAGATTCAACCAGTCCATTCTGAAGGAGATCAGTTCAATTCAGTTCAGTCGCTCAGTCGTGTCTGACTCTTTGTGACCCCATGAATCGCAGCACGCCAGGCCTCCCTGTCCATCACCATCTCCCGGAGTTCACTCAGACTCACGTCCATCGTGTCCATGATGCCATCCAGCCATCTCATCCTGCGTCATCCCCTTCTCGTCCTGGCCCCAATCCCTTCCAGCATCAGAGTCTTTTCCAATGAATCAACTCTTCGCATGCAGAGGCCAAAGTACTGGAGTTTCAGCTTCAGCATCATTCCTTCCAAAGAAATCCCAGGATTGATCTCCTTCAGAATGGACTGGCTGGAACTCCTTGCAGTCCAAGATACTCTCAAGAGTCTTCTCCAACACCACAGTTCAAACGCATCAATTCTTCGGCACTCAGCCCTCTTCACAGTCCAACTCTCACACCCATACATGTCAAGGCTGTATATTGTCACTCTGCTTATTTAACTTTTATGCAGAGTACATCATGAGAAACGCTGGACTGGAAGAAACACAACCTGGAATCAAGATTGCCGGGAGAAATATCAATAATCTCAGATATGCAGATGACACCACCCTTATGGCAGAAAGTGAAGAGGAGTTAAAAAGCCTCTTGATGAAAGTGAAAGAGGAGAGTGAAAAAGTTGGCTTAAAGCTCAACATTCAGAAAATGAAGATCATGGCATTCGGTCCCATCACTTCATGGGAAATAGATGGGGAAACGGTAGAAACAGTGTCAGACTTTATTTTTTTGGGCTCCAAAATCACTGCAGATGGTGACTGCAGCCATGAAATTAAAAGAAGCTTACTCCTTGGAAGAAAAGTTATGACCAACCTAGATAGTATATTCAAAAGCAGAGACATTACTTTGCCGACTAAGGTCCGTCTGGTCAAGGCTGTGGTTTTTCCTGCGGTCATGTATGGATGTGAGAGTTGGACTGAAGGAGATCAGCCCTGGGATTTCTTTAGAAGGAATGATGCTAATGCTGAAACTCCAGTACTTTGGCCTCCGCATGCGAAGAGTTGACTCACTCGAAAAGACTCTGATGCTGGGAGGCATTGGGGGCAGGAGGAGAAGGGGATGACAGAGGATGAGATGGCTGGATGGCATCACTGACTTGATGGATGTGAGTCTGAGTGAACTTCGGGAGTTGATGATGGACAGGGAGGCCTGGTGTGCTGCGATTCAGGGGGTCACAAAGAGTCGGACATGACTGAGCAACTGAACTGAACTGAACTGAACTGAACTGGAGACTTTTAAGAGTGCTTGGACAGCTAGTGGATCAAATCAGTCAATCCTAAAGGAAATCAACCCTGAATATTCTTCCGAAGGACTGATGCTGAAGCTGAATCTCCAATACTTTGGCCACCTGATGCTAAGAGCTAACTCATTGGAGAAGGCCCTGATGCTGGGGAAGATTGAGGGAAAGCGGAGAAGCAGGCAACAGAGGGTGAGATGGTTGAATGGTGTGATTGGACATGAGTTTGAGTAAACTCTGGGAGATAGTGACAGACAGGGAAGTCTGGCATACTGCAGCCCATGGAGTCACAAAGAGTCAGACACAAGTTGGCTACTGAACAACAAGAACTCAGCATTTTCAACAATATACTGACACTAAAGGAAGTATTCAAATAAACAACAAACCTGAAAGTCAGATTTATATTAAAAGAAATCTTAAATTAGTGGAATAGAGTACTTCTTGCCATTGGGAAGATATGAGAGTTTTTATTATTATTATTTTATATGAATTAGCCTATATATCTTAGCATACATTTGTGCCCATTAGCCTGCTAGTAATAAAACAGCAGATAATAATATTTGCTATAATATTTTTAATGTCCAACACCTACCTTGTTAGCATTTTTGCAAATTGCATTTCATTCTTTATGTTTAATTGTTTCAGCAATCTATAGGTCAGAAACTTTTGTTGAATGAAACACAGGATCCAATTAGAATGGAATACAAACTCTGTGCTGTTTCCCAAATTTCCCACTGCTCTCAACCTAAGTCTGGTTCTTATCTATGCCTCTTTGACACACACTTTATTCCTTTGTTCTTTGGTTATCTCTAGGAATTTTCTTTGCAGAGAGGGGCAAAGCAATAGTGTAACATTTTAGTCCTGCCATACCTATATGTCCCCCTAATTATTTCCAGATTATCAATAACTCTTATAGTGCTTAGGGACCTTAATTCTTTAGATAAATGGAAAATAGCTACTCTGCATTAGATAGGCTTACACTGAAGTTTCAGTGGCTTAGCAAACAAAAGATAATTGCTCACTTACACTGTATGTCCTACATATCTAAATAATGGCATGTGTGTCTGAGTGAGGCAGTGTGCCTCAACTTCATACAGCCTGATGGAAGTATCAAATGTATAGCTGCATTGTCAGTACACCTGACCTACTTGGTTGCCATGGAGGAGAGAAAACATGGGGAAGCATCTGTGATTTTTCCATAGTCCAGAAATGCTAACTGTCATATTCTCTCATATTTCATTGATCAGGGTAGTTTTTTGGACCATTCTCATATGCAAGTGGCCAGAAAAGTATAGTCTTTTCTTGTGACAAAAAGAGAATAAGAAATGGGTTCTGGTAGACATGAGTCATCCACCAGATTATCCTCTCAAAAAAGTTAGTGTTTCCTGACACAGGAAGACTTCAGGTAGACAGTTTGTTGTTGTTCAGTCACTCAGTCATGTCCGACTCTTTGCTACCCCATGGACTTCAGCACGCCAGGCTTCCTTGTCCTTAACTATCTCCTGGAGTTTGCGCAAACTCATGTCCATTGAATCAGTGATATTATCCAACCGTCTCATTCTCTGTCGCCCTCTTCTCCTCATGCCCTCAGTCTTCCCCAGCATCAGGGTCTTTGGTACAAGGTGAAAAAATTTTTTGATTGATGTGAAGAGGGCCAATCTAAGAAATTATATAAACCTGGCACTGTATAAGATTGCCTCCTGCAAGGCAGAAAACAATCTTTCATCCCTATGCAGAAGATTGAATGGAAAATAATGATGCAATTTACCACTTCTAAGGATAAACAGAGAGACCAAGAAGATGGAAAGGCTCTTAAAAAGAACTGTTTGGTGGTATAATATTTTAGAATGGTTCATGGCTTTAATAATTGTTTCTCATTGTGCCTGAGAAAATCAGAGGAGTGCAAGAAGAGAAAACAAAGGCAGCAGCCAAAGTCAGCAGTGACAGGCTCCCCACTGAGTGCCATGAGCTTCATTATCTCCTGTCATATCAACTCCTCAATCAAAAAGAAAAAAAAAGAAAAGAAATAGTTCTCAGAAGCAAGAGATGGAGGGAAAATAAAACACATGCAAATTGCCCAAATTATAGCACAAATTACTACTAAAGATACAGTTAAAGAATAATAGAGAAAAGCAATTATTTTCCTCCCATTTATTTCTTAAATTCTAGCAAATGTGATATCCATTTACTGTGTTACATGAGATAGAATGTGTTCACTAACTAGGTGACTTTTTTATTTATAATGAAGTTTCAGAATATTTTTTCCAGTATTATAAACAGAAGTTTATGATATTAATCTGTTCTCTGTGCAGAATAGGAAGAGTCACTTTTTTCCTAAAGCTACTAATAAAATATTTGCTGATAAATGTTTTAACTTTAGAGTATATATTTATAAATACATGTTTCAGTGGGAAAAACTTGACAAATGCTTTACTATTCCTCATATAAATACTTTTTATCTGATAATTAACATTTTTGGTCAGTTTTATATGTGTCTACCTGAATCTTGACCAAGATAGTTGAGAAAACACCAGTTTTATATTTATCAAAGATGTCAATCAGCAATGAAGTAAAAAATTAAAAAAAAAATTTAGAGACCTTAGGTAGCACAGAAATATTTCTTAATTTGTATGTAGTTTATTTACAAATCCTCTCCACTTTTTGAATCTTGAGAATTGAGAATTTGTACTTTTTATTTGATTTTTCTTTTATATTAATATTCTTTAAGTGTATGATCTATATGCTAAAGCTAACTTCACTGCACTGATGAGTTTACGTTGAATGACCCAACTTCCCACAATGAAAAGAATCAGAATGCTTACTAAAGTACATATATGTGTGTTTATAAAATATACGTGTATATTCAAATCCTCCTACGCAATTTATTTCCTTTTCTAGTGTCCATAATTGATCCAAATACTACTAACAATAACTGATTTTAGTTTCTATGTTTTTTCACTGCATCATTGCCTTCAAATAGTGAAAATATAAGACTAAAAACTTCTGTTCTATAAATCAAAGTAACAAATATAATATCAGGAAGGCAGAGTAATCAGAAAAAAAAATCATCAATTTTAACTGATCCAAACAGAATTTCAGTTTCATTAATGTGTATCAATTTAAATGGTGTAGGCTTCCCTGATGGCTCAGAGGTTAAAGCGTCTGCCTCCAATGAGGGAGACCCGGCTTCGATCCCTGGGTTGGGAAGATCCCCTGGAGAAGGAAATGGCAATCCACTCCAGTATTCTTGCCTGGAGAATCCCGTGGATGCAGAAGCCCTAGTAGGTTATAGTCCACGGGGTCGCAAAGAGTCAGAAACGACTGAGCAACTTAACTGTAACCGTATCAATTTAATATCTTAACAAGATTTTAGGTTTGCTTCAGGTTCTATATTGTAGACCTCAGGTTGATGCATGAATTTCACTGCCAGTCAACTCTTGATAGTCATCCTACACCGAAAACTATATAGGTACAGATTCATAAGAATGGTCTGTTGTTTGTAAATTCCAATATTTTCCAAAAATATGCTAAATAGGCCTTTACTGAGTACTCTGATTCCATAAGAATAATCTTGAGTTATGGGAACAAAGATTACTCTGTTGTAGGTGTAACATCATTTAAACATCTATGTGTCTCTAATAAAGTAAAATGCTTTGTATATAAACCAGATGGTTAATGTGAGTGGGGTTTTATAAAGATTTAAGGCATTATAGTGGAGAAGGCAATAGCACCCCACTCTAGTACTCTTGCCTGGAAAATCCCATGGACAGAGGATCCTGGTCGGCTGAAGTCCACAGGGTCGCTAAGAGTCTGACAAGACTGAGAGACTTCACTTTAACTTTTCACTTTCATGCACTGGAAAAGGAAATGGCAACCCACTCCAGTGTTCTTGCCTAGAGAATCCCAGGGATGGGGGAGCCTGGTGAGCTGCTGTCTATGGGGTTGCACAGAGTCGGTAAGACTGAAGCAACTTAACAATAGACTTAGCAGCAAGGCATTATAGACAATTGAAGTAATTGAATAGATCTGAAAGTTCTCTTTATTCAAATTAAAGTAGCTTTATTTTCTTTCTTCTTTTGTTTTGAAGTATAGATGATTTACAATATATATTAGTTTCAGGCATATAGCCTGAATAGTGATTCAGTATTTTTGCAAATTATACTCCATTAAAATTTATTACAAAATAATGATTATAATTCCCAGTGCTATACAATATATCTCTGTTGCTTACCTCTTTTATGTGTAGTAGTTTGTATCTCTTAACCCCATACTCTTTCCCTCTCCCCACTGATAATCACTAGTTGGTTTTCCCTTTTTCTGTATACATTGCTTTTTTTTTAATTTTTAGGTTCCAAAATAAGTAATAGTACATAGAATTTGTCTTTCTCTAAGTTGTTTCACTAGCATAATATTCTCTAAGTCCAGTCACATCATTGAAAATTACAAAATTTTAATATTTTTTATGGCTAATATTCCATTGCATATATTTACAATATCCTTTTTATCCATTCATCTGTCAAATAACATTTAGGTTGCTTCCTTATCTTGGCAACTGTAAATAGTGTTGCTATGAACTTGGGGTACATATATCTTTTTAATGTTTTCATTTTCTTTTCAAGATATATACCAAGGAATTATACAGTAGTTCTGTTCTTATTTTTTGTGAAGAACCGTCATACTCATTTTCATAGAAGCTGCAAGTTACATTCCCACCAAGAGTATGCAAATGTTCTGTTTTCTCCACATTCTTTCCAAAATTTATTTGTAGACACTTTGAAGTTTGCCATTCCAACAAGTGTGAGGTGATGTCTCATGGCTTTGATTTGCATTTCTCTAATAATTAGTGACGTTGAGCATCTTTTCATGTGCCTATTCAGTTCAGTTCAGTTCAGCCACTCAGTCGTGTCCGACTCTTTGCAACCCCATGAATCGCAGCACGCCAGGCCTCCCTGTCCATCACCAACTCCCGGAGTTCACTCAGACTCAAGTCCATTGAGTCAGTGATGCCATCCAGCCATCTCATCCTCTGTCGTCCCCTTCTCCTCCTGCCCCCAATCCCTCCCAGAATCAGAGTCTTTTCCAATGAGTCAACTCTTCACATGAGGTGGCCAAACTACTGGAGTTTCAGCTTTAGCATCATTCCTTCCAAAGAAACCCAGGGCTGATCTCCTTCAGAATGGACTGGCTGGATTGCAGTCCAAGGGACTCTCAAGAGTCTTCTCCAGCACCACAATTCAAAAGCATCAATTCTTTGGCGCTCAGGCTTCTTCACAGTCCAACTATTATGTGCCTATTAGCCATCTGTGTATCTTCTTTGCATAATTACCTATCTAGGGCTTCTACCCATTTTTTGATTGGATTATGTTTTGTTTGTTTGTTTGATATTGTGTTGTGTTAGTGATTTGTTTATTTTGGATATTAACCCCTTGTAAGTCATATCATTTGCAAACATTTTCTTTCATCCAATAGGTTGCCTTATTTTTTTGTCAGTGGTTTCCTTTGCTATGCAAAAAAAAATTAAGTTTAGTTTAAGTATCTTTTATTTCTTTTGTCTTAAGAGATTCCCCCCCCCGCCAAAAAAAATTGCTGATTCCTAAGGTCAAAGAATATTCTCCCTTCTTTAGGAGTCTCTTCTGGGAGTTTTATAGTTTCAAGTCTTACATTTAGGTCTTGAATCCATTTTGAGTTTATTTTTGTGTATTGTGTGATGTAATATTCTAATCTCATTGTTTTACATGTGGCTGTTCAGTTTTCCCAAACCCTCTTATTGAAGAGACTGTCTTTTCTCTACTGTATATTCTTGCCGCCTTGTCATAGATTGATTGACCATAGGTACATGAGTTTCCCTGGAGTAGGAAATAGCAACCCACTCCAGTATTCTTGCCAAGAAACTTACATGGCCAGAGAAGCCTGGTGGGCTATATAGTTCATGAAATCGAGAACATGACTGAATGATTAAGCACACAGATGTGGGTTTATTTCTGAGTTCTTTATTGTGTTTCATTGGTCTGTGTGTCTATTTTACATTTTCCCCATACTATATTTTTGAATAAGTTAAATAAGCAGGGTGACAATATACAGCCTTGACATACTCCTTGTCCTATTTGGAAACAGTCTGTTGTTCCATGTCCAGGTTGTAACTGTTGCTTCCTGACCTGAATATAGGTTTCTCAAGAGGCAGGTCAGGTGGTCTGGTATGCCCATCTCTTTAAGAATTTTCCATAGTTTATTGTGAAAATAGAGAGTTCCAGAAAAACATCTATTTCTGCTTTATTGACTATGCCAAAGCCTTTGACTGAGTGGTTTCTTTCTTTCTTTATTTATTTTTTTAATTTTCATAATAAACTATGGAAAATTCTGAAAGAGACTGGAATACCAGACCACCTTACCTGCCTCTGGAGAAATCTGTATGCAGGTCAGGAAGCAACAGTTAGAACTAAACATGGAACAGCAGACTGGTTCCAAGTAGGGCAAGAAGTACCTCAAGGCTGTATATTGTCACCCTGATTATTTAACTTATATGCAGAGTACATCATGAGAAATGCTGGGCTGGAAGAAGCACAAGCTGGAATCAAGATTTCCAGGAGAAATATCAATAACCTCAGATATGCAGATGACACCACCCTTATGGAAGAAAGTGAAGAGGAAATCAAAAGCCTCTTGATGAAAGTGAAAGTGGAGGGTGAAAAAGCTGCCTTAAAGCTCAACATTCAGAAAATGAAGATCATGGCATCTGGTCCCATCATTTCATGGGAGATAGATGGGGAAACAGTGGAAACAGTGTCAGACTTTATTTTGGGGGGCTCCAAAATCACTGCAGATGGTGACTGCAGCCATGAAATTGAAAGACGCTTACTCCTTGGAAGAAAAGTGATGACCATCATAGATAGTATATTGAAAAGCGGAGACATTACTGTGCCAACAAAGGTCCATCTAGTCAAGGCTATGGTTTTTCCAGTGATCATGTATGGATGTGAGAGTTGGACTGTGAAGAAAGCTGAGTGCCAAAGAATTGATGCTTTTGAACTGTGGTGTTGGAGAAGACTCTTGAGAGTCCCTTGGACTGCAAGGAGATCCAACCAGTCCATTCTGAAGGAGATCAATCCTGAGATTTCTTTGGAGGGAATGATGCTGAAGCTGAAACTCTAGTACTTTGGCCACCTCATGCGAAGGGTTGACTCATTGGAAAATGATGCTGGGAGGGATTGGGGGCAGGAGGAAAAGGGGACAACAGAGGATGAGATGGCTGGATGGCATCACTGACTCGATGGACGTGAGTCCGAGTGAACTCCGGGAGATGGTGATGGACAGGGAGGCCTGGCGTGCTGCAATTCATGGGGTCACAAAGAGTTGGACACGACTGAACGACTGAACTGAACTGAACTGATACTGTTTTGATTAGCTTTGAAGTACAGTCTGAAGTCTGTGAAAATGATGTCTCCAGCTTTGTTCTTTTTTTCTGGAGATTGTTTTGGCAATTCAATGTCTTTTGTGGTTCCATATGAACTTTAGAATTCAAGTAACTTTTCTGTAACATAGATAAAATCAATAAAGGTAATATTGTGGATAACTTATTCAAGCCTCACTATCTCCTACCTATAAGTAGGTCCCTTTGTTACTCTCCTTTTTCAGATGATGAGAAGAAGGAACAGAGAGATAAAGTACGTTACTGCAGGTTAATTACTGCAGGGCAGGAGACATGGGTTTGATCCCTGGGTTGGGAAGATCCCCTGGAGTAGGAAATGACAACTCACTCCAGTATTGTTGCTTGGAGAATTCTATGGACAAAGGAGCCTGATGGGTTACAGGCCACAGGGTCACACAGAGTCGAACATGACTGAGCAGCTAACACATACAGTCCAGTAATTCAGAGCTGTGATTTAATCTCAGGTAGTCTAGCTCCAGAGACTTTACCCCTAGTCAATTTAGAAAATATCAGTTTTTGTTCACAATCTAATTTTACACTGATTTTGTTCATCTTGTTTTTCTTATCTATGGGACTAAGGGACTTTCGGAGAAGGCAATGGCACCCCACTCCAGTACTCTTGCCTGGAAAATCCCATGGATAGAGGAGCCTGGTAGGCTGCAATCCATGCTAAGGGTCAGACAGGACTGAGCGACTTCCCTTTCACTTTTCACTTTCATGCATTGGAGAAGGAAATGGCAACACACTCCAGTGTTCTTGCCTGGAGAATCCCAGGGATGGGGGAGCCTGGTGGGCTGCCGTCTATGGGGTCGCACAGAGTCGGACATGACTGAAGTAACTTAGCAGTAGCATGGGACTTTGGGTTAGGGTAACATGTTTTGGAGAAGGCAATGACACCCCACTCCAGTACTCTTGCCTGGAAAATCCCATAGACGTAGGAGCCTGATAGGCTGCAGTCCATGTGGTCGCTAGGAGTTGGACACAACTGAGCGGCTTTACTTTCACTTTTCACTTTCATGAATTGGAGAAGGAAATGGCAACCCACTCCAGTATTCTTGCCTGGAGTATCCCAGGGACAGAGGAGCCTAGTGGGCTGCCATCTCTGGGGTCGCACAGAGTCAGACACGACTGAAGCAACTTAGCAGCAGCACCAGCAGCAACTTATGTTTTAATATTTATGATTGCACAAAAAATAAACCAAAACATTTCTAGACATGGATTTTGATTTTGAAATATGATACAAAGCAGAATATTTAATTTGATTGCATACATCAAAGGATTTTGTTTTTTATGTTGCAGCTGAACTGTTTTTCTTTCTCTTAGTAATACTAGAATGAGAAGTGGGTAAACACACTGTGACCAGGAGGTGCTTATGGTATCTATCAGTTCAGTTCAGTTCAGTTCAGTTCATATACTATAAGTCTTTCCCAACTTGTTTTTCTTTCAGTTTGTTACTATGTAGCTTGTTCTCTCCTTTTTCATCCTGGCCCTTCTCTATCTTCACAGAATTCACTTTCTCACTCATTTATTTGCTAACCAATACAGTTCTGCAAGTATCACAGACTGAGAAGCTGAATATTTTTTAACAAAACTAAAACTTCTATTTTTCTGAAACTAAATATTAAAAAAGAGCGTGACAGGGTAAAAAAATAATTAAACACCAGTATATTCTCATAACTAATTTATAACTATATTTATGTTTACATGCAGACATGTTTTTAGTGGCTTCTTCAAATTAAGAAAAACTATCATTATTCTACCTGTGAAGCAAGTTACTTACTCTTACTGTGCATACAAACATGTGTAACTGATTTATACATGTTGTTGGAAAATTTTGAACTAGATATAATGAAACAATAATATTGCTTAGAAAAAATATCTGGCATATACTA
>SJYQ01002413.1:36399-53108 GCA_006410935.1 Redunca redunca
GCATGACACTGCTTCAAATATTTTACATGGATTATGTTATTTTACAAATTGTCATTCTATTTGTGAATTAGAAATTAAAGGCATAAAGAGTTGAGGTGACTTGATTACTTGTTGTGAAAATTATCATAAAATCCATGTATTTTTTACTTGGAAGAACGTGCAGTCACTTAGATATGCTACTCTTTAGGGAGTAGTGATTAAGACTTTTTGCTTTTAAATTCAGAAAACAAAAATCTTGATATTATACATATGATAAAATGTGATTTTATAAGGTTCCAAAACTTACTTATGTGCTCTGGAAGAAAACCATTTTGCACAATGACTATATATACAGAGGACTCCATATGTAGATTTCCAGTCAGAACTCACTAAACATGAAAAGGATTGAAAGAATTGGTTATTATGTGGATTGTTCTAGTTGTCCAACGTACCAAAGTCTATTCAATCTGTTTCCACTTCCCAAGGGATTAGCATTCTGAAATATTCAACTAGACTTTTTAATACATTGACAGCATTACAGTTTGAACAATAAGAGACAAGGAGAAAGTATGTTACATTTCAGATGAATGTCAAAATGTCATTAGGAATTTTCTGTTCTCCCTTTTCCATCCAATGGCAGGAAGATTGTTTAGAACCTTGCAAGTGCTGCAAAGATTTCATGAAAGAGAAGAACATGCAAAACCTCTAAGCAGAGAAATCCCCCTATCAATTGTGCCATAATTTGATTATTGTTTCTGTACCACTGGACTAAACTTCAGTAGGGCAGGGATAGATGAGATTTGGTTCGTCATTATATTGTTATTTGTCACTCCAAACACAGTGCCTGGAACATGGTGCCATTTGGTAAAACTTGTGCGTGCATGCATGTTAAGCTGCTTCAGTCGTGTCTAACTCTTGTTGGCCCTATGGACTATAGCCAGCCAGGCTCCTCTGTCCATGAGATTCTCCAGGCAAGAATATTGGAGTGGGTTGTCATTTCCTCCTCCAGGGCATCTTCCTGACCCAGAGATTGAACCCGTGTGTCTTGTCTCCTGCATTGGCAAGTGGTTCTTTACCACTAATGCCACCTGGGAAGTATGGTAAACCTTGACTGAAAGCAGTTAATTAGCTTACTAATTAATTATTTGTAACTAATCAATAACTCATACTGTTGAGGGCTGCCTGGAAAATTCAGATGGGAAGTGAGTGTGGTTCTCTTGTTTGTTTGTATGAGGGCCATACTAGATTGCTCTAAAAAAGTAAGGCCCTAAGTCTCTAACTTGGACAATTGGAGCTGTAAAGATATAAAATATATACCCCTAACATAGTTCAGTTGGTAAAGAATCCACTTGCAATGCAGGAGACACTGGTTTGGTTCCTGGGTCTGGAAGATTCTCTGGAGAAGGGATAGGCTACCCGTTCTAGTATTCTTGGGCTTCCCTTGTGGCTCAGTTCAGTTCAGTTCATTTCAGTCGCTCAGTCGTGTCCGACTCTTTGCAACCCCATGAATTGCAGCATGCCAGGCCTCCTTGTCCATCACCATCTCCCAGAGTTCACTCAGACTCATGTCCATCGAGTCCGTGATGCCATCCAGCCATCTCATCCTCGGTTGTCCCCTTCTCCTCCTGCCCCCAATCCATCCCAGCATCAGAGTCTTTCCAATGAGTCAGCTCTTCGCATGAGGTGGCCAAAGTACTGGAGCTTCAGATTTAGCATCATTCCTTCCAAAGAAATCCCAGGGTTGATCTCCTTCAGAATGAACTGGTTGGATCTCCTTGCAGTCCAAGGGACCCTCAAGAGTCTTCTCCAACACCACAGTTCAAAAACATCAATTCTTCGGCACTCAGCCTTCTTTACAGTCCAACTCTCACATCCATACATGACCACAGGGAAAACCCATAGCCTTGACTAGACAGACCTTAGTCGGCAAAGTAATGTCTCTGCTTTTGAATATACTATCTAGGTTGGTCATAACTTTTCTTCCAAGGAGTAAGCATCTTTTAATTTCATGGCTGCAGTCACCATCTGCAGTGATTTTGGAGCCCCCAAAAAATAAAGTCTGACACTCTTTCCACTGTTTCCCCATCTATTTCCCATGAAGTGATGGGACCGGATGCCATGATCTTTGTTTTCTGAACGTTGAGCTTTAAGCCAACTTTTTCACTCTCCTCTTTCACTTTCATCAAGAGGTTTTTTAGCTGCTCTTCACTTTTTGCCATAAGGGTGGTGTCATCTGCATATCTGAGGTTATTGATATTTCTCCTGGCAATCTTGATTCCAGCTTGTGTTTCTTCCAGTCCAGCGTTTCTCATGATGTACTCTGCTGGTAAAGAATCCTCCTGCAATGAGGGATATGTGAATTTGATCCCTGGGTTTGGAAGATCCCCTGGAGAATGGAAAGGCTACCCACTCTAGTATTCCAGTCTGGAGAATGCCATGGACTATATAGTCCACAAGGTTGCAGAGTCAGACACGACTGAGTGACTTTCACTTTCACCCCTACCAATTGAGTTTCTATGAGGTAGTTTGTGCTAGAATTTCCTAGATTGCATACTGTAAAGGCTGCGTCCTGAAGGATGCATTCAGAAAGAATGACTTGTCTTGAAGAGAAATACAAGTTATGTATCTTGACAACAGCCCAGACAATTGTATCAGTGAACAAGGCAATAATGCACTTTCTGAATTACTTTGAAGAATATTCAGCAAGATTTTCAATCCCTTATGTTTTGCATTGTTTCGAGAAGAAAATGTCCATGGGATGAGGAAAGGATGAACTAGAGTTCAAATAACTTAACCAGTATAAACATATCACAAAATTCCCACTTATGATCTCTTTCCTTCTCAAGTATAATATCCTGGGAAACTTTTTATCATGTTATACTGTAGAACAGTTCCATATTTAATTTTCATGTTTATTTTGGCTTCTTTCAACTGTTCAGATAAAAAAAAACAGAGGAAAGAAGTGTTTTCAAAAAATACTTTATTCACCTAAGAACTATGATACAAATTTTTATATTGTTTCATTAATTTATAGATATCTCTTATTCACTGGTATTCACGAAGTTGGAGGACTGCATAATGGGTTAAACCAGAAAGCATATTTTATTTTCAGCTTTTATTTCAGTTCTTAAATCTAAGCTCTAAATGAACATTATGCACACTATTAGAACTTAGTTTTAAAATTTTACAGAGCTGATAATGTTTTTTCTAATCAGTAGACATTGAAAAACATGTTGCATTTAAGTTTCTTGATTAAATACATTATTCAGTTAGTTAAGTCTTCACAAATGTTCACAAGCATACTAAATATTGAGTACTAGGCTCCCAAGTTGGAGTCAAGATTCCCTTTCAAGTGACAAGATTTTAGCAGAGCTGGCATTTTATGAAATTAGATATTTGTAATTAATTGCCTTTGAAAACAATTTTGTTCAAAGTTTCATTTATTATTTTTATTATTATGAAAAATAAGATTTTATTTTTGGTTTCCCTTTTTTCTCACTGCTCACCAGATTTTACTTTTAAAGCAACATTACATACAACAAAGCAATTCCTCAAAAACCAAGTCATGTAATTGCTAGGACTCAAATATTCCAGGCTCTAAAACATTTTGTTTAAAAAGTACTTGCTGTATATCATATACACACTGCTACATTAAAAACAGATAGCCAACAAGGGTTACTATAAAGCACAGGGAACTCTGCCCAATATTCTGTAATAACCTAAATGGGAAAGAATATGAAAAATACATACATGTAAGTGTATAACTGAATCATTTTGCTGTACACCTGAAACTAATATAACATTGTTAATCAACTATATTCAATATAAAATTAAAAAATCTTAAAAAAGTACAACTAAAAAAATACCTCCAGAAAATATTTAATATTGCAGTTCATATCTAGATTATCCTTATAAATTAAAATAGATAATGTAAAGCTTTAATTTAGTTTCAAAAGTATGCAAGAGTATGTGTGTTTGTGTTTTCTGTTATATCCCTGGAGAAGAAAGTAACAGTACACATAGATGCTGAAAAATCTTTGTTGGAAAAGTAAAGGAAGTATCAATATTATCATGGAAAGTTTGAAGTAGAGTAATGGATGTTAACTCTGATTTAAAAACCGAGCTGTACTACTTTCAAGAAAGATGATCTTGATCAAGTAAACTAAATGCTGAATCTTGATTTCTGCATCAGAAATAAACACAGGGTGTAATGAGGTCTAAATTAGATAATCTACATAGTAAGTAGGCAATAAATATAAACTATAATTGTTAGTTTTTGAAGTACAATTACTAGAATTAATAAGAATGTGACAGTGATTTGTGATGTTAATGAAGATTATAGATCATAATAATTTAGAATTTATCCAATTAGTTAAATTTTTCAAGAGGCCCAGTCATATGGCATTTGAAAAATCCAAAAGGAGCCAATTTTATCAATATCTTATAAACATGCAAAAGCTTATTAGTAGTTCCATTTGTAAATTACAGAAGGCTTTCAGGTATCTTACAATCATAAATATGTTTTAAAAAACTTTAATTAGTGAAGAATATTTGTGCTCATCAAAGTCTTTTAGATTTTTACTATCTTTGAGCTATTTGCCTTACATGTTCAATTTTGAACAAGGGATTACTTCCCTTTTAAGTTTATATTATTCTCAGAGGTATGGTTACTAAATATATGAGAAGACCTGAAAATTAGTGGAGATTTTTAAAATTAAATTAGTTAAGTTTTTTCCTACTACAATTAAATTAGAAAAGTTTCCCATTATAAGTCTTTTCAAGAAAAAAAGTGATTTGTTTCAAATGCAAAAGTTCAATGTGCTTTCAGGAATTCTGTAGTATCTAATAGCCCAAAAACACTGTTCATAGCTGTGCAGTATTGTAGTCACTGCTTACAAGTGACTATTAAGAATTCAAAATATGTGATGAAGGAATTTAATTTTTAATTAATTAATCTTAATGAATTTAAATTTAAATAGCCACGTGTTTCTGATGGCATTTGTAAGGAAACTTACATATTGTGAATTCTACATGATATATTAGAAATGTAGTTTCAAGTCAAGTATCACTATAAGTAAAAAAATAAAACAATCTATTTTTTATTCTTTATAAATATTTTAAAAATAATTAGAACAATTATTTCCACAAAGGTTCTCTCTCTCCCTCTTTCTCATGTTTCTTTCTGTATATCTATTGTTCTGTCTATATACTGTACAACATCTTTCTCCTCATGGTGGTGGTTTAGTTGCTAGGTTGTGTCCAAGCCCACCAGTCTCTTCTGTCCATGGTATTTTGCACACAAGAATACCAGATTGGGTTGCCATTTCCTTCTCCAGTGGATCTTCTGGCCCAGAGATTGAACCCGTGTCTCCTGCATAGTAGGTGGGTTCTTTACTGTTGGCCACTAGGAAAGGCCCATCTTTCCACTAGTGGAAAACATTTGTACTGGGAACCAGTGTAAGGAATCCGCCCCCGCCCCCTGTGGCAAAGGTCATGAGGAAGGAGGCTTGACATTACGCAAAGGTGGGATCAAGCCTCAGGGGGTCCCCCTGGAGATTCTCGAGCATCTACCCCCAAAACCAGAATCTGCCTGCTTTACTGTGTTATGCTTTCCACCTACTCTTCTGACATTAACAGGGGGCTGTCCCCCCACCACCTTTGTTTGGAAAAAGTTAACTTAGAGCTTTTAGATAATAAGTCTTTTGAGAATAATAAGAGTGTTTCAATCCAAAAACCCCTCTGATGGCTTTCTAGCCTGCCTGCCAGACTCTTACAGCTGCACATGTGATTGTTTGCAGCCGCAAGAAGCACAGGAAGCTTAAAACATCCTAGGAATGTAGGGGCTTCCGAGGAGTCAAAATCATTAGAATAGGGCTGATTAAGGGTTTCATTTTCTGAGCCAATACTTGCTGCCAAGTTTTCATATCTTTTATTTGTTGATATAGTTGGTATGTAGAAAAAACAGGTAGTAGCCCTGGTATTAGCAACATTAGATCTTTGAGTTAAGTACTTTCTTTGTTATAACCCACTGCACCTTTGTTCTACAGGAATGTAACTTTATTTAGTACTTTGAGGGTGATACAGATTAAAGAAAAAAACCCTCAAGGGAAAAAGTGTTTTCTGGTTGATAGACATTTATCTAGGAAAAGAGCCATAAAAATGTTAACAGGCCCCCTGGCCAGATGATGTAAAACCACTTAAGACTTTTTGTATATGGGAAGGTATGCAAAAAGAAAACCTGGTCTCAATAAGGGTCAGGACTGCTGCCCCTGCATAACTCTTTGTATTCCATTATTTCTTTATGTACAACTTGGGGTATACAAACTGCTTTAGAAAATAAAGTTGTGGGTCTGGCACCAATGCTTGGCTCCCCCATGTCGTTCTTTTCTCCCTTTTCTGGCTGAATTCCCATCTAGAACATGGAGGCTCACTGTGTCTACTTATTTGCCCTGGCTTCTAAGACCCATGCAAGAGGGAGCCCAAGGTGGGGCACCCTCCTCTATTCAAGCAGGGGCTGGTGGCCTACATAGACGGTGCAAACCCCTTGTCTTGGAGTTTTATTGGTTCTCCCCATAAACCAAGTTATTCAGTCTCTTTTCTCCACTAATTTTCCTACTACACTATTCTTTCCTAATCTCTCTTTATATCTCTGAGTAAATAAGTCTTTCCTTGCCGACTCCGTCCCCGCTTCGAATTCCCTGGATCCACCAGGGCTGGACCCTCGCACATTTGTGTTTTAGTCATGACCAAGACAACTACACACTATTAGAATATTTCCTGGAGGTTAATCTCACTTTGCTTCCCCATCCTTAAGACTCTCAAAAGTGGTCTTTGAGATAATTGCAGAATTTGTTCTTGTTCCTGGAGGAACCATACCACTGCATCTTTGGAAAGGGCGAGGCACAGCTATCTCAGACTCATGACTCATGACTATAAAGGATCACACCATGTGACCAGAGGCTGGAGAGTGGTGACACTAAAGCATGCAACACAATATATTTTCTTCTTAATATCTAAATTATTAGGTCACTTCTCATTCTTAATTAGCTTGTACTAGAAGTTTTTAGTTATTTTAAAACATACAGATGGATGTGGTAGTCTGAAATTTAGACTTGCAGAAGTCATTCCACACATTAATATCAAAAAGATAAAATTGCAAGTGTGTGTGTGTGTGTATTCATGTGTGTGTCTAATACAAAGTGATAAAATTGCTAAGTTAGATGACCTGTGACAGACAGTTCTATAGGGAAAGGGAATAACAATTTAAGTGAGGATCACTGAAACATTTATGAAAGTTTCACTAAGTCACGTCAAACTCTTTGCAAGCCCTAGACTGTAGCCTGCCAGGCTCCTCTGTCTATGGGATTTCCGAGGCAAGAATACTAGAGTGGATTGCTATTTTCTTCTCCATGTGATCTTCTGGATCCAGGGATCAAAACAGCATCTCTTGCATGGGTGGGAAGATTCTTTACTACTAAGCCACCAGGGAACCTTCTATGAAGGTTATGCTGCTGCTGCTGTTAAGTCACTTTAGTCGTGTCCGACTCTGTGCAACCCCATAGACGGCAGCACACCAGGTTCCGCCATCCCTGGGATTCCCCAAGCAAGAACACTGGAGTGGGTTGCCATTTCCTTCTCCAATGCATGAAAATTAAAAGTGAAAGTGAAGTCGCTCAGTCGTGTCTGACTCTTCGAGACCCCATGGACTGCAGCCTACCAGGCTCCTCCGTCCATGGGGTTTTCCAGGCAAGAGTATTGGAGTGGGTTGCCATTGCCTTCTTCTTATAAAGATTACAAATTATATAAAATGTTAAGAAAAATTTTCTGAAGGGTTTGAGGTCATAGCCCAATTGGGAAGGGTATAGGTCACTGAGAGCTTTGACTCTTATAAGGAATTTCAATTTATTCTAATGATGAGAGAAAGCATTTACTGTGTATTTAAATTTGCAATGGTGTGATGATATAGCTATTGTCTGGAAAAAACAACTGTGACAGCAATATGTAAAATTATGGACAGAGAAAAGAGATTGAAAATAAGGTGAAAAGTTAGAAAATCTAGAAATCTAGTTCATTTCAATGGTGATATAGAAGAGAAAAAATATTAATGATACATTGAAAGCAATACATATATTTCAAAGTTCTTGCCCCTATGACTGAAAAGATGGTGGGAAATTTAACACAGAAAAATTTTGATAAGGAAGAGATTGTGATGACCAAAAAGGCTCTCACCCAATTATTTGGCAGGATATCAGTGTCCTGAAAGTGTTATTCACTCAGTTGTGTACTACTCTCTACGACCCCATGGACTGTAGCTTGCCAGACTCCTCTGTCCATGAAGTTCTCCAGGCAAGAATACTGGAGTGGATTGCCATTCCCTTCTTCAGGGGATCTTCCCACACAGGGGTTGCCACAGGGCCTTCTGCATTGAAGGCAGATTATTTATCATCTGATCACTGTCCTAGTAACTTAAAAACATACTCATGTAAATGGAAAGATATTGCAATGACAGATTTTGTTTCTCCATTTAGAAATGGAGGCTCAAAATAAAAATTTTTAAAGAAATGTTGAAAATTAAGGGATTAGATATGGTAGACACCGTGCCTGAACAACTATGGATGGAGGTTCACAACATTGTATAGGAAGTGGTAACCAATCCATCTCCAAGAAAAAGAAATGCAGGAAGGCAAAGTGGTTGCCTAAGGAACCCTTACAAACAGCTGAGAAAAGAAATGAAAGACAAAGGAGAAAGGGGATGATATATTAAGCCTTTGATTGTGTGGATCACAGCAAACTGTGGAAAATTCTTAAAGAGATGGGAATACCAGACGATCTGACCTGCCTCCTGAGAAATCTGCATGCAGGTCAAGAAGCAACAGTTAGAACCTGACATGGAACAATGGGCTGGTTCAAAATTGGGAATAGAGTACGTCAAGGCTATATATTGTCACCCTGCTTATTTAACTTCCATGAAGAGTACATCATGCAAAATGCTGGGCTGGATAAAGCACAAGCTGGAATCAAGATTGCTGGGAGAAATATCAATAACCTCAGATATGCAGATGATACCACCCTTCTGACAGAATGTGAAGAGTAACTAAAGAGCCTCTTGATGAAAGTGTAAGAGGAGAGTGAAAACTCAACATTCAAAAAACAAGGATCATGACACCCGGTCCCATCACTTCGTGGCACATAGATGGGGAAACAATGGGAACAGTGAGAGACGATATTTTCTTGGTTTCCAAACCACTGCAGATGGTGACTGCAGCCATGAAATTAAAAGATATCTGCTTCTTGGAAGAAAAGCTATGACAAATCTAGACACATTAAAAAGCAGAGACATTACTTTGATGACAAATTTCTGTATAGTCAGAGCTGTGGTTTGGCAAATTTGGAAAACTCAGCAATGCCACAGGACCAGAAAAAGTCGGGTTTTATTCCAATGGCAAAGAATGTTCAAACTACTTCACAATTACACTCATTTCACATGCTAGGAAGATAATGCTCAAAATCCTTCAAATTAGGCTTCAACAGTAGTTAGACCAAGAACTTCAAGATGTGAAAGCGAGATATATAAAAGGGAGAAGAAGCAGATATCAAATTGCCAACATCTGTTACTTCATAGAAAAAGCAAATGTATGCATATAAAACATCTACTTCTGCTTCATTGACACACTAAAGCCTTTGATTTTGTGTATCACAACAAACTGGAAAATCCTTAAAGAGATGGGGACTACTAGACCAGCTTACCTGTCTCTTGAGAAACCTGTATGCAGGTCAAGATGCAACAGTTAAAACTGGACATGAAACAATGAACTAGTTCAAAATCGTATATTGTCACCCTGCCTATTTAACTTTTTTTTTTTAATTTTTATTTTTACTTTATTTTGCTTTACAATACTGTATTGGTTTTGCCTTACATTGACATGAATCCACCACAGGTGTACATGAGTTCCCAATCCTGAGCCCCTCTCCCACCTCCCAACCCTTATCATCTCTCTGGATCTTCCTCATGCACCAGCTTAGTATTCATCCAGAGCATGATGTACTCTGCATATGAGTACATCATGCGAAATGCCCTCTGGATGAATACCAAGCAGGAATCAAGATTACCAGGAGAAATATCAACAACTTCACAACTCTAATGGAAGAAAGCAAACAGAAACTAAAGAACCTCTTGATAAAGGTGAAAGAGGAGAGCAAAAAAAATGGCTTAAAGCTCAGCATTCAAAAAACTAACATCATGGCATCTGGTCCCTTCATTTCATAGCAAATTATGGATAAAAAATGTGAACAGTGACAGTTTTTTTTTTCCCTTGGGTTCCATAATCACTATAGATAATGAGCACAGCCAGAAAATTCAAAAATGGTTGCTCCTTGGAAGGAAAGTTTTGACAAAACTGAACAGAACATTTAAAAGCAGAGACATCACAATGCCAACAAAGGTGTGTATAGTAATATATGGTTTTTTCAGTAGTCATGTACGGACGTGAATATTGGTCCATAAAGAAGGCTGAGAGCCAAAGAGTTGATGCTTTCAAACTGTGTTGCTGGAAAATAATCTTGAGAGTCCCTTGGACTACAAGAAGATCACACCAGTCAATCTTAAAGGAAATCAACCATGAATATTCACTGGAAGGACTGTTGCTGGGGCCGATGCTCCCATTGACCAGGCGATGTGAAAAGCTGACTCATTGGAAAAGACCTTGATACTGGGAAAGACTGAGGGCAGGAGAAGGAGGGGACAACAAAGGATGAAATAATTCAACAGCATCACCAACTCAGTGGATATGAGTTTGAATTCCAAGAGATAGTGAAGTACAGGGAAGCCTGATGTGCTGCAGTTCATGGAGTCACAAAGAGTTGGACATGACATAATGACTAAACGACAACCCAAAAGGCTATTCTATTTTTTGATATCATTCTTTGTGCCTTCAATTGAAATTTATGCCTTCAATATTAAATATAAGTGTTTGCAAGACTTTTTAGAAAACCTATTCTTTAATATCTCTCAACAATTATTTTAAAAAGTGAATATGACTACTAAGAACTTGGTTCTGGTTTCCATTCTTTTCCTATATTTGATTCATATCTGCTTCTTCTCCTCTGTTTTTTATGATTTTCAATTCAGAGATGAATTCATTATGTGGCAATAAATTCTTTGAAAGGTTTGATTCCATATTTCAGTCTTAATTAAAATGATGTGGAATTAAGGGCCATTAAGTTTCAACTAGCATTAAGTAAGAAAATCTTGAGAAAGGCAGTTAAATAAACCTGTTGAGAAAGAATTTTGCACTGCGAGAACATGATTATTCTTTTGTTTAGAGAAAGATAATAATCAAGATTAGTGAATAATTAGAAGTCTGTTTTCAGAAAACTTAAGTTAGAACTATAATTCCTCTGAATGTTGCTATCATAACACAGAAGTTTGTTCTAAGGCTGTTTAGTAAAAAAGATAGCCCTCTTTGTGAAATATTCAGTCCTTTTTATAGGACTGAATAATGTTTATCATGTGAAATTACACTTGAAAAGATGTTTTGTTATAATATTTGTGTTCAGTTAAATTTGAAACTATCTTTGTCAAAGGAGATTGTATGTGAAAAATACATCATTCTTGGCATGCTCACTAATTTTCACTTTACTCATGTTATTATCATAGAAACAACCAGCTCAAAACCCTGCACATATAAGCCTGAAGTTTAAGGGAGGGAGAATGATTTTACTATCTACATAAGTTCTGTGAATAAAATTAGATATTAGAAACATTATCAAATCAAAGCATAATGTAGATAATTCATTTTTCTTTAACAACTTTGTGGGAAAAACATATCTAAATTATTCATGAAAATGCTTTAAAATAGCCAAGGCATATAACCTTTGTCATATTATGTACTGTCATATTTAATTATTAGAATGGCATGCTCATGCAACAGCTATTAAAAGATTATTTTCTGGTAAAGATTTATGAAAAAACTATTAGATATCTCATCTCTCTTAGCAAAAATCAAATCTGCCGTTTATTTCAAAATATCTTTATGTTGAATATTTCTCAATCCCCTTCCAACTGCTACTCTATTATAAAATAGCACCACCTCCCTCTGTTTTATTTTGTATATATTAGGCTTTTAACTTGTTTCCTGCTTTTGCTTATTCTTCCCTTTCATTTATTTTCCACACAGAAAGGCAAGCGGTCTTTTAAAAATCCTGCTCAAAATCCTCCAATAGCTTGACTTATAGTGATAACAAAATGTTTCTCATGACCCGAAGACTATTTATATTCCAATCCCCTCTTCTCTCCTCCACCCCAATGCTCCCACCCACACATGTGCATGCACTCATAAACACACACACACACACACACACACACACACACACACAAATGCACTTGCTTTTATTTTCTAATTTTAAGTCCTCTAAGGATATTCCTGTTCTGGAGTCCCATGTTTGCCGTCCTATCTGCCTAGAATAATTATCCAATGGATACCCACATACTCTTCTCCTCACTTCATTTTTCTGTCTACTTATTTTCTGTCATCAGTTCAAAAAGATACCAACTACTGTACTTTTTATAATTGCTTACATTAATTTTATTTTTATAACATTTCTCATTATACAAAATTATATATAATATCACATTTTTTTGGTTTATATTTGGCTCCTTCCAGTAGAATGTAAGGTTCATTGTAGGAGATATTTTGCTTGCCTATGAATCACCACTGCCTAAAAGAGTACCTGTCACAAAATAGTAAATGTATACTCTGTGCTGAATTCATAAATGAATGAATTATGTCCAAGCTATACATAAAACACTCCTATCAACCACAATTGTTGCTAATATTTTAAAGTTTTTCTTGTAGAGGTTTCCTCATGAATTGCTTCTGTTTATACTTCATAAGAACAAAAGGCATGTGACTAAAAGCTGGTAGAAACATATTACTGGTTGTAAAATATATTATTTTTCAATATGGAAATTAGTTTTATCAATAATTAAAGAGTGAGCCATATATGTATGTATATATATATATACTATATATGTATACACATATATGTATGCATANATTTCCCATGAAGTGATGGGACCGAATGCCATGATCTTCATTTTCTGAATGTTGAGCTTTAAGCCAACTTTTTCACTCTCCTCTTTCTCTTTCATCAAGAGGCTTTTTAGTTCCTCTTCACGTTCTGCCATAAGGGTGGGAAAGTTTATATCAATAACCTCAGATATGGAGATGACACATCCTTATGGCAGAACATGAAGAGGAGCTAAAAAGCCTCTTGATGAAAGTAAAAGAGGAGAGTGAAAAAGTTGGCTTAAAGCTCAACATTCAGAAAACGAAGATCATGGCATCTGATCCCATCATTTCATGGCAAATAGATGGGGAAATGTTGGAAACAGTGTCAGATTTTCTTTCTGGGGGCTCCAAAATCACTGCAGATGGTAACTGCAGCCATGAAATTAAAAGGCACTTACTTCTTGGAAGGAAAGTTATGACCAACCTAGATAGCATGTTCAAAAGTAGAGACATTACTTTGCCAACAAAGATCCGTCTAGTCAAGGCTATGGTTTTTCCAGTAGTCATGTATGGATGTGAGAGTTGGACTGTGAAGAAAGCTGAGTGCCGAAGAATTGATGCTTTTGAACTGTGGTGTTGGAGAAGACTCTTGAGATTCCCTTGGACTGCAAGGAGATCCAACCAGTCCGTTCTAAAGGAGATCAGTCCTGGGTGTTCATTGGAAGGACTGATGCTGAACCTGAAACTCCAATACTTTGGCCACTTCATGCAAAGAGTTGACTCATTGGAAAAGACTCTGATGCTGGCTGGGAGGGATTGGGGGCAGGAGAAGAAGGGGACTGGCTGGCATCACTGACTCGATGCACATGGGTTTGGGTCCAGGAGTCGGTGATGGACAGGGAGGACTGGTATGGTACATTTCATGGTGTCACAAAGAGTTGGACATGAATGAGCGACTGAACTGAACTGAACTAAAACATAGGAGTATTAAAATTGCATACAACTCTGTGTGAGATTTTCCAGTATTAAAATGTATACTGTCTTATTCCTAGCAGCTATTATTTATTTTGTGTAGAGAAGTGTGTAAGCTGTGTGGCTTTTTTAATTTTTTTTTTTGACACTTTAAAATTTCTGGTCTCACTGAGGCATTTCTATGACTAAGCCTTTGAATAGGAGATTGAAATTCAGATGACCAGAAGGAGCTATATCCCCAATTTGCATTCATGGGCTCTGAGGCCTTAATTTTCAAATGGAAAGCAGACTGATTGAACTAGAAAGACCTATGTGCCTGTTTTCAAACTAAAGATTCTCTAGCCTTATTGAGTCAGAATCTGCATCCTAACAAGACTCACAGGTGACTCTTGTGAACTTATATTTAGGGATGCAGCACTTTAGGTGATTTTGATTGTCAGCCAGATGTAGAACACATGGGATTCTAGAAGCTTCACAGTGAAGTATTAGGGACTGTAGGTAAAGGACTGAATGGCTGGAAGTGACCTTTCACAGAAATAATTCTTAAATCCAACCATTGATTTCTGTCGCTTTTAAGTTAGAAGCTCTCCCTGCTCTGTCTCATTCAAAGATTCCAAAGGATTTATCAAAGCATAGCATGTAAAGCTGCTAAACCATGAATTGCTTTTCAGCATCAGCATTTCTGAAGTAAACAATCTCAGCAGATAAGGTCAGTTGATTTCTCTTTCTCAGAATTCTTATTATATCATTTTGTGAGTATTTCACTTAATCCTAAAAGATGATGCTGTGAAAGTGTTACACTCAATATGCCAACAAATATGGAAAACTCAGCAGTGGCCACAGGACTGCAACAGGTCAGTTTTCATTCCAAACCCAAAGAAAGGCAATGCGAAAGAATGCTCAAACTACCACACAATTGCACTCATCTCACTCACTAGTAAAATAATGCTCAAAATTCTCCAAGCCAGGCTTCAGCAATACATAAACCGTGAGCTTCCAGATGCTCAAGCTGGTTTTAGAAAACACAGAGGAACCAGAGAACAAATTGCCAACATCTGCTGGAATATCAAAAAAGCAAGAGAGTTCCAGAAAAACATCTATTTCTGTTTTATTGACTATGCCAAGTCCTTTGACTATGTGGATCACAATAAACTGTGGAAAATTCTGAAAGAGATGGGAATACCAGACCACCTGACCTGTCTCCTGAGAAACTTATATGCAGGTCAGAAAGCAACAGTTAGAACTGGACATGGAACAACAGACTGGTTCCAAATAGGAAAAGGAGTATGTCAAGGGTGTATATTGTCACCTTGCTTATTTAACTTATATGCAGAGTACATCATGAGAAATGCTGGGCTGGAAGAAGAACAAGCTGGAATCAAGATTGCCGGGAGAAATATCCATAACCTCAGATATGCAGATGATACCACCCTTATGGCAGAAAGTGAAGAAGAACTAAAAAGCCTCTTGATGAAAGTGAAAGAGGAGAGTGAAAATGTTGGCTTAAAGCTCAGCATTCAGAAAACGAAGATCACGGCATCTGGTCCCATCACTTCATGGGAAATAGACAGGGAAACAGTGGAAACAGTGGCTGACTTTAATTTTTTGGATTTCAAAATCACTGCAGATGGTGATTGCAGCCATGAAATTAAAAGATGCTTATTCCTTGGAAGGAAAGTTATGACCAACCTAGACAGCATATTAAAAAGTAGAGACATTACTTTGCCAACAAAGGTCCATCTAGTCAAGGCTATGTTTTTTTCCAGTAGTCATGTGTGGTTGTGAGAGTTGGACTATAAAGAAAGCTGAGCACTGAAGAATTGATGCTTTTGAACTATGATGTTGGAGAAGACTCTTGAGAGTTCCTTGGACTGCAAGGAGATCCAACCAGTCCATCCTAAAGGAGATCAGTCCTGAATGTTCATTGGAAAGACTGATGTTGAAGCTGAAGCTCCAATACTTTGGCCACCTAATGTGAAGAGCTGACTCATCTGAAAAAACCCTGATGCTGTGAAAGATGATGGTAGGAGGAAAAGGGAACAACAGGGGATGAGATGGTTGGATGGCATTACCGACTTGATGGACATGGGTTTGGGTGGATTCCAGGAATTGGTGATGGACAGGGAGGCCTGGCATGCTGTGCTTCATGGGGGGTTGCAAAGTCAGACACGACTAAGTGACTGAACTGAACTGAACTGAATCTAGTAACTGTATATCCCTGTTTACTACAGAATTGTCAGTATTTCTTGCAACTGAAATTTTATGAGTGGAATTTTAAAAATTGAGTTATTGTAGTTATTTAGTGAGTGGTATCAATGTTTAACAACCCCTACCAAATNTACAGAATTGTCATTATTTCTTGCAACTGAAATTTTATGAGTGGAATTTTAAAAATTGAGTTATTGTAGTTATTTAGTGAGTGGTATCAATGTTTAACAACCCCTACCAAATATAAACTTGCCACTTGAAATTTCCCTTTAACCTTCCTAAAACTGTTTTAAAAAATGCATCTCTTATTGACATGAAACCCAGTTATTAGGAATATCTATATGGAAATACTAGGAACTAAAAAAAAAAGTAATAACTCAAAATTTGTGTCTTCATCTGTTGCTGTTAATAGTTTACTTTTAAGAGAAAAAGTATTCATATACATATATTGCTCCAAAATAAAAGTATTAGAATTCATTGAACAATATTGTAAAGATTATTAAAATAAAATTAATGAAATATAATCTATAAACCTCAAAA
>SJYQ01002413.1:64735-76365 GCA_006410935.1 Redunca redunca
ACCTGCAGCATTTAGATTTTTTCTAAACTTCAGACTCTAAATTAAGGCTAATTCACTTCATTGCTTGCAAACAAAGCATTAATCTTTATAAATTCAGAATTGAAGTGATCTGGCTATTTGGAACATATAGCAAAAGTCCACTAAAATATTTTTATAAAGCAGATGCCACAATTCAAATATATGCATATGTTGCCATGTAATTTTTTTCTTTCCAATTTATTTTGTAATTAAAGGATAATTGCTTTACAGAATTTTTTTGTTTTCTGTCAAACCTCAACATGAATCAGCCATAGGTATACATATAGCCCCTCTTTTTTGAACTTGCCTTCCATCTCCTTCCCAAACCCACCCCTCTAGGTTGATACAGCACCCTGTTTGACTCTCCTGAGTCATACAGCAAATTGCCATTGGCTATCTATTTTGCATATGGTAATGTAAGGTTCCATGTTACTCTTTCCATAAATCTCACCCTTTTCTCCCCTATCCATAAGTCTATTCTCTATGTCCATTTCTCCTTTGCTGCCCTTAAATAAGTTCTTCAGTATCATTCTTCTATATTCCATATATATGTGTTAGAATATAATATTTATCTTTCTCTTTCTGACTTACTTCACTTTGTATACAGGTTGTAGGTTCATCAACTTCATCAGAACTGACTCAAATCCATTCCTTTTTATGGCTGAGTAATATTCCATTGTGTATATGTACCACAACTTCTTTATCCATTCATCTGTCAGTAGACATCTAGGTTACTTCCATGTTCTAGCTATTGTAAATAGTGCTGCAGTGAACAATGGGATACATGTGTCTTTTTCAGTTTTGGTTTCTTCAGGGTATATGCCTAGGTATGGGATTGCAGTCCATGGGTGTTCATTGGAAGGAATGATGCTAAAGCTGAAACTCCAGTACTTTTGCCCATCTCATCCGAAGAGTTGACTCATTGGAAAAGACTCTGATGCTGGGAGGGATTGGGGGCAAGAGGAGAAGGGGACAACAGAGGATGAGATGGCTGGATGGCATCATCGACTCGATAGACATGAGTCTGAGTGAACTCCGGGAGTTGGTGATGGACAGGGAAGCCTGGCATGCTGCTATTCATGGGGTTGCAAAGAGTTGGATACGACTGAGTTACTGAACTGAACTGAACTGAACTGAACGGTGGTTTTATTCCTAGTTTTTTAAGGAATCTTCATACCATCTTCCATAGTGGCTATATCAATTTACATTCCCAACAGTGCAAGAGACTTCCCTTTTCTCCACACCCTCTCCAGCATTTGTTGTTTTTAGACGTTTTGATGATGGCCATTCTGACTGCTGTGAGGTGATATCTCATTGTAGTTTTGATTTTCATTTCTCTAATAATGGGTGATGCTGAGCCTCTTTTCATGTGTTTGTTAGCCATCTGTATGTCTTCCTTGGAGAAATGCCTGTGCAAGTTTCATATAGGGTGAGATTTGTTTTGAGTTTTTGTTGTTTTTCTTCTGAAAGGCAAAGCTGAGTGAGGTGGTAATCCTGTCTGCTGATGATTGGGTTTGTACTTTTGCTTTGCTTGTTGTTTAGATAGGGTGTCCTGCACAGGGTAGGTAGTTGGGTGACTGGTAGTTGGGTGATCCTGGGTCTTGTATTCAAGTGTCCTTTGTGTGAGTTCTCACTATTAGATACTCGCTATGGTTACTTCTCTGGTAGTCTAGGGTTTTAGAGTCAGTGATCCCACTCCACAGGCTCAGGGCTTGATCTCTGGTCAGGAATGAAGATTCCACATGTGGTTTGTTATGGCATTAAAGTGAGATTAAAACAAACATTCAAAACCGAAAAGTCAAAGATGAACCCCAGACAAATGGCAGTTATAAAATCAGGCAAATAATAATTAAAATAATGGAATATACATATACAACCATGAGTAAAGTCAAAACAGTCCAACAAAAATAAAGTACAGTGTATTGACCCAGCGATCAAAGGAAATCAAAAATTATATTTACTAGTTAAGAACAAAACTAAAGCATAAACTGGAAAACAAAACTAAAGCAAGGTGTCAGGTGGGGAATAAAGCAATGAAAACAAAACTAACAAATATGTTAAGAGGAAAGGAAAGAGAGAATAGATAAGCAAAGTTACATCAGTTCAGTTCAGCTCAGTTCAGTCGCTCAGTCATGTCTGACTCTTTGCAGCCCCATGGACTACAGCACGCCAGACCTCCCTGTCCATCACCAACTCCCGGAGTTTACTCAAACTCATGTCCATTGAGTTGGTGATACCATGCAACCATCTCATCCTCTGTCGTCCCCTTCTCCTCTCACCTTCAATCTTTCCCGGTATCAGGGTCTTTTCAAATGAGTCAGCTCTTCACATCAGGTGGCCAAAGGATTGGAGTTTCAGCTTCAACATCAGTCCTTCCTATGAACATTCAGGACTGATCTCCTTTAGGATGGACTGGTTGGATCTCCTTGCAGTCCAAGGGACTCTCAGGAGTCTTCTCCAACTCTTGAGAGGTTGGAGTCTTCTCCAACCTCTCTACATAGAGGTAAATAAAGATTTGTTTACATTAAAGATTAGCTGCAAGGGGAAAAGAACAGTAGTAAAAACAAATGAATAAATGTAGAAAAAATAACAAGTTTAAAAAAATAAAATAAAATAAAAAAGGAAAACTCCACAGAACTGCAAAAGCCTAGTGTAGAGGCAGAGGTTTATAACAACAATAAAAAAAATGGGACTGAGGAAAAAAAATCTCAAAAGCTTCATTATATTTCATAGTGCCAATAAAACCAACTTCAACAAAGGGGAGAAAAAAGGGAAAAAAAAATCTAAAAGAATCTACAGAACAAGTCAAAACATAAGAATAATAAGTGTTTATCTTGAGTCACTGCCGTCAGAGTCCTTTCCCTTGCTGGGAGTCACAATCCACCTCACCTCCTTAGGATGCCCTCCAACACTGCTGATCTCTGGACCTGCTGTGGGAAAACCTCAGATTGTATTCTGGTCCTACTCAGATTGTGTTCTTGCCTCCAAAGTCCACAGCTGTCAGAACTAGTGCCTTTTCTTTTGTGGGAGTTCCCAATGACCTTTTATATATTCTATAGACACAGAATCTGCCTAGTTGATTGTGGATTTAATCTGCAGCTTGTACAGCTGGTGGGAAGGTTTTGAGTCTTCTTCCTTAGCCACACTGCCCATGGGTTTCAGTTGTGGTTTTATTTCCACCTCTGCATGTGGGTCATCCACTGGGGTTTGCTTCTGAGGCTGTCCTGGAGGACTTGGGTTTGCCCTTTTAAGGGCCAGCTTTGGAGGTAGTGCAACAGCTTGGGTCGGAGGGATTCTGGCAGCACCAGGCACTCAGGTGAGTTGGCGGCTAGTGCAATAGGAAATATAGTGCTCTAGAAGGGTATGGCAACCAGTATTGGCCGATACACTCCAATATTCTTGCCCTGGAGAACCCCCCCTCCATGACAGAGAAGCCTGGCAGGCCACAGTCCACAGTGTCACAAAGAGTCGAACACGACTGAAGTGACCCTGTGCACATAGACACAAGACTTTTTTTGCCTGTGGCAGCTCTGCCCCAGTGAGAATTGAGCATGAAAGTGGTGCAGCCACTTGGCTTTTGGGGACTATAGTGGCACCAAGTGTGCAGGGATGCAGACTGTCTCCATCACAAGAGTTATGGCCCTATCAGAGTCTTTTTTTGAACCTCTTATAGCTGGAAATCAAAAGTCCTCTTTGGCTAGTCTTTCTCTATAGCTGCACCCATTCAGGCACTTAGAGGGCTCCTTTGCCTGGGGCCCTTCTCTGCTGTTTGGTGCATCAGGCACATAGAGAAGCCCCCCTGACTGGGGCCCTACTCTGTAGATCCCAGTGTCAGGCACTTAAAGGGGCACCCTAGGTGAGATCCTAGTCTGTAGTTTGATGCATTAGTCCCTTAAAGGAGCACCCTGAGTGGAGTCCTACTTTGTAGTTCTGTGTGTCAGTCAGGCATTTGATGGGCCAGCCTCTCTATTGTTCAGCTGCCAATGCCGGTATGTGGGGAGAGAGAGGCTATGGTGATGGCTCCACGTCCTATGTGTGACTCAGCAGTATCGCCTTGGTTCCATGGCTGCCCAGCTTTCCTCCACAGGCATTTCCCACCACAATCTCTTCCCTTACCTCCCCTCCATCTGTCTCTCCACAGTCAACAGCAGCCCTCGCCCTGGGATTGCTCCACAGTCCCTAAACTCCATCCCCCAGGGGCTTCACCTTCCAGGGGACCTGCATCCCTGTCCAGTGTATGAATGTCTGTGTCAAGGACTGTCTGATTCTCATTTCATTTAGGCTGACACAGATTATCTGTTTCACTCTCAGCCTTAAATGTTTCTCCTCTGACTTAGACAATTGCCCTGATGTGGAGATTGGACCCCTGCTTCAGTTCCCCCAATGGCTGAGGGCAGGTCCAGTCCTACTAACACTCTTGTTTTTCCCCCTAGTTCCTTTGTCCTACTGAGCTTTGAATGATTCTATATATTCTTTTCCACTGGTCAGGTACTCCTGTCTGCTCTCAGCTGGTGTTCTGCATGCACTTCTGTGTGTGAAGGTGTATTCCTGATGTATCTCTGGAGAGAGATGCACTCCATGTCCACCTACTCCTCCTCCATCTTGTTCTGTTGCCATGTAATTTTTATTTGTTACCTTCCGTTTAAGTTTCAGATTGTGTATACATAAAGCAGAATCTTTAAATACATACAAAATCCTAGTTGAATATTTTGGAAGACAGTACAAACTCATCAAAGATGATTGAGCTAAAGAAAACTGCCTAGATGTTGGTTTTCCACAGATGTACTGAGAATCATTAGTCTTAGGTTATGATGAGCTCAAAAACATTTCAATGTCTCAAAATATAAACATCACTAGTAATGGCATGCAAATTACTGTAATGGTGGTAAAAAGTTTTAGCACCATCATAATATTCCATTTTAAAGTGAAAACATCTGTGAAATGCAGTAATTCATTTTCATCAACTGACTTTGCAGGGAGTGTTTCTTTTTTTTTCATAGGAACATTTATTTTATAATGAGCAACAGCTGAAAAGCAAATAAATTTAATGATATCATATTCTATGCCCCTTATTTCAGAGTGGCAACCATTTGATTCTGTTTTTTTTTTTTTTTTAAACCCTGTGTAAGGAATAGAAAACAAATTTCATATCACAATTGCATACTGTCTTCCAGCTTAGGATGGGCCCAGAGTAAAGGAACCAGAATCATCTCAGCTTCTTTTTCCCCTAGGAAACTCAAGACTTCCTTGTTTAGGCAAAAACAGCACTTGAGGCTCACAGGATTCAGTTCTGCTCAACAGGGTTGTGGGTTTGCCTTCAAAGTTTGGGTAATGGAACCATGTTATGAGACTCAGAGTAATAATTTTCCCAGGATACACTCTCCCATGTTTGTCTTTCTAAATGTGTGTCTAGAAAAGTCTTGACTAGTCTGAGTCCTAAACTTCTGGAACACAATAACATTGATAAAATGCATTGGTTTTATATGCCATTATTATTTTACATAGGATTTGGTGGTTAATGGTGGCTGGTGGTTCAGTAAAGAATCCATATATAATACAGGAAATTTGGGTTAGATGCCTGGATTGATCCCCAGGAAGATCCCCTGGAGAAAAGCAAGGCAACCTACTCCAATATTCTTGCCTGGAGAAACCCATGGATGGAAGAGCCTGGCGGACTATTGTCCATGGGATTGCAAAGAGGAGGAAATGACTGAGTGACTGAACATGCATGCATGCATTATTCTACATAGGACTTCCTAGGTGACGTTAGTGGTAAAAAAAATACCTGCCTGCTAATTCAGGAGGCTTAAGAGATGTGGATTCAATTACTCTACAGGGGTTAGGAAGGTCCTCTGGAGGAGGGCATGAGAACTCACTCCAGTATTCATCCCTAGAGAAACCCATTGGCAGAGAAGCCTGGCAGTCTTCTGTCCATGGGTCCATGGTATCACAGAGAGTCAGACATGACTAAAGGGACTTAGCATGTGCTTGCACACACACACACACATTACTCTACATAATATTCATTAGGTTTTGATCTAAGTGTTTTCCATCAATGACTGCAAAGCCAGCACTTTATCTTACTTCTGACAACCAATTAAGAAGCCTACTTTGAACATTTTACTTTGTCCACTGAAACACATAAAGAAAATCACTCTGAGATGGGTGTTTATGTTACTGAATCCAAGCTCACTCTGCTTCCTACACAATAGGTCAATAAATCTGGGAAAACCAGCTGAATGAAAAGATGGCAGACTAATGTCTCAAAAAGATCATCTTGTGGGGGCCTAGATGGCAGGTTCTTTCATGGTTCAGAGATGAGAGGAAGTGAGGAAACAAAGTAAAAAGACTATTTACTTCTTGCAAATGTCTCCAGGAACAGCAAGCCTCAGGCAGGGGAATGTGTTAATGTATTTCTTCCAGCAATATACTGGTGGACAGGGTTATGAACAAAGGCACTTTAACAGTCAGGCAGAGAGGGGCAGGGTTCCCTGAGGCAGGCCATTATGTATGCTTATAACAGCAAAAGGAGCAAAACAAGGGGTAAAGCAAGAGGAATAGATTCAGAACCTTCCTGACTGCATTTACCTATTCATAAGATGTAGGGACTGCACAAGTTTAACCCTATAATTATTGTGTGTAAGGAGTTTGGGAATAGGCTTTATTTATTTTTCTTCAGACTGAGTTTTTATTGTATATGTGATTTCTTCCAAAATCTTTGGGAAAATCTTTTGAAATAATAAGAAATTCTGTTAGCACATATTGTGGTGTTGTGAATAGATTTCTTTAACCTGCCATAGGAAGAAGATAATAGGGGCAGTTAAGTTTTTCCTTAATCTTGACAAAGAAAATTATTCAGAAAATGCCACAACAATATATCTTAATTACTAGAAATAATGTAGTTTAGTGGGTAAGAATACTAGTCGCAGAATTAACAATTTGGAAACAGTGGTGGAAACAGTCATCCCTGATTAAGGAACAGAGAGAGCATTCCTTCTAGGAACACATGGTCCTAGCAGTGAGTTATAAGTTTCATCTTTTATACATTGTCTCTAATTTTCCAGGCAGGCTGCTATTAGGACACTCCCATTATGACTGGAGAAGCAGAAAGCTCCTATATCTCTCTTTTTGAGCAGTAAAGATAACAATAGTGAAAAATGTGTTCTAAGGAAAGCTTTCTTGAAATCTGATTTCCCAGAAATTTTTAGAGATGATGTTAAATTTTGAAATGCACTATGGCTAACAATATAGTGTCCCAGGATTTCATCCTTGTAAGTGAGGAGACAAAAGCTTTCATAACTGCTTGAATGTAACAGATGACATTTAATGGATGTATGGATGTGGCAGCTGGACAAATAAAAAAAAGGCTAAGCGCTGAAGAATTGATGCCTTCAAACTGTGGTGCTGGAGAAGACTTTTGAGAGTCCCTTGGAATGCAAGGAGATCAAACCGGTCAATCCTAAAGGAAATTACTCCTGAATATTCATTGGAAGGACTGATGCTAAAGCTGAAGCTCCAATATTTTGGCCACTTCATGCAAGGAGCTGATTCATTAGAAAAGACCCTGATACTAGGAAAGATTGAAAGCAGGAGGAGAAGAGGTTGACAGAGGATGAGATAGTTGGATGGCATCACCGACTCAATGGACATGAGTTTGAGCAAGCTCTGGGAGATGGTGAAGGACAGGGAAGCCTGTTGTGCTACAGTCCATGGGGTCACAGAGAGTCAGACATGACTGAACAACTGAACAACAACTACAATAAACATCCAGTCATATGATTAACAATTTCCAGGCATATAATCTACAGCAAGATGATTACAGCTAATAGCATATAAACATATAATTTGAAAATTCTTATTCTCATTGCAGTAAAGAAATGGGAATTATGTAACAGAATGGAAGTGCTAGCTAACACTGCGGTGGTAATCATTTTGTGACATATGTTCATTGAATCAATGGATTGTACACTTTAAATCTATAATAACAATAAAAATGGAGCTAATTTTAAGTTATATTCTTAGAGGCTGCTATGGTATGAATTTTCTGTCCTCCCCCGAAATTCATATATTGAAATCCTAGCCCACAAATTGATGATATAAGGAGGTGGAGCCTTTGGGAGGTGATTAGGTCATGAGGGTTGAATCTTCATGAATGAGATCTGTGCCCTTATAAAAGAGAGAAAACTCCATTGCTGTGAGGTTACAGAAATCAAAAGAAAACCTTCTAAGTGGAAGTTCCTCAGGAGTCACAGAATCTACGTAATCTGTATGTGCCATTATCTTGACTTCCTACCCTCCAGACTGTGAGAAATAAAAGTTTGTTTTTTATAAGCCTCAGAGTTTATAGACTTCCTAGGTGGCACAAGTGGTAAAGTACCCACCTGCAAATACAGGACACTCAAAAGACTTGGGTTAGATCCCTGGGTTGGAAAGATCCCCTGGAGGAGGGCATGCCAATCCACTGCAGTATTCTTGCCTGGAAAATCCCATGGACAGAGGAGCCCATGGAGCTAGAGTCCATAGGGTCACAAAAAGTTGGACACAACTGAAGCGACTAGGCACAGAGTTTATGGTATTTTAGCAAGTTGAACAGACTAAGACCAGGGAAAATTATTGTTTAGAAAGAAAGTGAATGTCTTTAAATATGTAGCGAGCATGTGGAAAAATACCATTCCTCATCCCGACCTTGGATGTATTAAAGGCCACATACATGTAAGCCACAAACAAAAATCTCAGTATCAGTGGATGGTACTGATTTTTAAAATGTTCCATTTCTAAATTAATTTATTGTATGCCATCCAGAAATAAAGATAAATGTTATAAGACTAAGAATTTCTAGAAATATATATATTTTCAATTCCCCTTATGNAACTGGATATAAATTCTGCTTCTACCATGAATCATTACTATAAGAATTAGTGCCCCTCCCATAAACAAATAGCAAATTGGATAAAATATGCAAAGCAAAGATTTGCCAAATATAGATAAAAGACAGTACAATAGTGGGAGACTTGAGAAAAATAAATAAATAAAACAAGCACTACTCTTGTTTGGCTATGCCCTGAAGGCCGTTACCAGGTCACATGCAGGTAAGGGGAACTAAACACCATCCTGGAGTCTTATCTGGGTTGAGTAGAAGGAGATCAGAATTGAGGGGTGCTGAGTATTTGCATGGAGAAGGCACTGGCGACCCATTCCAGCACTCTTGCCTGGCAAATCCTATGGACGGAGGAGCCTGGTAGGCTGCAGTCCATGGGGTCGTTAAGAGTCGGACACAACTGAGCAACTTCACTTTCACTTTTCACGTTCATGCATTGGAGAAATAAATGGCAACCCACTCCAGTGTTCTTGCCTGGAGAATCCCAGGGACAGGGGAGCCTGGTGGGCTGCTGTCTATGGGGTCGCACAGAGTCGGACACAACTGAAGTGACTTAGCAGCAGCAGCAGCAGAGTATTTGCATGACAAAGTAACAAAGGACAGAGCTACAGAGTGGAAAAGCTGTGAAAAACTATGGAAAAGGACACAAAAACATCTATTTCTGCTTTATTGACTATGCCAGAGCCTTTGACTGTGGAAAATTCTGAAAGAGATGGGAATATCAGACCACCTGACGTGCCTCTTGAGAAACCTGTATATAGGTCAGGAAGCAACAGTTAGAACTGGACATGAAAAAACAGAGTGGTTCCAAATATGATGATAGGAAATATTTTAGAAATAGAAAAAAGGAAAAGGGGTACATTAAGATTGTATATTGTCACCTTGCTTTTTAACTTATATGCAGAGTACATCATGAGAAATGCTGGGCTGGAGGAAGCACAGCTGGAATCAAGATTGCCGGGAGAAATATCAATAACCTCAGATATGCAGATGATACCCCCCTTAAGGCAGAAAGTGAGGAAAAATTAAAGAGCATCTTGATGAAAGTGAAAGAGGAGAGTGAAAAAGTTGGCTTAAAGCTCAACATTCAGAAAACTAAAATCATGGCATCTAGTCCCATCACTTCATGGAAAATAGATGGAGAAACAGTGGAAACAGTAGCAGACTTTATTTTTCTGGGCTCCAAAATGACTGCAGATGGTGATTGCAGCCATGAAATTAAAAGACACTTACTCCTTGGAAGGAAAGTTATGACCAGCCTAGGTAGCATATTTAAAAGCAGAGACATTACTTTGCCAACAAAGGTCTATCTTGTCAAGCTATGATTTTTCCAGTGGTCATGTATGGATGTGAGAGTTGACTGTGAAGAAAGCTGAGAGCTGAAGAATTGATGCTTTTGAACTGTGGTGCTGGAGAAGATTCTTGAGAGTCGCTTGGACTGCAAGGAGATCCAACCTGTCCATCTTAAAGGGGATCAGTCCTGGGTTTTCATTGGAAGGACTGATGTTGAAGCTGAAACTCCAATCCTTTGGCCACCTGATGTGAAGAGCTGACTCATTTGAAAAGACCCTGATGCTGGGAGGGATCAGGGGCAGGAGGAGAAGGGGACAACAGAGGATGAGATGTTTGGATGGCCTCACTGACTCAACGGACATGGGTTTAGGTGGACTCCGGGAATTGGTGATGGACAGGGAGGCCTGCTATTCTGCGGTTCATGGGGTTGCAAAGAGTCGGACACAACTAAGCAGCTGAATTGAACTGAACTGAATTTATATTGCATAATGAAAAGGGCACTTTTCCTCTGTGATCGTCTTCCCCCAAACCTATAATCCCTGTTAAACATTAAAAAGTTCATCAGAGAAAAACAAGCAAAATTTTTTTTTGCTAAATAAAGACCAAACTCTCTTCATTAAAGATCATGGAAGACAAGGAAAGACCAAGAAACTGCCACAGATCAGAGGAGGAGATGGAAATATGACCAAATGCAGTGTGATATCATGTGTTTGATCTTGGAATAGAAAAATGGAACTGGAGCCGATTATACAGAGTGAAGCAAGCCAGAAAGAAAAACACCAATACAGTATACTAACGCATATATATGGAATTTAGAAAGACGGGGATGATGACCCTGTATGCGAGACAACAAAAGAGACTCAGATCTATAGAGAGAACTTTTGGACTCTGGGGAAGAGAGAGAGGGAGAGGGTGGGATGAGATGGGAGAATGGCATTGCAACATGTATACTATCAAGTAAGAAACGAATCGGCAGTTGATGTCTGATGCAGGATGCAGGATGCTTGGGACTGGTGCAAGGAGAGGACCCAGAGGGATGGCATGGGGTGGGAGGTGGGAGGGGATTCATGTTTGGGAGCGCTTGTACACTCGTGGTGAATTCGTGTCGATGTTTGGCAGAACCAATACAGTAATGTAAAGTAAACTAAAGTTAAAATAAAAATTTTAAAAGTAAAAAAAAAAAAAGAAAGAAAAATGACATTACTTATGAAACTGGTGAAATACAAAATTTTAGTTTTTTGCTTATTTAATAGTAATGAACTAGTGTTAATCTCAGTTTTGACAAATCTACCACAATGATATAACATCTTAACTTTAGCAGAAGGTGAAACAAAAATGTAGAGTTAAAATCTGTACTGTCTTTGTAACTTTTCTGTAAATCTAAAATTATTTTGTAGAAAACATTTATTAAAAAAAAGAAAGGTATTGTAGAATATTATGA
>SJYQ01002413.1:86476-104789 GCA_006410935.1 Redunca redunca
AGAGAGAGAGAGAGAGAGAGAGAGAAAGCGAGATAGCTACCTATATATATACACACATATCTACTTGCTTCTCTCTCAGAACCTCTACTTTTGGTCTTTGTTCTGCTTAAAAATCTTTAGAGTAAATTTTTGCATAAGTGGCCCCTTCATATTATTCAGATGTCAATTCACTTCTTAACTTTTCTTATTACACAATTTAAAGACAGTGTGTCCCATCCAAGTCATTGTCTATCCTTCTTTCACTGCTTTATTTTGCTCTGAGAACTGCTCCTTATCTAAAAATACCTTTTTTGTTTTTTCTTATTTATTGTCTATCACTCATCGTCTACATATGGATGGTCCTGTAAATAGGCAGTAACTACTATAAATTTATAATTTAACTATAAATTTAAATAAAATTGAAGGTGTTCTTCCTTGTCATAGTACTCACATTAAGAAGAAACTCAATACTTTTATACCTTAATATCTAAATATGGCTAGTGCATACCAGAGTGAACAACTTCTATCATTACAGAAAGCTATTGGAGGGTGCTGCTTTACCTTATGTCAGCACAGAGATAAAATCTTTTCAATTATTTTACTGTCATATATGGAGTTTAGAAGAGTTACAGGCACACAGAAAGTATTCCATTAGTACTTGCTGAATAGATTGTTAAAGTAAATCCTGCACATTTTAGCTTCCTCAGAGAACAAAATACTGTACTATTTTGCAGGTGAGAAAACAACAAAAGGGCTTTCCTGATGACAAGGTAGGTAAAGAATCTGCCTGCATGTAAGAGCCATAGAAGGCATAGGTTCGATCTCTGGGTTGAAAAGATCCAATGGAGTAGGAAACAGCAATCTACTTTAGCATTCTTGCTCAGGAAATCTCATGGACAGAGGATCCTGGTGGGCTTACAGTCCATGGAGTTGCAAAGAGTCAGACATGACTAAGCATGTGAGCACAAACAGTAAAAGGACACAAGAACAATTATAGATAATAAAAATATAGCAGATCCTAGATAAATATTTAAATTTCAGAGAAGTAATTTTATTTTATTTTACTCTCTTTTTTTCCTCAAACAGACATATGCAAGAAAACAGGAGGCAATTATAGAAAATTTCTGTTTTATAGTCCCCAAAAGATATAAGAAGATGCTGCATCCATAAAAATAGAGAAAGCAGTTATGGAGAAAAATCAATTTAAGATAAAGAGTAATTACATGTAAATGGAAAACTTGATTGGTGGATTGGTAAATGCAACCCTTGATTGAAGCAGTAAACAGTAGGCTGATTAGTACAGAAAAGTGAAGAACAAAAGTAGAACATAATAGCTAGGACTCAAAAAAAAGAAAAAAAAAACAAAACTGGTGATTAAACTTGAATAAGTGAAAAACACTTTTAGGAGTTTCTATCTATATAACAAGATAAGAAGCAGTCAGAAGATGAATGAAACAAAGGCAACAATTTAAAATGCTAAATGCCAATCAATAGAAAGAAAATATTTTGATGGTAGATATGAGTCTTCANNNGAGTCTTCAGGTAGAGTTCTAGATAGAAATTAATTAACAGGTTTTCCAAAAAAGTTGAATCTCAAAGAAAGGTGTAAAAAATTTCTAAACCTTTGTGAGGGAGGAGGCCTATTCCCTTCTTCCCTTCTAGATTCTTTGACTAGTATAATAATTAAATTGCCATAAGACAGATTAACAGGAAGGAGAACATATTTAATTTCATACATAAAGGGGCTCCAAAGATATGAGGCTTTTGCATACTCAGGCAATTGATGCCATTCTGAGTTAAGGAAAGTGGTGTAGAAATCTGGAACTTTAAAGGAAAGGAAGACATTTTTCCGGAAGGAAGGTGTGAAAAGCAAATATTTGGTAAACAGATGCTGATCATGCCATGAGGAGAAGTCTTTCTGATGTAAATATATATATATATATATATATATATATATATTACCTTTGATAGTAGCTCTCTTCCTGATAAGGGATCACTATCTATTAAAAAATTTCTTTTAGGCAGTTAAGGGGTGGTGGTGAGAGCGTAATAATAAGCTCTTCTTGAGTCTGCCTGGACTTGTGTTCTGCTCAAAATAACCCTTAAGTCAAACTGGTGCATATTGTGGGGGCCTGGCTGCCCTCAGCTTATACCCTGTGTACTCTTAACTGAACACACCGAAAAAGAATTTTTATACAAAGAAGTTTGAGACTTTTTAGCACAGTAAATAAATGAACAAATAGAGAAATAGAAAGCTTTCCTTTTTAGTGGGAGGGGTATCAAAGAGGTAAATGTTGAGAATTATGAAGATTCTGTATTCACCTTATTATATTAATTTACAAAGACAATAAAAAATGAGATTTGACTGCCACCCATTGTGAGACTTCTAAACAAAGTGGGTTGGTTATTCTATTAAGGATTTAAGAAGGATCATAAATCAATGGCAGTAGCACACATTTTAATCTTACTAGAGCTTTGAGGAAGAGGTAGATAGGTATGAAGCCTCGTCTGTGATTTCTCTCTGATTTCGAATTATTCAAGAAGTGTAAGGAAATTAAATCTCTTGATCATTTTATCAAAAAGCAACTTCCTGTAATTTTTTAAGAATGGTTTTAATGTTTTATTACACTCAACTTTTACGTATGAATATTGGGCATATATAACAAGACTGAAAGCTGCCACAGTCAATGGATGTTATTAGAGCCTATAGGTGGAGTTTCAAATAGTTAATTTATGAATTTGTACTAGCTTATACACTTTATGTACTTTTGGGACATCTGAATAGCAAGTTCAATTCTTTATATCCCAGTTAGACATAGAAAAGAAAGAGATAAGCAGACAAATCAGCAGAAAATTTCCTACCACCTCTTTCATCATTAAAAAAAAAAAAAATGCATTGTTAATCTTCTTTAAGAAGAAGTCCAGAGACAGGTTAATTTGATGACTGACATTTTTTATCCTGGATCTAGGATCTTTCTGTCCTGCCATTATCAGCTCTGACCTCAGGGTACTCGCTAATGTTGATGTGCAGTCACTAAGTTATGTCCAATTACTTACAGCCCCATGGACTGCAGCATGATAGGCTTCCCTGTCCTTCACTGTCTCCTGGAGTTTGGTCATACTTACGTCCATTGAGTCAGTGATGTTATCTAAGCACCTCATCCTCTGCTGCCCTCTTTTCCATTTGCTTTCAATCTTTTCCAGCATCAGGGTCCTTTCAAATGAGTTGGCTCTTCACATCAGGTGGCCAAAGTATTGGAGTTTCAGCCTCAACATCAGTCCTTCTAATGAATATTCAGGGTTGATTTCCTTGATTATTGACTGGTTTGTTCTTCTTGCAGTCCAAGGCACTCTCAAGACTTGTATCCAACACCACAATGTGAAAGCATCAATTCTTCTTTATGGTCCAACTCTCACATCCATACATGACTACTGGAAAAACCATAGCTTTGACTGTACTGACATTTGTCAACAAAGTGATATCTCTGCTTTTTAATACACTGTCTATGTTTGCCATAGTTTTCCTTCCAAGGAGTGTTTTTAATTTCATGGCTGCAGCCACATCCATAGTGATATTAAAGCCCAAGAAAAGAAACTTTGTCATTGCTTCTACTTTTTCCCCTTTTACTTGCCTTGATGTGATGGGACCAGATTCCATGATCTTAGCTTTTTGAATGTTAAGTTTTAAGCCAGGTTTTTCACTCTCAGTCTTTTTCACTTTTACTCTTTCACCCTTATCAAGAGGCTCTTTAGTTCCTCTTCACATTCTGCCAGTAGAGTGGTATCATCTGCATATCTGAGGTTGTTCATATTTCTCCTGGCTATCTTGATACTAGCTTGTGATTCATCCAGCTTGGCATTTTGTATAATGTACTCTGTATATAAATTAAATATACTGGGTGACAATATACAGCCTTGTTGTATATATACCCCCTATTAAAGTATTAAAATTCCTACTGCAGATTTAGGCATCATTTGCTGATACAATGGCATTCATTGAGGAAAAAGACTAAAAGACTATTCTCCTGTGTGTGTTCCTTTTTATGTGTCTGAAACCTTTCCAAAATCACCCAGCAAATATCTGCCTTATCTAATTGATTAATATTTCTTACGTTTCTAATTGCTAAAGCTATTGTTAGCAATATGAATGAGACAACTGAGACTGACTTCAAACTGAAAATAGGTACTCAAAGCTGGTTTTATGTAAAAGTCTGTGGTTTAGATAAAAAGAAAAAAGTGAACTTGGTGTTTAAATTGGCAACTAACAGTGCTGCTATACTACCCAAATCCAAAAGTTTACAATAATAAGCAACATTTATAACAAAAAGCAAACTAGACAGCATATTAAAAAGCAGAGACATTATTTGATGACAAAAGTCTATCTAGTCAAAGCTATGGTTTTTCCAGTCATCATGTAAGGATGTGAGATTTGGACTATAAAGAAAGCTGAGCACTGAAGAATTGGTGCTTTTGAACTGTGGTGTTGGAGAAGACTCTCGAGAGTCCCTTGGACTGAAAGGAGATCCAACCAGTCAATCCTCAAGGAAATCAGTCCTGAATATTCATTGAAAGGACTGATGCTGAAGCTGAAACTTCAATACTTTGGCCACCTGATTCAAAGAGCTGACTCACTGGAAAAGACTCTGATGCTAGGAAAGATTGAAGGCAGGAAGAAAAGAGAACGACAGACGATGAGATGGTTGGATGGCATCACTGACTCAATGGACATGAGTTTGAGCAAGCTCTGGGTGTTGGTGATGGACAGGGAAGCCCAGCGTGCTGCAGTCCATAGGGTCATGAAGAGTCGGACATGACTGAACTGAATGGATAACAAAAAGCCACCTGGTGGTTCATATGGTAAAGAATCTGCCTGCAATATAGGACACCTAAGTTCAATCCCTAGGTTGGTAAGATCCCCTGCAGAAGAGAGTAGCTACCCTCTCCAGTATTCTTGCCTGGAGAATTCCATGGACAGAAGAGCCTGGTAGGCTACAGTCCAAGAAGTTGTAAAGAGTGGAACCTGACTGAGTAACTAACACTTTCACTTTCACTGCAAAAAGCTGCCTAGATCATTCCTACAAATCTATTGTGTTTCTGCTCAGTAACTACAGTTATGGCCTCATCTCCACTAGTTGTCTGTTGTCTAACAATAGAGAGGCTATCATTGTTTTGGTCTTCTCTGTGTATAACAACATATGGCAGCACCATAGGGCATGAAAGACAGGAAATTGCTATTTATAGTTTCTGGTAGAGAAACGGATAGAAATGTCAGGAATCAGTAGGTCTCTGGAATGAGGTAACCTCTGCTTCTCTGACTGATGGCACCACACAGTGCAGAACAAACCCATAGGTCCAATGAGACTTAGATCTAGTTAGGCTCACTAGATGCAACGGTAAATTTTGAAATTTCAAAAGATAGATGGTTTGAGAGCAGAAGCTAATTTTCTTCCAGCAAATTAATGGTTGAATGGCCTAGGAGAGAACTGGAGTAAAGATGTTTCTTGTTACAGGAGCAAGTCAGTCAAATTATTGACTAAAATATTATGTATGTACATTTGTTTCTATACATGTGTGCATATGCTTGTGTGTATATCTATGCTTATACTGATATAAACCAGTTAATCCTGAAGGAAATCAACCCTGAATATTCATTGGAAAAACTGATGCTGAAGCTGAAGCTGCACTACTTTGGCCACATGATATGAAGAGCTAACTCATTGGAAAAGACTCTGATGTCAGGAAAGATTGAGGGCAGGAAGAGAAGGGGATGACAGAGGATGAAATGGTTGAATGGCATCATGGACTTAATGGACATGAGTTTGAGCAAACTCAGGGAAATAGTGGAGGACAGGAAAGCCTGGTATGCTGCAGTACATGGGGTCACAAAGAGTCAAACAGGACTTAGCACCCAAACAACAAAATGTGTATTTATTCATATATCATTCATAGTCTAAGGTCATGAAGTCCTTCAGTTTGCTATATATAAATCCTTGCACAGTTCTGTAGCTGCAGATCTGCTTAATATCCTTCAGGGTATAGAAAGCCACCCCATGTCTTCTTTTCATGAGAGCATTCTCCTAGAGTCATCTCATGCATCATTTTATACACATAGTAGAAGGAAAAATATACTATTTATTTTAAGATATTGTTGACTTTAGAAAGATACACAACATGAGATTTGCAAGTTTAATTTGGGGCAAAATGAAGACTGTAGGCCAAGAGACAGTTCTTCAGATAGAGAAACTGAGAAACTGCTCTAGAGAGGTAATGGGAAAAAGTCAATATATAGGATTTGGTGAGAGGGTAATTCAGGCAATCAGGGCAATAAGGCAATAAAAAGCACTTATTTTAGAAGATTTTCTGCTAGTCTAAAGGGATTTAGTGCTTTTCTAGATATGAGGAGATGCAAGAATTGGGATCATGAAATCAGTTTCTGAAAACATCTGACTATCTAAAGACCTGTTCCACCAGTTTCCCTGGAGCACAAAGTGCCTCATTTTCCACCATGAACTCCCTTCAGGGTCAAAGGTCAACAGCTGCAGCAGAACAGGATTCAGTTTCCACAGAGACAAATGGCAAATGCCCTTGGAAAGCGCCAATTTCTAGTAGATAATATTGTAAGCCATAAGACATACTTTTTAGTTAGAATTTTTAAAAATTATGCCAAAATCTTTTGAAAAATTTTAGTTGAATTTAGCACAATAATATGAAATAACGTATTATCAATATCATATGTCAATATCAATCAATAACATATATTAAGTATCAGGGCTTATCGATATAGATAACAAAAGATTAAATTGTTGGGATAAAGTTCTCCTTGCCTGCAAAAACAATTTAAGTGATGGTGCACCTGACATTATAAAATGAAATCATTTTCCCTAATGTCTGTTGGGCAAAGAAATTTTTTCTTTACAGTTTTGAGGTCCTCTGCCTGGACTAAAAATTAAGTTGATGTGGGAAGTGTTAACAAAGAGATAGAAATTGATAGGCAGTCAGTATAGGGCCTCAGGACACCCAGAAAAGATGTCCTTTTCTTTATAGGGGACTGGAATGCAAAAGTAGGAAGTCAAGAAAACACCTGGAGTAACAGGGAAATTAGTCCTTGGAGTACAGAATGAAGCAAGGCAAAGGCTAATAGAGTTCTGCTGAGAGAACACACTGGTCATAGCAAACACCCTCTTCCAACAACACAAGAGAAGACTCAACACATGGCCATCACCAGATGGTTGACACCAAAATCAGATTGATTATATTCTTTGCAGCCAAAGATGGAGAAGCTCTATACAGTCAGCAAGAACAAGACTGGGAGCTGACTGTGGCTCAGATCATGAACTCCTTATTATCAAATTCAGACTGAAACTGAAGAAAGTGGAGAAACCCACTAGACCATTCAAATGTGTGACCTAAATCAAATCCCTTATGACCATATAGTGGAAGTGAGAAATAGATTTAAGGGACTAGATCTGATAGAAAGAGTGCCTGATGAACTATGGATGGAGGTTTATGACATTCTACAGGAGACAGGAATCAAGATCATCCATAAGAAAAAGAAACTCAAAAAGCAAAATGGCTGTCTGAGGAGGACTTACAAATAGCTGTGAAAAGAAGAGAAGTGAAAAGCAAAGGAGAAAAGGAAAGATATACCCATTTGAATGCAGAGTTCTAAAAAATAACAAGGAGAGATAAGAAAGCCTTCCTCAGAGATCAATGCAAACAAATAGAGGAAAACAATAGAATGAGAAAAACAGGATCTCTTCAAGAAAATTAGAGATACTAAGGGAACATTTCATGCAAAGATGGGCTCAATAAAGGACAGAAATTATAGGGACCTAACAGAAGCAGAAGATATTAAGAAGAGGTGGCAAGAATACACAGAAGAACTATACAAAAAGATCTTCAAGACCCAGATAATTATGATGGTGTCATCACTCACCTAGAGTCAGACAACCTGGAATGTGAAATCAAGTGGGCCTTAGGAAGCATCACTACCAACAAAGCTAGTGGAAGAGACGGAATTCCAGTTGAGCTATTTCAAATCCTGAAAGATGATGCTGTGAAAGTGCTGCACTCAATATGCCAGCAAATTTGGAAAACTCAGCAGTGGCTACAGGACTTGAAAAGGTCAGTTTTCATTCCAATCCCAAGGAAAGGCAGTGTCAAAGAATGTTCAAACTACTGCACAATTACACTCATCTAACACACTAGTAAAATAATGTTTAAAATTCTCCAAGCTAGGCTTCAGCAATACATGAACCATGAACTTCCAGATATTCAAGGTGGTTTTATAAAAGGCAGAGGGACCAAAGAACAAATTGGCAATATCTGCTGGATCATCAAGAAAGCAAAAGAGTTCCAGAAAAACATCTATTTCTGCTTTACTGACTATGCCAAGTCCTTTGACTATGTGGATCCCAATAAACTGTGAAAAATTCCGAAAGAGATGGGAATGCCAGACCACCTGACCTGCTCTTGAGAAACCTATATGCAGGTCAGGAAGCAACAGTTAGAACTGGACAGGGGACAACAGACTGTTTCCAAATATGAAAAGGAGTACGTCAAGGCTGTATATTGTCACTCTGCTTATTTACCTTATATGCAGGGTATATCATGAGAAATGCCAGGCTGGAGGAAGCATAAGCTGGAATCAAGATTGCCAGGAGAAATATTCATCACTCAGATATGAAGATGACACCACCCTTATGGCAGAAAGTGAAGAAGAACTAAAGAACCTCCTGATGAAAGTGAAAGAGGAGAGTAAAAAAATTGGCTTAAAGCTCAAGATTCAGAAAACGAAGATCATGACATCTCATCCCATCACTTCATGGCAAATAGATGGAGAAACAGTGTCAGGCTTCATTTTTTGGGGCTCCAAAATCACTGCAGATGGTGATTGCAGCCATGAAATTAAAAGATGCTTATTCCTTGGAAGGAAATTTATGACCAACCTAGACAGCATATTCAAAATCAGAGATATTACTTGCCAGCAAAGGTCCATCTTGTCAAGCTATGGTTTTTCCAGTGGTCATGTATGGATGTGAGAATTGGACTATTAAAGAAAGCTGAGTGCTAAAGAATATATGCTTTTGATCTGTGGTGTTGGAGAAGCTCTTGAGAGTCCCTTGGACTGCAAGGAGATCCAAGCAGTCCATCCTAAAGGAGATCTGTCCTGGGTGTACATTGGAAGGACTAATACTGAGGCTGAAACTCCAATACTTTGAGCACCTGATATGAAGAGCTGACTCATTTGAAAAGAAACTGATGCTGGGAAAGATTGAAGGCAAACGGAGAAGGGGATGACAGAGAATGAGATGGTTGGATGGCATCACCGACTCAATGGACATGGGTTTGTGTTGTCTCCAGAAGTTGGTGATGGACAGGGATGCCTGGTGTACTGTGGTTCATGGGATCACAAAGAGTTGGACAGGACTGAACAACTGGACTGAACTGAACTGATAGGGCCTTAGTCTTATGTTCAAGAAACATCTCAATCCATTAGCCTAGAGCTATACACTTTGTCCTAAATTCTTGGAATGTGTCCTTGGTCTGATAAATAATCAGTACTGGGGAAGATGGAGGGAAGTGTTGTAATTAACTTCTGTTCTATATGCCTGAGGAAAGACAACTGGTGATCCCAAACCCATTCATCTGGTCCATTGTAAAATAACCAGGGGACCTGAAAAAGGGTGGAGACTTAATCTGAGGATCAAGAGAACCCACAAAGATACAAGGTTAAGCATCTTGACCTTTAAACTTATTGGTTAAAAATGACATATTTTAAGGACAGAAGCAACAAAAAATGTACAGATTAATACTAGTAAAGATAAAAACTGCTTTTATCTAGCAAAGATAATCTCTGCCTTTTGGGGGACTTTTTACCCCCTCTCAGTATCTACGCTGAGAGCTTTGTACTTTCCTTATATTTAACAAATTCTATTCTATTCTCTTGCTACTGTAGAGTGTTTGCATATTTGTGAAGTTCATTCTTTGGCCTCATGAAGAAAAACTAGGATTCTCATTTTTAACAGGAGAAAATCAAACTAAAATTTAATAACATGTATATATAGGGAGTTTTAGTTTAGTCACTCTGACTGTATGTGACTATGGGATCTTTCCAACCCAGGGATCAAACTCCTAGGGCAAGCACACTGACTGAAACCGCCCCACCTCTGGCCAGACACCATAGTAACCATTTGCATGAGTTGTTTTTAGACAGGAGGTCCTGGTAAGGATCACAGAACTAATAAGCCACCACCAATTGGAAGAGTTCAGGAAAGGTCAAAATGTGACAATACATGTCCAAGCACCTCCCAGAATCCTCACTGGTATCCATCTTGGCTGAACAAGGCATGCACCACCAGGAAGTACTCTGAGTCAGAATGACTGGCTAAGGACAATCTAGAAACTAATCCCATCACCCTAAAACCCAAGTAGTTCTCCTGGGTTTCCTTACCTTACTGCTCTCTACCTGGGTGCCCCTTCCCAATAAAATCTCTTGCTTTGCCAACACATGTGTCTCCTCGGAAAATTCATTTTCAAGGGCTAGATAAAAGTCCATTTTGGGGCCCTGGAAGGGCTCCCACTTCCCGAAACAAAACCTGGGTCTCCTGCAATGCAGGCAGACTCAACCATCTGATCTACCAGGAAGTCCCAGAAAAACTAACTTGTCATGAATGCGTGCTAAATTGTTTCATTCGTGTCTGACTTTTTGAAACCCTGTGAACTGTAGCCCGTCAAGCTCCTCACTTCTCTATTCATGGGTTTCTCCAGGCAAGAATATTGGAGTGGGTTGCCATTTCCTACTCCAGCAGATCTTCCCCACCCAGGGATTGAGCTGTATGTCTTCTGCATTGGCAAGCAGATTCTTTACCACTGTCACCACCTGGGAAGCCCAAGTAACTTGCTGAAATGGCTGAAACTCTCACCTTAAATACTGTCTTCAGCTAAAAGTAAAAGAGGATGTTGTGGAAGGCAGTAGTGGTTTGGTACTTCAAAGGGAAAAAAGACAATTTGCATGGAGATGGAAATGCAAAATCTTGGTAAACAAAGGCTTGCTGTGTCTTATAGAGACCTTGAAACACAGGCTGAACTCTGATTTTTAGGCCCTGCCTAGATTTCCTCCAGCACACCTACTTCTTATTCGTTGCTAATGTCTTTGATGATAGCTTTATTCTTGGAACAGTCTGTCATATAAATTCTTTCAGCAGTTTGGAGTCAGGTCAAAGTTTCTTCCTGAGTCTTTGGGTCTTGATTTAAGCTCAAAATAATCCTGATGCCAAAGAAATATCTGGGGGTGGCAAGTTTTTCTCCTCTACATATCCAACAAAAATAAAAGAATAATTATGATGTTCAGAACAAGTACATTTAATTTCTACCTACTGTATCTTTTTTCTATGTTGTATGGGAAAAATAAAATACTTAGATATTATGTATGATCCTTTATCCTTAGATCCTTTATACATTTTGCAGAGGTTTTTTGAAAGTAAGAAATTATTTGGAAGTGATTTGGGACTTTAATCATTCTCAGGAGAAGAAAATAGCAAATTAGTCTTAGAAAATGGCAAATTAGACTCTTAGTCATTTCTTTATATTCCACTAATAGACATTGAAAAGAGGAGAAAAGATGAAAATCTACCAAAAAAGACAGACTATTTAGTATAGATGCACTAAATAAAATAGAAGTTATTTGGCAAAAGTTGCATTGAATTAACTGAGACTTTATCACTATTCACTTCAGTTCAGTCGGTCAGTCGTGTCCAACTCTTTCCGACCCCAGGAATAGCAGCACGCCAGGCCTCCCTGTCCATCACCAGCTCCTGGAGTTCACTAAGACTCACGTTCATCAAGTCCGTGAGGCCATCCAGCCATTTCATCCTCTGTTATCTCCTTCTCCTCCTGCCCCCAATCCCTCCCAGCATCAGAGTCTTTTCCAATGAGTCAACTCTTCGCATGAGGTGGCCAAAGTATTAGAATTTCAGCTTTAGCATCATTCCTTCCAAAGAAATCCCAGAGCTGATCTCCTTCAGAATGGACTGGTTGGATCTCCTTGCAGTCCAAGGAACTCTCAAGAGTCTTCTCCAACACCACACTTCAAAAGCATCAATTCTTCAGCTCTCAGCTTTCTTCTTAGTCCAACTCTCACATCCATACATGACTACTGGAAAAACCATACCTTGACTAGACGGAACTTGGTCGGCAAAGTAATGTCTCTGCTTTTGAATATGCTATCTAGGTTGGTCATAACTTTTCTTCCAAGGAGTAAGCATCTTTTAATTTCATGGTTTCAGTCACCATCTGCAGTGATTTTGGAGCCCCCAAAAATAAATTCTGACACTGTTTCCACTGTTTCCCTATCTATTTCCCATGAAGTGATGGGACCGGAAAAGTTACCACCAACCTAGACAGTTTATTAAAAAGCAGAGACACTACTTTGCCAACAAAGGTTGGTCTAGTCAAAGCTATGGTTTTTCTAGTAGTCATGTATGGATGTGAGAGTTGGACCATAAAGAAGTCTGAGCACTCAAGAATTGATGCTTTTAAACTGTGGCACTGGAGAAGACTTTTGAGTCCCTTGGACAGCAAGGAGATCAACTCAGTCAGTCCTAAAGGAAATAAACCCTAAATATTCTTTGGAAGGACTGATGCTAAAGCTAAAGCTCCAATATTTTGGCTAGCTGATGCAAAGAACTTACTCATTGGAGAAGACTCTGATGCTGGGAAAGATTTAAGACAAGAGAAGGGAGCAACAGAGAATGAGATGGTTAGATGGCATCATTGACTCAATGTACATGAGTTAGAGTAAACTCAGGGAAATAGTGAATGATAGGGAAGCTTGGCATGATGTAGTTCATGGACCACAAAGAGTCAGCAAGACTTCGTAACTGAACAACAACAACATTAAAAGGATTCATAATGTAAGGCCAGATGAGTCAAAAAACACACTGTGAATATCTTGGCTCATTGAAGTGATTCATATTTGCCTTATTTACCAAGTGTCAAATCACATGAAACCCTTCTCACAGATCTACCATTAACACCTTCCTGCCAAGCTTAATATATTCTTTTGCAATTTCAGGGACAACCAATCTCTCAATAACTAAGTTTTAAGTCCAATCACATGTCCAGATTCAGACCTCTCAAATTGTAAGTGATAAAATTAATGAGTCATCATAACAACTCCTCTTCTGTTCATATACAGGACTTTTCTAGTGAGATTTATCCATAAAGGGAAAAAATTCTCTGTCTCAATTCCACGTTAGCAATTAACCAGTACATTCACAGTACTGAAAAAAATTCTACCTCTGGATAAATATTGACTGAAATAGAAAAACTATACAAATTGTTTGGATAATCAATGTTTACTTATTGAAAGACATAGAAGAAAGTCAGGCCCAGGTGAAAACCAGTAATCATGTTGTTGATGATAGTTTTTTGATTAAGGAGGGTCATATATCCACATTTGCAAGCATAGTTGTCTTTTTCATTGTGGAAACAGAACTGCATGAAACTTATTTGGAACACCTGAAGGAGCCCTCTAAAGAACCCATAACAATATCTTATAGAATGAAAACAGTTATCAAAAGCTAAGTTCAGTTCAGTTGCTCAGTGTTCAACTCTGCGACCCCATGACTGCAGCACAGCAGGCCTCCCCGTCCATCAGCAACTCCTGGAGTTCACCCAAACTCATGTCCATTGAGTCAGTGATGGCATCCAACCATCTCATCCCCTGCCATCCCGTTCTTTCCTGTCTGCCTACAGTCTTTCACAACATCGGGTAATTTTCTTATGAGTCAGTTCCCCTCATCAGTTGGCCAAAGTATTGGAAGTTCAGCTTCAATATCAGTCCTTCCAATGAATATTCAGGATGATCTCCTTTAGGATGGACTGGTTGGATCTCCTTGCAATCCAAGGGACTCTCAAGAATATTCTCCAACATTACAGTTCAGAAAGATCAATTCTTCAGCACTCAGCTTTCTTTACAGCCCAAAACACACATCCACACATGACTACTGGTAAAATCATAGCTTTGACTAGATGGATATTTGTTAGCAAAGTAATGTCTCTGCTTTATAATAAACTGTCTAGGTTGGTAATAGCTTTCTTCCAAGGAGCAAGTGTCTTTTAATTTCATGGCTACAGTAACCATCTGCAGTGATTTTGGAACCCCCTAAAATTAAAGTCTGTCACTTTTTCCACTGCTTCCCCGTCTATTTGCAATGAAGTGATGGGACCAGATGTCATGATCTGACTTTTCTGAGTGCTGAGTTTTAAGCGGACTTTTTCACTCTCCTCTTTCATTTTCTTCAAGAGGCTCTTTAGTTCTTCACTTTCTGCCAGAAGGGTGGTGTCATCGGCATATCTGAGGTTATTGATATTTCTCCCTGCAATCTTGATTCTAGCTTGTGCTTCCTCCAGCCCAGCGTTTCTCATGATGTACTCTGCATATAAGTTAAATAAGAAGGGTAACAATATACAGCCTTGACGTACTCCTTTCCCAATTTGGAATAACTCTGTTGTTCCATGTCCAGTTCTCACTGCTGTTTCTCACCTGCAAACAGATTTCTCAAAAGGCAGGTCAGGTTGTCTGGTATTCCCATCTCTTTCAGAATTTTCCACAGTTTGTTGTGGTCCACACAGTCAAAAGCTTTGGCATACTCAATAAAGCAGAAATGAATGTTTTTCTGGAACTCTCTTGCTCTTCATTGATCCGAAGATGTTGGCAGTTTGATATCTGGTTCCTCTGCCTTTTCTAAAACTAGCTTGAACATCTGGAAGTTCATGGTTCACGTTTTGTTGAAGCCTGGCTTGGAGAATTTTGAGCATTACTTTGCTAGCTTGTGAGATGAGTGCAATTGTGCTGTAGGGTGAGCATTGTTTAGCATTGCCTTTCTTTGAGATTGGAATGAAAACTGACATTTTCCAGTTCTGTAGCTACTGCTGAGTTTTCCAAATTTGCTGACATATTGAGTGCTGCACTTTCAAAGCATAATCTTCAGGATTTAAAATAGCTCACCTGGAATTCCATCACCTCCACTAGCTTTGTTCATAGTGATGCTTCCTAAGGCCCACTTGACTTCACATTCCAGGATATCTGGCTCTAGGTGAGTGATAATCACACTATCATGATTATCTGGGTCATGAAGATCTATTTTTAAAGTTCTTCGGTGTATTCTTGCCATCTCTTCTTAATATCTTCTGCTTCTGTTAGGTCTATACCACTTCTGCCCTTTATTTCATGCCCATCTTCCATGAAACATTCTTTTGTTAGCTCTAATTTTCTTGAAGAGATCTCTAATCTTTCCCATCTATTCTATGTTTTCCTATATTTCTTTGCACTGATTATTGAAGAAGGCTTTCTTATCTCTCCTTGCTATTCATTGGAACTCTCCACTCAAATAGGTATATCTTTTCTTTCCTCCTTTGCCTTTGCTTCTCTTCTGTTCACAGTTATTTATAAGGCCTCTTCAGACATCCGTTTTTCCTTTTCGCATTTTTTTTCCCTTTGGGATGATCTTGATCCCTGCTACCTTTACAATGTCACAAGCCTCTGTCCATAGTTCTTCAGGCACTCTAACAGATATAATCCCTTGAATCTATTTGTCACTTCCACTGTATAATCATAAAGGATTTGATTTATGTCAGACATGAATGGTCTTCCAAGGAGTAGGCGTCTTTTAATTTCATGGCTGCAGTCACCATCTACAGTGATTTTGGAGCCCCCAAAAAGTAAAGTCTGACACTGTTTCCACTGTTTCCCCATCTATTTCCCATGAAGTGATGGGACCGGATGCCATGATCTTCATTTTCTGAATGTTGAGCTTTAAGCCAACATTTTTGCTCTCCTTTTCACTTTCATCAAGAGGCTTTTTAGTTCCTCTTCATTTTCTTGCCAGTTCTTTCTGAAGGAGATCAACCCTGGGATTTCTTTGGAAGGAATGATGCTAAATCTGAAGCTCCAGTACTTTGGCCACCTCATGCAAAGAGTTGACTCATTGGAAAAGACTCTGATGCTGGGAAGGATTGGGGGAAGGAGGAGAAGGGGACAACCAAGGATGAGATGGCTGGATGGCATCACGGACTCGATGGACGTGAGTCTGAGTGAACTCTGGGAGATGGTGATGGACAGGGAGGCCTGGCATGCTGCAATTCATGGGATTGCAAAGAGTCGGATATGACTGAGTGACTGAACTGAACTGAACTGAATGGTCTAGTTTTTTCCCTACTTTCGTCAATTTAAGTCTCAATTTGGCAATAAGGAGTTCATGGTCTATGCCACAGTCAGCTCCTAGTCTTGTTTTTGCTGACTGTATGGAATTTCTCCATCTTTGGCTGTAAAGAATATAATCAATCTGATTTCAGTAATGATGTCCATGTGTAGAGTCTTCTCTTGTGTTGTTGAAAGAGGGTGTTTGCTGTGACCAGTTTGTTCTCTTAGCAAAAACTCTGTTAGCCTTTGCCCTGCTTCATTCTGTACTCCAAGGCCAAATTTGCCTGTTACTCCAGGTATCTCTTCACTTTCTACTTTTGCACTCCAGTCCCCTATAATGAAAAATACATCTTTTTTGGGGGTGTTTGTTAGTTCTAGAAGCTCTTGTAGGTCTTTATAGAACCATTCAACTTCAGCTTCTTCAGCATTACTGATCAGGGTATAGACATGGATTACCATAATATTGAATGGTTTGCCTTGGAAACCAACAGAGATCATTCCGTGGTTTTTGAGGTCTCATCCAAGTACTGCATTTCGGATTGTTTTGCTGACTATGATGGCTACTCCATGTCTTCTTATGGATTCTTGCTACGGTAGTAGACATAATGGTCATATGAGTTAAATTCACCCATTCCAGTCCATTTTAGTTTGCTGATTCCTAAAAAGTCTATTTTCACTCTGGCCATCTCCTGTTTGATCACTTCCAATTTGCCTTGATTCATGGACCTAACATTCTAGATTCCTATTCAGTATTGCTCTTTACAGCATCAAACTTTACTTCCATTACCAGTCCCATTCACAACTGGGTGTTGTTTTTGCTTTGGCTCTGTCTCCACTCTTTCTGGAGTTATTTCTCCAGTGATCTCCAGTAGCATGTTGGGCACCTACCGACCTGGGGAGTACATCTTTCAGGGTCATATCTTTTTGTCTTTTCATACTGTTCGTTGGTTCTCAAGGCAAGAATACTGAAGTGGTTTGCCATCCCCTTATCCAGTGGACCATGTTTTCTCAGAACTCTCCACCATAACCTGTCTATCTTGGGTGGCCCTACACAGCATGGCTCATAGTTTCATTCAGTTAGACAGCCTGTGGTCCCTGTAATCAGATGTGGTCCATGTGATCAGATCAATTTCCAACAGAAAATTGGATTAAAGATTTATTGAACATGGCCCTGCCCATCAGAACAAGATCCAATTTCCCCCTCAGTCAGTCTCTCCTATCAGGAAGCTTCCATAAGCCTCTTATCCTTCTCCATCAGAGGGGAGACAGATTGAAAACCACAAAAGTTAAGCGGAATCAATAAATAGCAACAAATAACATAATGTAAGCAAAAGACTTTACTTACATCCTTTACCCCCATCTCTCTTCATTAATTAGTTCTGTAAAAGAATAAATTTGAGTAATGGAAGAAGATAGGAAGGATGGAGGGAAAGACTACTGGAAAGTGAAAGTGAAGTCACTCAGTCGTGTCCGACTCTTTGTGACCCCATGGACTGTAGCCTACCAGGCTTCTCTGTCCATCGGATTTTCCAGGCAAGGGTACTGGAGTGGGTTGCCATTTCCTTCTCCAGGAGATATTCCCAACCCAGGGATTGAACCCGGGTCTCCCACACTGTAGACGGATTCTTTACCATCTGAGTCACCTACTGGAGCCCCTAGTAAATAAGGGATGGAATGGAACAAGAGGAATTAGAGAATAGACACCAACTAACTCACTCAGGCCAGGAAGCAACAGTTAGAACTGGACATGGAACAACAGACTGGCTCCAAATAGGAAAAGGAGTACGTCAAGGCTGTATATTGTCACCCTGCTTATTTAACTTACATGCAGAGTACATCATGAGAATCACTGGACTGGAAGATACACAAGCTGGAATCAAGATTGCTGGGAGAAATATCAATAACCTCAGATATGCAGATGACACCACCCTTATGGCGGAAAGTGAAGAGGAACTAAAAAGCCTCTTGATGAAAGTAAAAGAGGAGAGTGAAAAAGTTGGCTTAAAGCTCAACATTCAGAAAATGAAGATCATGGCATCCGGTACCATCACTTCATGGGAAATAGATGGGGAAACAGTGGAAACAGTGCCAGACTTTATTTTTTGGGAGCTCCAAAATCGCTGCAGA
>SJYQ01002413.1:106127-119953 GCA_006410935.1 Redunca redunca
AAAAAAAAAAATAGAAAAAGAGGAGCTAAAATTGAGCCAGGAGCCTCTCTTCTCTTAGCATCTTTTGGGTTGGCCCACCCTCACGCCTTGAGGATGTATTTTCCTTTGCTTGTCAAACAGAAGTGAGCTGTAACACTGGTCCGTCCATCGCTTCAAATTTTTGCTGCGCTGAGACAGAACCAAGGAAATTACAAACTCTCCCAATATATATGGTGCCTTGACGCAAATTTAAACTGGCTGAAACAGCCTTGTCTTGGGCCCCTGTGACATGCAGGCCAAGCACAGCAGAAGCCTAACTCGGCCAAACCTCCTGTAGTGGAAGCTGAAATTGAAAGTGAAGAAATCCAGCGCAGTGGAAGTGACAGGAATCCCAGTGTGCTGGAAGCTGGGAGAGCAAAAACAAACTTGGCAGAAAGCTTATATGGCTCAGTCTCAGCTTCCAGGAGACCTCCGGTTAAGGTAGGAAGTCCTTGCTCCTATGGCTGGAAGGACATATGGCTAAGAAAATCTTAATTTCTTTATAATCTCTAATTTCTTGCTGTGCTATGCTTAGTCACTCAGTAATATCCGACTGGGACTTGAGCCTGGCCAAAACCCACAATGCCTGGTTTTAGGACTTAATGAAGCTCAGGCTCTTGATGTCTCATTGCAAAAAATTCAGTGAGAGACACAGTCATAGTAAGAGGTAGATTTGTTCAGAGGTGGATTTAGAGAGATGCACACTCTGCAGGATGGGACATTGCAAAGGGTGAGTGGAATGTGCTGTGGTTAGTTTTTGCCAGCTGGGTGATTTCATATGCTAATGAGTGGGAGGATAATCGCAACAGTAGGGGAATCACCCACTCCTCTATCTTGGTCTTTTGACAGTGCCTTGGAACTGTCCTGGCACCTCTGGGTTTGTCATTGAGCTTGCAGATTGAGGATCAATGGTTAGTTGAATTTGACTTGTCATCTTGGACCCATTTGATTTTAGTCAGTTTATGTTATGCCGTTTGGCTATGTCACTCTTTCAAAAGTTGTCCCCTGCCCACTCCCATCTTGTTCCTGCTCTTTTCCTGAGCCCCATCTGGGCCCACAATGTTGCCTTTACCCTCTTCTGGAGGAACAACCAGAAAGTAGCTGGCCCTTGGGAAGGAAATACTGTATAATACCCAATATCTCTATATATTCTGGCCTTCATCTTCCATGTTGCCTACAATTTGTGCAACAATAGCATCTCTCAGTGAACCTGCTAGGGCAGATGACAGGCACACAATGCCTGCCAGAAGTTCCATCTGTTGGTGGCATCCCTTCAAGGGCAATTGAGCTCCCAGGGATAATGTTTGCCACTTTGGGAGTTAGCCCTGCAAGCTGTTTGGGTACAAACCCTTACCACCCTTCTTCTAAAGTTATAAACATATCCCTGGATCAAATTTCCACTCCAATTTTATGGAGCATCTTGTCTGTTGCCTCTTATCAATTTGTTCTAACTCCTACAACCAGGACTCTGCCCCCTTGTGGGCAACATTGCTCCACCCTGTATATTATTAAAATACTCTTAATGCCCTTAACAGGACCAGAAAACCCACTCCTTTGTCATTATTTCTGTGATAACCTAGAGTGGCTCTCTGACAATGAAGTGTTTACCATTGGAAACACTAAACTGCTCTTATGGAGGACTAGATGGAGAAATCAGTGACTTACATTCCCTCAGAGAAATAAGAGGCTTATGGCTATAAGCTTTTTTTCCCCAGTCTCAGGGCACAGACTTGAATAGGGAACATACTATGGAGGTATGTACCGTCTGCAACAGACAAAACAGCAATGAGTTAAGATTATAGTGAATATAGTGAAGTTACTCAGTTGTGTCCGACTCTTTGCGACCCCGTGGACTGTAGCCCACCAGGCTCCTCTGTCCATGGGATTTTCCAGGCAATAGTCCTGGAGTGGCTTGCCATTTCCCTTTCCATGGGATCTTCCCAACCCAAGGATCAAACCAGCGTCTCCTGCGTTGTAGACAGATGCTTTACCATCTGCGCCACCAGGGAAGTTTGAGTTAAGATTACAATTCCTTAATCCTACCCAGTACTGGTCACGTTGGGTGACCTTGGGGACACCCAACTCCAGTCAAGGGGTCCCAAGAGGTCGACCTGCCTTGACCTGCCTATGGATCTGGTCCTTGGAAGGTTGTCATGCCTCATCCTGCTCAAGGATCCACCAATCCAGGGGTCCCAGGAGGTCAACATGCCTAGACCTGCCCAGAGACCCAATTCTTGGGATGCCAACCTGCCTCGACCTGCCTGGAGATTCGATCTCCAGGAGGCTGTCACACCTCAGCTTGCTTGAGGATCTGCACCCTGACCTGGAGATGCCTGTTTCTCAGGTTGCAACAGTACTGAGTAGGATAAACTTCAGAAAAACTCACCCTTAAGGAAGTCCACCCATAAAAATAGGAGGCCTATTCGTTTTTTTTTTTTTTTTCTTTTCTTCCCTGTCATCACTGTCTTTCAGATGAGAAATAGCCAATCCACTTCCTGACAGACGCCCTTGAGATGCATCCTTGATAACTGGCAGCTGTTCAATCCTCTAACTCTAGGGAGAAGTCACTTGAAATTTTTTTTTTTGTGCCACTGCATGACCATGGTATCTTCTGGAGGACGAGGAACACTGGCCTGAGGATGGGAGTTTAAATTACAGTACCATCCTATAGCTAGACTTATTCTGCAAAAGACAAAGGAAATGTCCAAATTTTTTTCTGACTAAGAGATATGAAGGAACTCTATCTTAAGTATGGGATTGTTGTATGCCCTAAAAGTGAGCCTACTAGGCAAATGGTGTTAGACACAGACAACCAAGAGAAGGAAGCCCCCCATGAAGGCCCACTTCCCATGGCTCCCGAGTTGACTGTGCTCTTTCCTTGTATCCAAACATGTCCCCGTATCGGAAAGCACACCTTACACAAAAGCCAAATCAAGTATGTCCTTTAGTTGAAACTGGAGGAGGATTTGGACCAACCCAGATCCATAAGCCCTCCTCCCTCCTAGAACTAAGACAGATCAAGCAAGACCTGGAAAGCTATACAGATGATCCAGGCAAATATATAGATATATTCCAACACATTACCTTGGCCTTTGCCTTGACATGGAAGGACATCATGGTATATTTAGTCAAACTTTATCTGACCTGGAACATGCTAGGGTCTTAAAGGAAGCCCAAAGGTATGCTATGGGACTTCACATGTCAAGTGATTCCCCTTCAAGCCAGTAGGGGAAACTATGGTCTCCTCCTCAGATCCTAATTGGAATTATAATGACCATGAGCACATCTGGGAAAGGGATCATTTTCCGATCTGTGTAAAGGCAGGATTAACATCACCCCAGCAAAAAGTAATCAGCTAATATGCCCAGGTCTTAGCAATAACTCAGGAACCCAATGAGAGCCCCATTGCCTTACTGGAAAGGCTAAAAGAGGCCCTCCAAAAGTTTACCAATCTGGACTTAGACTCTTATGACAGTCAGTTGATTTTAAAGGACAAATTTCTGTTTCTCTGTGCATCAGACATCAAGATAAAGTTACAACAGCTATAGAAGCCAGACCCTGTTCCTCTTTAGATGAGATGGTCCAGGCAGTCACCAATACGTTTTGTAACAGAGAACAGGAGAGGGAAACCAAGGCCCAGGAAAGGGAGAAAGTGAAAGGGACAAGCCATGCCAGATGTTGGTCGACCTCCAGGGAATACCTATGGCAAACCCTGAATCTTTGAAGGACAAGGCATGAGGCAAATGCCTAATTTGTATACAGGCAGGACATTGGGTAATAGAGTGTCCAAATCATGACACATCTCCTTAAATGGCTTGCTACAAATGCCATCAATTGGAACATTGGGCGGCACTCTGCCCTTGGGACCCAAGAGCCTCACGGTCAAGCACCAAACCTATCCTCACAATGGTTCAACAGGACTGAAGAGGCCCGCTTCAGCTAGCCCACATGTCACAGATAACCATCAAGGGGCTGGGGCTAAGGGTGCAACCGGATGTGGCAGGTAGGTCTGAGAATTTCTTGATTCACACAGGCGGCTACCTACTTTGTCCTGACCTCCTACTCCAGAGTGTTCTCCTCCCAAAACTGTACCATTTTGGGAGTTACAGGAAAAACAGTTACAAAAAAAGATTCACCCGAGCACTTTGTTGCTGGGATGGACAAATATTTTGCCACGAGTTTCTGGTGGTTTCTGAGTGTCCCCCTCCCTTATTGGGAAGAGATCTCTCCCTGCCTTTGAAATCTTGCAGCTATGCAGTCCTGATAAAAGCTACTTTAAAACTCTCTCTTGGGGGGAAACTAATTTTACCAGCAACCAAGTGAAACAACTCCTGAATGGGAGAGGCCATTTATGGATGTCTAATCAAATTTGGCCTTGGAGAATGGAATGAAGCAGGTCAAAGGCTAATTGAGTTTTGCCAAGAGAATGCACTGGTCATAGCAAACACCCTTTTCCAACAACACAAGAGAAGACTCTACACATGGACATCACCAGATGGTCAACATCGAAATTAGATTGTTTATATTCTTTGCAGCCAAAGATGGAGAAGCTCTATACAGTCAGCAAAACAAGACTGGGAGTTGACTGTGGCTCAGATCATGAACTCCTTATTGCCAAATTCAGATTTAAGTTGAAGAAAGTAGGGAAAACCACTAGACCATTCAGGCATGACCTAAATCAAACCCCTTATGACTACACAGTGGAAGTGAGAAATAGATTTAAGGGACTAGATCTGATAGACAGAGTGCCTGATGAACTATGGAATGAGATTCATGACATCGTACAGGAGACAGGGATCAAGATCATCCCTATGGAAAAGAAACACAAAAAGCAAAATGGCTGTCTAGGGAGGCCTTACAAATAGCTGTGAAAAGAAGAGAAACAAAAAGCAAAGGAGAAAAGGAAAGATATAAGCATCTGAATGCAGAGTTCCAAAGAGTAGCAAGGAGAGATAAGAGAGCCTTCCTCAGTGATCAATGCAAAGAAATAGAGGAAAATAACAGAATGGGAAAGACTAGAGATCTCTTCAAGAAAATTAGAGATAACAAGGGCACATTTCATGCAAAGATGGACTTGATAAAGAAAAACTGTGGAAAATTCTCAAAGAGATGGGAATACCAGATCACCTGACCTGCCTCTTGAGAAACTTATTTACAGGTAAGGAAGCAACAGTTAGAACTGGACGTTGAACAACAGACTGGTTCCAAATAGGAAAAGGAGTACATCAAGGCTGTATTGTCACCCTGCTTATTTAACTTCTATGTAGAGTACATCATGAGAAACGCTGGGCTGGAAGAAGCACAAGCTAGAATCAAAATTGCTGGGAGAAATTAACCTCAGATATGCAGACGACAACACCCTTATGGCAGAAATTGTAGAGGAACTAAAAAGCCTTTGAAGAAAGTGAAAGAGGAGAGTGAAAATGTTGGCTTAAAGCTCAACATTCAGAAAACTAAGATCATGGCATCCGGTCCCATCACTTCATGGGAAATAGATAGGGAAACAGTGGGAACAGTGTCAGACTTTATATTTTTGGGCTCCAGAATCACTGCAGATGGTGATTGCAGCCATGAAATTAAAAGACACTTACTCCTTGGAAGGAAAGTTGTGACCAACCTAGATAGCATATTGAAAAGCAGAGACATTACCTTGCCAACTAAGGTCCGTCTAGTCAAGGCTATGGTTTTTCCAGTGGTCATGTATGGATGTGAGAGTTGGACTGTGAAGAAAGTTGAGCACAGAAGAATTGATGCTTTTGACTGTGGTGCTGGAGAAGACTCTTGAGAGTCCCTTGGACTGCAAGGAGATCCAACCAGTCCATTCTAAAGGAGATTAGTCCTTGGTGTTCATTGGAAGGACTGATACTAAAGCTGAAACTCCAATACTTTGGCCACCTCATGTGAAGAGTTGAGTCATTGGTAGAGACCTGATGCTGGGAGAGATTGAGTGCAGGAGAAGAAGGGGACGACAGAGGATGAGATGGCTGGATAGCATCACCGATTTGATGGACATGAGTTTCAGTGAACTCTAGGAGTTGGTGATGGACAGGAAGGCCCTGCGTGCTGCTATTCATGGGGTTGCAAAGAGTCAGACACCACTAAGCGACTGTACTGAATTGAACTGAACTGAATCAAAGTATCTTCAGATATCAAGTAGTGCTAATAGAAAATCCAGGCCTGATTATATTCTCTTGTGAGGTTCTGATCCTGTGAACAATTCTGAGGAAATTTGGTACATTGATGGAAGCAGCTTTGCCTTGGATGGAAAAAGAAGAGCTGGATATGCAGTAGTCTCCAATTTTGAGACCATTGAGGCTAAACCTTTGCCACCAGGTACTTCTGCCCAATTAGTTGATCTAATAGCCCTGACTTGAGCTTTAGAGCTGGAAAAAGGAAAAAGAGTAGTTATTTACACTGACTCCAAGTATGCCTTTCTGGTGCTACATGCACATGCTGCTATTTGGAAAGAAAAAGGCCACTTGACCACCTGAGGGTCCCCAATCAAATATGATGATCAAATCCTTAGGCTCTTGAAGCAGTGCTCACTGATTTTTCAGTCTCCTATTGTAAAGCACACTGAAAAGGGAGGATGGATGTGACATGAGGGAACCAAGCAGCCGATCAGGCAGCTAAGAGAGCAGCTCTTACAGAACAATGTAAGTCATTACAGAACAATGACCTAACAGGCTTTGCCATCTTCTTTCCACAGACTAATTTGCCAAAAACTCCTTCATATACTGAAGGTATGACTCTTAAAGCTAAGAGTGAGGGCTTTCAAGAAGATCATATGGGGTGGTTCCAAAAGGAAGGACTCTTTTTTTCTACCTGGGAACATCCAATGGAAGTTGGTTAACTCCTTATTTTCCACCACACATTAGGTGGAAAGACCCTCCAAAGATTGCTAGAAAGGTTTTTCAGAGGAACAGGCCTCCAAAAAAACTGCTTCATGAAATCATTCTGAGATTCAGTCTGCCCAAGTCACTACAAAGTGACAATGGGGCATCATTTACTTCTAAGGTCACCCAATGGGTCTCTAAAGCATTGGGCATTACTTATGATCTCCACTGTGCCTGGAGGCCTCAGTCTTCAGGATAAGAGCCAACCAATTGTTAAAATCAGCAATAAAAAAGATAACCTAGGAAACCTCCCTGGGATGGAAGGAGGCTTTACTAATAGCTCTCCTCTGCACTCATTTTGCCCCTAAGGAACTGGTTGGTCTTAGTCCTTATGAAATGCTATATGGGAGACCTTTTGTTTATATCAATGACCTCTTCATAGATCCAGAGGCTCAGACCCTTCAGTCTTATACCATGGCCATTGGGCAATTCCAACAGGATATACACTTGTGAGGTGTCAACCAGGACCCAAAGATTCTAAAGAGTCACCACTATATGCTCCATGGACTCAAGTCCTAATTAAAATATGGAGTGATGGGTCCCCAAAGGCTAAATGAACTCCAGCCCACATGGAAGGGCCTCTACCCTGTAATACTTTCTACCCCCAAAGCAGTCAACGTACCAGGACATGACTCCTAGATTCACTACTCATGAGTCAGGACATGGAAGAAAATAGAAGAGGACACTCAAAATACCTGTGAGCCCCTGGGAGATCTCAGATACCTATTCAGGACTACAAATGAATGCCATTCTAATGAACACCCCCAAAATTAAGCTTCTGGGGATAAGGCTCTTCTCTGAAGAGCCAACATAGCTTGGCAGGGGTTGTACTCCAAAAAAAGAGATTGATCTCATGATTCCTGAACAAAGAGGGACTTGAGCCATCATGAATGAGACATGTTGCTTCTGGGTGAATACCTCCAGCTAAGTTAAAGTTTCACAGTCCTCAAGAAAAACATTCAGATCCTACAGGATCTCAAAGAACAAGCTTGAGAGTTCTCAGGGTGGCTACAATCTCTCTTTGGGGGATCCTTCTCCTGGTGTGGGGTAATTTGGAGTTGGATAAGCCCCTACTAATCCTTATTATCACCATATTGATGCTGTTTATGGTTTCTCCGTATATTATCAATTGTCTAACCCATTTTGTCTCTGCCCAGGACAACAAGCTACAACACGCAGTGCCAGTTCAACAAAGATGTATAAAACTATAGCCGACCACAGGAAATATCACTCACCCTTAGATGGACGCTGCCACAAGGACTCTGAGGCCTGAGACTAGCAAGAGAGGGAGACCCAACACCCCTCGCCATCCCATTTCCACAGGAAGTAGCCAGAGAGACCTCAACACCACTATTCCCAAAGAATTGGGCCTCCCATCTCTTGAGGGAAGAAAGGTAGGTAGAATAGGAAAAAGGAGTCCAGAATGGCAGTGGCTAAAAGACAAAGAAAGGAATAAGCCCTCAAAAATAGAACAAAGGAAGGTCCAAGGACAGGAGTGAGAAACTCAGGTAAAACAAACAGCCCTCCTGGCTAGCCCAGTTTACATCGGGCAGGTTCAGGGGAAGGAGAAAAAAGAAAAAAACACATAAAAAGAGGAGCCAAAATTGAGCCAGGGTCCTCTCTTCTGTTTGCATCTTTTGGGTCCGCCCATCTTCATGCCCTTTGGACTGCAAGGAGATCCAACCAGTCCATTCTAAAGGAGATCAGTCCTGGGTGTTCTTTGGAAGGAATAATGCTAAAGCTGAAACTCCAGTACATTGGCCACCTCATGCAAAGAGTTGACTCATTGGGAAAGACTCTGATGCTGGGAGGGATTGGGGGCAGGAGGAGAAGGGGACAACAGAGGATGAGATGGCTTGATGCCATCACCAACTCAATAGACATGAGTCTGAGTGAACTCCGGGAGTTGGTGATGGACAGGGAGGCCTTGAGTGCTGCAATTCATGGGGCTGCAAAGAGTCGGACACGACTGAGTGACTGAAATGAACTGAACTGAACTGGCCCTCATGCCTCAAGGATGTATTTTTCCTTTGCTTGCCAAAAAAAACTGAGCTGTAACACTAGTCCATCTGTTGCTTCAAATTTTTGCTGAGGTGAAACAGAACCAAGGAAATTACAAACTCCCTGACAGTTGTATGGCATCATCAACACAATGGACATGGGTTTGAGCAATCTCTGGGAGACAGTGAAGGACAGGAAAGCCTGGCATGCTGGAGTGTATGACTTAGCGACTGAATAGCAACATATAACGGAGAAGGCAATGGCACCCCATTCCAGTACTCTTGCCTGGGAAATCCCATGGATGGAGGAGCCTGGTGGGCAGCAGTCCATGAGGTCGCTAAGAGTCAGACACGACTGAGCAACTTCTCTTTCACTTTTCACTTTCATGCATTGAAGAAGGAAATGGCAACCCACTCCAGTGCTCTTGCCTGGAGAATCCTAGGGACAGGGGAGCCTGGTGGGTTGCCGTCTATGAGGTCGCACAGAGTCGGACACGACTGAAGTGACTTAGCAGCAGCAGCAACATATAAGACTGACTAATTGTTAAGTAATGCAAGTAGATAAAACAATTCTAAGACAATTGATTTTACATTTGCTAATTTATAAGGCACAAATTATAATTTTTTTAAGTGATAAATAGCTTTTGCACACTTCTTTGGGTAGCAGTACATATTTATGAATAAATAATAGTTGTATAAATGTGTACTGAGGGGAAAATTGAAAATAATTAAGTTTAATTAGAAACTGAATTAGAAACTGTTTTGGATAAGGGAATGACAGTTTAAGCTGTGTATAGTTTTATTGTTGTTGTTATTGTTGTCATTGCTGTTTTTGAATTCCTAAAACTCCCAGATGGAGATCTACTAACTGCATATTATCATGGTTATTATTAGCATTGCTATTTTAGATGATGTGACATGTATGATAAGCTCAACTGTAATCCCAGAAACATGGACTCACTCTATATTTTCCTCTTCTAAAATTAACTGTATTCATTTTACTAAAATGGCACATAAATGGAGATTTATCATATAATTATAGGGAAACTATTCACTATTTTAGAGCAAGAATTGACTTGTTTTATAGTTTAAGACACCTCTGACTGTCTCCTGCTGCTTGCTCACATTATTAACTGCATTTTTCCTGCAGGGGGTTTTGTATCCATCAGGGTTTAGGCAGAAAAACAGACACGATTTTACATTTTTTTAAAAAGAGAAAATGTCATGCAGGGAATTGGCTACACAGTTTTGGAAAAACTCAGCTCACACTTGAGATTAACAATTGCAGGAAGCCATTAAGCTAATGGCTTAGATGAAGAAAACAGAGACCAGCACTCCTGGAGGCCAGAACCTGGGTCCCCTGGGGATAAAGGAACCAGGGTGTGCTCCTCTCCACAGCAAAATCCTGGAGAGATAGAGCCTGGGTAAGAGAGGAATGGGTAGAAAAACCTGACTTTGCTTAGGTTCTACCCTCTCATCTGGCTAAATGCCTTTGTTGAAAGTAAACAGACATGCCTGAGAAAAGGACCAGCTACCCTGAGATGCAGAGCAGAGCAAGGAGGAAGACAAGGAGGAAGACGTGCCATGGATGTGCACGACACCCCAGTGCATTTGCACTTTTCTTCTGCCCAGACACCTCTGATTCGGCTCTGGCTTGTCTGTAAGGAAAGCTTCATATTGAAAGCAACATAAAGGTACAGGTCTTTCCATCTTGGAGACAATATTTTTCTAAGAAATTTTAAAACATAATATATGAGCTGAGTACTTAATGTTCTTTCTCCCTAATGACACAACATTGAGAAGTATCACTTCAACAAGAAAGTCCAGGTAATCTAGTTATGTTCAAAATATATTTGTTCTGTTGCCTAAAGATGAGGAGTAGATAAAAAGATAGGCTTTCTTAAAGCCATTCAGAAAAGTTACAGAATATGAAGTTTTCTTAAATTCTCGTTGGCACTGCAGCACAAATGATAAACAAGGCTGGGCACTATTTAAAAGTAGCGAGGATATCCTATACGGTTGATGGGAATGTAAATTGGTGCAGCCATTTTGGAAAACAGTATGGAGTTCCTCCAAAAACTAAAAATAAAGTTGCCATATGGTCTAGCAATCTCACTCCTGGGCATATATCCAGAAAATCATATAATGCAAAAAGATACATCCACCCCTATTTTCACAGCAGCATTATTTACCAAGACATAGCCAACCAAAATGTCTATTGACAGATGAATGGATAAAGAAGATGTAATATATATATACAAAGGAATACTACTCATACATAAAAAAATGAAATAATATTATTTGTAGGAACATGGATGAAACTAGAGATTATCATACTAAGTGAAGTCAGAGAAAGATAAATACAATGATATCACTCATGTATATTCTAAAATATAACACAAACTAGCACAACATTGTAAATCAACTATTGTTACTGTTGTTTAATCTCTGAGTAGTGTCCAGCTCTTTTGTGAATCCATAGTCAGCAGCTCACCAGGATCCTCTACCTATGGGATTTCCCAGGTAAGAATACTGGAGTGGGTAGTCATTGCTTTCTCCAGGGGATCTTCCCAACTCAGGGATCAAATCTTCATCTCCTGCATTGGCAGATGGTTTCTTTACCACCGAGTCACCAGGGAAGCCCCAAATCAACTATAGTATAAAATGAAAATCAGATTAAGCACTAAAAAATAAAATAAGTTATGACACAAGTGAACTTATTTACAAAACAGAAACAGATTCACAGACATAGAAAATGAATTTATGGTTACCAGAGGGAAAAGGGAATGTGGGAGGGATAAATTACAAGCTTGGAATTAGCAAATGCAAACTACTATATATAAAATAGATAAACAACAGTGTACATCATAGGAAACTATATTCAATATATTATAATAAGCTGTAATGGGAAAGAATATAAAAAAAGAAATTGTGCACATATTTATGGGGTTTCCCAGGCAGCAGTAGTAGTAAAGAATGCAGGGGACTTCAGTTCAGTCTCTCAGTCTTATCTGACACTTTGTGATCCCATGGACTGCAGCATGCCAGGCTTCCCTGTCCATCACCAACTCCTGGAACTTACTCAAACTCATGTCCATTGAGTCAGTGATGCCATCTAACCATCTCATCCTCTGTCTTCCCCTTCTCCTCCTGCCTTCAATCTTTCCTAGCATCAGGGTCTTTTCAAATGAGTCAATTCCTCGCATCAGGTGGCCAAAGTATTGGAGTTTCAGCCTCAGCAACAGACCCTGTAATGAATATTCAGGACTGATTTCCTTGAGGATTGATTAGTTTGATCCCCTTGCAGTCTAAGGGACTCTCAAGAGTCTTCTCCAAAACCATAGTTCAAAAGAATCAATTCTTTGGTGCTCAGCTTTCTTTATAGTCCAACTCTCACATCTATACGTGACTACTAGAAAAATCATAGCTTTGACTAGTCGGACCTTTTTGGCAAAGTAATGTCTCTGTTTTATAATAGCAGGAGACATATGAGAAACTGTTGGAGACATAAGAGATGCTGATTCAATCCCTGAGTCTGGAAGATGACCTGGAGAAGGGTATGGCAACCCTCTCCAGTATTCCTGCCTGGAGAATCCCATGGACAGAGGAGCTTGGCAGGTTGCAGTCCAAAGGGTCTTAAAGAGCCAAACACAACTGAAGCGACTTAACACACATGCATATATATGCATAATTGAATCACTTTGCTGTACACCAGAACTAACATAATATTGTAAACCAACCATACTTTATTTTATTTTATTTTTTAAAGTAGACATGATACATACTATTCAATAACTTTTGCAACAGGGAAGAGGGTCTAGTTTGGACAAAATTCAATGTTTCTGAAACAAAAGGCTAGAGACTTTTTAAAGGCTGAAATGTGGGAAGGGAAAGGTGCTGAGATGTATTAAGGGGGTTGGTCCAGTGATAGACTAGACCATCTGGGTTTGTTAATTGGCAGTCATCCAAAGGAGAGAAATAACCTCCTAGCTTTAGGACAAGAGGCAGTCCTGTTAAGTTAGAGCAAGTCTCCCATTAATTCAGGCCTTTATCCTCCTCAGGGACTGGGAGGGAGAGGGAAAGTTTTCTCTGAATGTTCACCTTTCAAAAAGACAGCTTTCAAGTCCTTGGGGAAACAGTTTGTGGAGGTAGATTTACATCTCAAAGAGCAGAGAAGGGATTTATAATTACTAGCTTTCGAAAGAAACTGCTCTAAGAAGGGGTTCACAGCCTATCTGCCTATCATCAGATTTTGGCTGGAACAAATAGTAAATCTTCTGCTAGGCATTTTAAGGAGACCTGGGGTCATTCTAAGGATATAAAAGAAATCTTGCCAGAGTCTGGGCACATCTTTAGTGCAGTGATCTGGACAGAGTTATGAGATCGACATTTTCATCAGCTCTTTGTTAATCACACTTGGATAGTTTAAAATTGTTCTGTAAGTTCTTTGCCCCCACCCCAAGCCAAATTTTTTTTTTTGCCAGCCTCCATCATAATACTTATTAGATGGTTTTGTACTATGTATTTGAAATATCAGAATCTCTCCCTATACAAAGTAAACATTCAGAGAGTAGCATCTCCGTTCACTTTTCCAGTCTCATTATTTAACATGGAAACAAGTATAAATAATAATTTTTAAACAGTATTAAATTTTATTGCATACACCAGGCACTCTGATAATTGTGACTATTGTCTCATATTATTTAAGCTTCCCTGTGGTTTTATTCAGGAAAGGCCTGGAGGTCCTTATTTGTCAAGTATAGTTAACATAGGAAAATGTACACTGGAAAGTTAAAAGCCACATAAATTGGAACCACTGAATATCTAATGTTAAAACATATATTAGAAATTTAGCTTAAAAAAAAAACTGTCAGTAAAAATGTTTACCTTTCATTTAGTGAAAAGTAGGCAG
>SJYQ01002413.1:125007-146983 GCA_006410935.1 Redunca redunca
ATCTAACTAAATAGATAAAAACAGAGATGTTTAACAAGGTGGAATATTTATTTAGTTCTTTGTTGCTTAAAAAGTCTGGTTGTTGGTGCAGCTACACAGGCATATCTCAGTATGCTAGGTAATAATTACCTAATCTATCTTCTAATTATTTGGGGAAATACTTGCAATGCTCTGAGAAAAATTAATGTGCCAATTTACAGTATCAATAAAGAGGCAGAATATTGTTTTTTAAAAGCTCGCAAAATGCACAAATGTCTTTTAGCAGCAAAATGCAATTAAGACAAATTTTTATCATTATATCAGAACATTGTAAAATTTCATGAATGAAAATTGTGGGAGCACTCTTTGGGATACCTTGTCAGAATTAATGCCAGAATGATCAATTTAGCTGAAAGTATAATTACTAACAGGAAATCAAACAGTAAAATGCACGTACTTTTTGATACTGAGCTAATGTTTTGCTCCTTCAAAATGCTACCATATAAACCAATTGAAAGTAATGGTAATTTAACTGATTTATCATAAAATTTACATCTTATTTAAATTTTGATTTAAATGTAGGATGCAAATTCTGTGAGCACAGAAATCTAAGTAACCATAAAATGCAATTAGTTGGCAGTTTTAGTGTTTTACAAAATAGTAAAGTGAAAAGTGATATATTGATACACCAGTAACCAAGCATGGTTACTTTATTGGTTGTAGAAAAACTATCCAGTGGCTTACCCATAATACATTAAAGATTTACCAAGTTTTCTCTTAATAATCTTTTTGTTTTAGTATTTTAACCCCTCATTGTTTGATAGTAGTAATTTGCAATAATCACTTTTAAAAAATTCTAAACATTCACAGTACTCAAAATAAATGCTAACTTAAGTTCATAGGAATTCTTGAAGTTAGCAAGATAAAAAAATACACAGAAAATCATACGGTCCAGTTTTCTAATATACTTTAAAATTTCGCTATTTCTTTTAATATACATTTTAAAACTTGGTTGATTAGACAGTTAATATCTTAGTTGATTACTTCCTAATAAAAAAACCCTCTTCTAAATTACTCCATAATATAGCAGGAACACCAGCAACAATGAAAGTGACCAAGGAAAGCAGAATTTCTTCAGAGAAACTTTTAGGCTGTTCTTCACTAATTCTTCATCTCCATTTCTTCACTTTTCCTTGGTGCACCCTTCTATATTCCTAAATTGGGTTGTGCCATTGTGCTTTTTGGTTTCAGCGACATGCTCAGATTACATGCCCCTTTACCCAGTTTTCTTGAACTCAGATGCCCATAAAATAGTATCCCTTTCTTTCTGTTTGTTTTAACATCAAGGTGGAGCCAGGGTGGATGGGTGTAGGGATCCCCAGAAAGGCAAACAAAGCACAATTGGAACCTGAAGTGTTTGTTGCTGTGGTTTCAGGAGTGTGAAGGTAAGTGCAGGTCCTTTTGGAGGGAAAGCAGGAAGGGACAGTCTGGGATGCACTGAATGTCAGAGGCAGCTCAGAGAATGATAGTATCATGCCCAAGATAATGTAGCTGAGATCACTCTCCAGAATATGAGATCTTGAGCCAGTGCGAGAGTCCTGGTGAAGGTGCTGAAGGTCACTAGTCATTAGGAGTCTGGTTCATGCCACTCATCACACAAACCCCAATACTCACAGAAGCCTGACCGGGGTACAGGAATCTATATACCTCATTTTCTTTATCCATTCACACTCAAATGACATTTAGGTCATTTTCATATCTTGATTATCATAAACAGTGCTGCACTGAAGAACATGGGAATACAGATATTTGTGGGATATCCTGATTTGTTAAAGATTTATTTGGTTAATTTATAGTCAGTGGTGAAGATAATAAAAAAAAGCTAGAGAAGTGGGCTGAAATATTGCTATTTCTCCCTAAAGATATAAAAGACCCAGGTTTCAATGGTCAGTAGACCATAAGAAGGGCGTCCCTCATAGCTCAATGTAGGAGACTCAGGTTCGATTCCTGAATTGGAAAGATCCACTGGAGAAGGGATAGGCGACTCACTCCAATATTCTGGCCTGGAGAATTCCATGGACTATATAGTCCATCGGGTCCCAAAAAGTTGGACACGACTGAGCAACTTTCACTTTCAGACCATAAGAAAAAGGAAATCTATTTTCACCCCAGTTAGTACAGTTTATTTAATGACAAGAATCATTGTCTTATCTAATTGTCAAAGACAGCAAATGCAACTCTATTTTTTTATTCATCCTTATTTTTGATTACACATATAAAATGCTAGTAATGTATCAAGGGGGCTTCCCTGGTGGCTCAAATGGTAAAGAGTCTGCCTGCAATTCAAGAGAACTGAGTTCAATCCGTGGGTTGGGAAGATGCCCTCCCCAAGAAAAAGAAATGTAAAAAAGCAAAATAGCTCTCTGAGGAGGCTTTACAAATAGCTGTGAAAAGAAGAGAAGCTAAAGGCAAAGGAGGAAAGGAAAGATATACCCATTTGAATGCAGAGTTTCAAAGAATACCAAGGAGAGACAAGAGAGCCTTCCTCAGTGATCAATGCAAAGAAATAGAGGAAAGCAATTGAGTGGGAAAGACTAGAGATCTCTTCAAGAAAATTAGAGATACCAAGGGGACATTGCATGCAAAGATGTGCTTAATAAAGGAGAGAAATGACATGGATCTAACAGAAGCAGAAGATATTAAGAAGAGGTGGCAAGAATACACAGAAGAGCTGTTCATAAAAGATCTTCATGACCCAGTTAATCACAACGGTGTGATCACTCACCTAGAGCCAGGGATCCTGGAGTGTGAAGTCAAGTGGGCCTCTAGTGGAGGTGATGGAAGTCCAGTTGAGTTATTTCAAATCCTAAAAGATGATGCTGTGAAAGTGCTGCACTCAATATGCCAGCAAATTTGGGAAAACACAGCAGTGGCCACAGGACTGGAAAAGGTCAGTTTTCATTCCAGTCCCAAAGAAAGGCAATGCAAAAGAATGCTCAAACTATCACACAATTGCACTCATCTCACATGCTAGTAATGCTCAAAATTCTCCAAGCCAGGCTTCAGCAATACGTGAACCGTGAACTTCCTGATGTTCAAGCTCATTTTAGAAAAGGCAGAGGAACTAGAGATCAAATTGCCAACATCCAATATCATTGAAAAAGCAAGATAATTTCAGAAAATTATCTATTTCTGCTTTATTGACTATGCCAAAGCCTTTGACTGTGTGGATCACAATAAACTGTGGACAATTCTAAAAGAGATGGGAATACCAGACCACCTGACCTGTCTCTTGAGAAACCTGTGTGCAAGTCAGGAAGCAACAGTTAGAACTGGACATGGAACAACCGACTGGTTCCAAACAGGAAAAGGAGTACGTCAAGGCTGTATATTGCCACCCTGCTTATTTAACTTATATGCAGAGTACATCATGAGAAATGCTGGGCTGGAAGAAGCACAAGCTGGAAACAAGATTTCTAGGAGAAATATCAATAACCTCAGATATGAAGATGACACCACCCTTATGGCAGAACGTGAAGAAGAACTAAAGAGCCTCTTGATGAAAGTGAAAGAGGAGAGTGAAAACATTGGCTTAAAGCTCAACATTCAGAAAACTAAGATCATGGCATCCGGTCCTTTAACTTCATGGCAAATATATGGGGAAACAGTGTCAAGCTTTATTTTTTGGGGCTCCAAAATCACTGCAGATGGTGATTGCAGCCATGAAATTAAAAGGCACTTACTCCTTGGAAAGAAAGTTATGATTAACATAGACAGCATATTAAAAAGCAGAGACATTACTTTGCCCAGAAAGGTTCATCTAGTCAAGGCTATGGTTTTTCCAGTAGTCATGTATGGATGTAAGTATTGGGCTATAAAGAAAGCTGAGCACTGAAGAATTGATGCTTTTGAACTATGGTGTTGGAGAAGATTCTTCAGAGTCCCTTGGACTGCCAGGAGTTCCAACCAGTCCATCCTAAAGGATACAAGTCCTGGGTGTTCACTGGAAGGACTGATATTGAAGCTGAAACTCCAATATTTTGGTCACCTGATGTGAAGAGCTGACTCCTTTGAAAAGACCCTGATGCTGGGAAAGATTGAAGGCAGGAAGAGAAAGGGATGATAGAGGATAAGATGGTTGGATGGCATCACCAACTCAATGAACATGAGTTTGGGTAAACCCCCAAGAGTTGGTGATGGACAAGGAGGCCTGGCGTGCTGCAGTTCATGGGGTCGCAAAGAGTTGGATACTACTGAACGACTGAACTGAAATGAAATAATATATCAGTGCACAGTAAATATTTATTTTCTTTTTAAACATGTTTGTAAATAAGCACTCCTGGGATATAATATAGCTCAATTAAATGCAGACCAATAGTTTAAAAGTATGACATGTTAGCTTCCAGCTTTATTACTCTTATGAAAAAAGTCTCCTTTTTTGTTTATCTTTAGAAAATGCTAACACAAGCTCTTTGTGACATATAATTCCCAGTATAATTTTGTAAGCCTTCATGGATACATACAGAAAAGAGGAAAGGCAGAAAAGTATCAGTCTTTGACAGGATTTTTTCATTCGGTCTTGATGAGTCTCAGGAATTAATATTGACTGTTTTTTTTTTTTTTTTTCTCAATTGGAATAACATTTTTTCCTTCAAAGATTTGGGATGCATAGTTGTTTTTTTTAATTAAATATAAATAAACTATATTTAGCTTCTGCAAAGTAAAGGGGGAATAAAAAGTAATGAAGCTGTGTGGTTGTGTGTGTGTTTAACACATCTGTTTAAAAGTAAGTTAAGCTAGCCAATGAATAGCTCACTTCAATATTGTCTTTATATGTATATTTTGCTACTTCCCTCTGTTAGGGATATTCTTCTAGAATAATATACACTGAAAGACATACAAATAAACACATGCATACTGTTTTCATCATATCAGAAAAGATATTCATGCCACAACATTTCCCTTCTGTCCCTGATAAATTAATGATCAAATTCAAACTTTTCCTTGAAAAGTGAGCCATATAATTAAAAGCATCAGACTGTACATCTTTTGGCAAATGTTAAAATTCTTCTAAGAGTTTTATACTTAAGAAGATCATATGAAACATACAATTCTGTTACTGTGGTATGGAGAGAATTCTAAATGTTTTTATTCTCTTTGTTCAAAATTAAAATGTCTAAAGCCAGAACAACATTTTCATTCTACTGCTGTTGCTAAGTCACTTCAGTCATGTCTGACTCTGTGCGACCCCATAGATGGCAGCCCACCAGGCTCCGCTGTCCCTGGGATTCTCCGGGCAAGAACACTGGAGTGGGTTGCCATTTCCTTCTCCAATGCATGAGAGTGAAAAGTGAAAGTGAAGTCGCTCAGTCGTGTCTTGACTTTTAGTGACCCCATGGACTGCAGCCTAGGCTCCTCCACCCATGGGATTTTCCAGGCAAGAGTACTGGAGTGGGGTGCCTTTAGTTATCTGCTAATTATTTAAAATATATCTAAACAAATTAATTTGATAGATAATATAATTATCAAAAAACAAATGAAAGTCTCCACCAACATGTCAAATGTACGTAATGGTCTAGAAAATATGATTTGTAATTTTTATGTCACAATATTGTTCTGCTCTTAAAATACTCTGCTTTTATATTAATGATGTTTTTATAAAAAGCTTAATTTTACCTAGTATCTTTTTCCTTTTTTTTCTGTCAGTAAGTTTAGCAAATGTACTCTTTGTTCCTGTAATTTTAATATTTAAAATATAGATATCTTTCACCAGATTGTCTGCAAGAAACACTCGGGGTTAACAAATCTGTTTACATTGAAAAACTTAAAGTGCACAAGCTTAAAAAAGTACAAACAGAATAAAGATTTTTCAGTCTGTATTACTCTAGAATGACCCTTTTCCTGTGGAATTTCTCGAGCTGTCATACCTTAATATGTCATATTTGCTTTACCAGTAACTTCCATTTACTAACAGCAACATAAATTTTTGGTAAATATATAAATAACAATGATTTTCAGGGATCTGATTCTCTTTTCTTTAAGACATTTACAGGCAGTAATAAAAGGCCCACTAGAGTGCATTAGGCTTGTTTAATGTGTTTTGGAAAATAATATCCAAAGTACAGACCCCTATTAGCTTACTACAAAGTGATAGCAACACCCTGATGCCCTGGGGTTACCCACAATCAGAGCCCTGTGGGAAGCTTAGAGCTCATTGATTATTTTCCACCCATGCCAACTCCTTACAAGGTTCTATCTTCAGGGTTGATTTATGGAAATTTTGGCCCAGTCATGGTCATATTAGGTTGTGTTTCTGAATAAATGAATTAGTTTTTGGCTAAAAGGAAATAGTGAATCTTCCATTTTAAAAGTGGCATCTATCTAGTTTTATCTTTTCCTGGAATTTGGGTTTATAAGTCAACAACTTTTATTTTTTATTGCCTAAGAAAATTTGTACTGCTTTTCTGTTCTTGTGCATAAGCCTTCATATCAACATCAAATTATGCTATGAATGACATTTTCAACCTAACTACCTATTGTTTCCCTAAAGTAGTTTAAAAGACAATGATTTTCATCTTCTTTTCTGTAGGTATCTTATTTAAAGGTACTCAAGGAATTTGATATATATTATATTGGGGGGAAAAAAGATAAACCAAAGTATTTTTTTAAAAAGTCTATTGCTTCTAAATAAACAATACAGAGAATAGGGCTGCCAGTGCAGGATATGTAAGAGCTGCAGGTTAGATCCCTGGGTCAGGAAAATTCACCATGGAGGGCATGGCTACTCACTCCAGTATTCTTGGCTGGAGAATCCCATGAACAGAGGCATTTGGCAGGCTACAGTCCATAGGACTGCAAAGAGTCGGACATGACTGAAGTGGCTTATAACACATGCACAAAAGTAGAAGTAAAGAAAGATTTTTGAACAGGTCCCAAGGTTTGACCTAGGAAGCACTATGATCTCTCATGGGCAAACTGATATATTCCCTGGATTGAGAAGAGCATCTGAAACTTTAGACAATAGCATGACCTTTAAGTTTTCTTTGAATTCTGAATCTACAATGTTCTGGATAAAACTTGAACCTAAAGAGCGGCTGAGAATAAACTATGGCAGGTGACCCTGTTACAGACTCTTCAAAGAATAGGAGCCACCCACTTGCAAAGGTGATGGAGTATGTAAAGAAAATATAAGGTCAATGGACAACCAGTGGGTAATTCAAGGCCATAGCACAAGTCTTCTGTTTTCTAGCAGTCTGGTGTCATCATGGCTGATTCACGTTGATGTTTGGCAGAAACCAACACAGTTCTGTAAAGCAATTATCCTTCAAGTAAAAAATAAATAAATTTCAAATAAAAAAGAAAAATGATAAGAGAGCAAACAGCGATGTGTTTTGAGCCCAGGCTAGGTACCAGGGCACTGCCATTTCTGCATCATTCTATTGGCTAAAGCAAGTTATATAGCTAGCCCAGCTCAAGAGGTTAAGAAAAGTTTGTTGGGTGAAGCTGCAAAGTTTCAATGTAAGGGTAAAAAATAAAGAGAAATTTCTATTAAATCAATCCAACATCCTTGTTAGAGAATGTACTTTATTATTATTGTTTGTTCACTTTACTTTCCCTATTTCATTGATCCCTTTTGGATCTCTCATCTTCTCTTTAAAAAAAAAAAAAAAAAAAGAATAACTCTTGACAGAATTCTAGAAAGCAATTAAAGAGAATCTTTGGTTAATTATTAAAAGATTTCATACTCCAGGTAATATTTTACCTGAGTTTAAAGCATTTAAAATATTTTTAAGCATTTTGAAAATATTTGCTCACCTTATACTGTGAAAAGTGAAAGTGAAATCGCTCAGTCGTGTCCGACTCTTTGCGACCCCATAGACTGTAGCCTATCAGGCTCCTCCATCCATGGGAGTTTTCAGGCAAGAGTGCTGGAGTGGATTCCCATTTCCTTCTCCAGGGGATCTTCCCAACCCAGAATCGAACCCAGGTCTCCTGCATTGCTGGTAGACAGACGTTGTACCGTCTGAGCCACCATTAGGGCTTCCCTGGTGGCTCAGATGGCAAAGAATCTGCCTGCAATACAGGAGACCGGGGTTTGATCCCTGGGACTGGAAAATACCCTGGAGACGGGAATATTAAATCTGTTATAAGTCTGTTGTTGGTTCTTTTGTGTTTGACCTTTTTTTATTCTACATTTGACATTTCAAGGATTTGTTTCTAATGGTTTGCTTTTCTGCTTCCATACCTAATAGTGGACCACCAGGGAAGTCCCACATTTTGTCTTCTTAAGGTTTTCCAAAGGTTTTTATTATTACTGTTGGCTATGTGTGTATTTTATAGTTGGTATTTGCCTCTGGAGTATGTCACACTCTCTCTCATTTCCATGTCACCTCCAGCGTTTAAGTTTGAGAACAGCCAGCAGCTCTTTCTTTTGTGCCATTTATTTGGAGGAAAGTTTTGAATAACTGTTATTGCTCTCACCTTAAAATTAGGAGTGCTTTCTAAGTGCAGTTTAAATATTCTTCTTCAGTTTTGGCATGGCACTTCTTATAAATGCCTATTTTTCATGCAAAAAATAATATTTATTGACTTCTCCAGTGCTTTCTGAAGAGCAGTCCCACTCTGTGGTCCAGTTTCTCAAACTTTGATATTAATAATTTACATCCTCAGGCCTGGAGTAAGGCACAGAGGTATGCAATTAAATAAAAAAAATTATCCTGGGTAGTTCTCATTTACTTGGTTCACAGCCCATCCTGTAAAGTAATTTTAAGGACATTCTCAACTTAGTGAGAAAAACATAGTAGAAGCTAAAGGATATCTCTTAGAAACCCCAATTCTCCTTCAAGTAACCTAGTTGTTAGGAAATTGTATGCCCCTTAGGCAAGGATGACTAACAGTTTCCAGCATGCTACTTTACAAAGGAATTTCTTAGAAATATATATTCCAGTAATCTCACATATTACTGATTCTTCACGATAAATATACCAAAAATAGTTCAAAAATAGGCTTATGTGGCCCTGAAGGATTTTGTGCCACACAGCTAGTATGGATTCAGGCTAGCTGTCCACAGGAGAGTCGGTTAAGTTTCTCAGTGGAAGCATTTTCCTCCTTTACTCAGAGACAGTCAGTCAGTTCTGTCACTCAGTTGTGTCCAACCCTTTGGGACCTCATGGACTGCAGTACACCAGTCTTCCCTGTCCATCACCAACTCCCAGAGCTTGCTCAAACTCATATCCAATGAGTCGATGATGCCATCCAGCCATCTCATCCTCTGTCGTCTTCTTCTCCTCAAGCCTCAAACTTCCCCAGCACCAGGGTCTTTACTAATGGGTCAGTTCTCAACAGGTGGCCAAAGTATTGTAGCTTCAACTTCAGCATCAGTCCTTCCAATGAATATTCAGGACTGATTTTCTTTAGGATTGACTGGTTTGAGCTCATTGCAGTCCAAGCAACACTCAAGAGTCTTCTGCAACACTGCAGTTCAAAAGCATCAATTCTTTGGCACTCAGCTTTCTTTATGAATTCTTCAGCACATAAATTCTTTATCAGTTATTTGTTGCTTCACTTTCTTTACTCAGAGACAAGATATAAGCAAATGCATTTCCTTACCACCCACTTTTGTGGGGGTGACTTTCATAGGATTCTGATTCCCTGAGTGTGTCCTTTGAGGCACATGAATCTATTCAGGCACCTCTTATCTGACTATCTTCCTGGCAAGGCTTTGCCTCAATTACCCAGTATGATGTTGGAATTGCAGCTTGAAGTTATGTGAATCTCTAGAACATTCAGGACAGTGTATATATTGTGATTTGTGTTTATGATTAGAAATTTACTTTTGGAGGGATTTCCTTTAGTTATGTTTGTTTGTTTTGCTTTGCTCTTATTTCAATTTCAGAGTTTTGAGCTATGCATTCTGAGACATAAATTTTCTCTGCAGATACTTCCCAGAAATCAGTTTTTCCTTCTCAATGCCCATCTGCAATTTCACGGAACTGTATGTGTACATAACCTTCCCTAATAATCTTTCTCTTTATACTTTAACCGTTTTAGATCCATATAGAAATAATTGAGGGAAATTCTTTTCTCTCACTCATTTATTCATTGTACTAGCCTAGCAAAGTGGCTGGTATGTATTTGGCTCTCACCAATGAGTACTGCATAAGAAGGAACCATTGGATGGACTTGAATAGATTCCCTTTCCTCATAATAATGCCCCATGGAATAAAATCAGAACCTGATAATATCCAGACATATTTTTAAAAACATATAACAAATCAAAGAAAAATGTTTTTATTTCATTGAAATTTGCTATCCAGAGTCATACACATTTTTATTATTTTGTTATTTAAATAAGTATGTATCTGTATGTATACATGTACATATATGTGTGTGTTTAATGTATTTATGAATATATGTGTACTTGTTTGTAGCTGTTTATAAAATATATATTTATGCATATGTATATATACATATATATTGGTGGTGTGCATGCTGAGTTGCTCAGTTGTGGTGTGCATGCTCAGTTGCTCTTTGTGACCCCATCGACTGTGCTCCACAGGCTCCTCTGTCCATGGAATTCTCCAGGCAAGAATACTGGAGTGGGTTGCCATTTCATTCTCCAGGGTATCTTCCTTATCCAAGGACTGAACCCATGGTCTTCTGCATTGACAAGTGGATTCTTTAGCACCGAGGCATCTGGGAATCCATATATTGGTGGTAGGAACTAACCTTTATAGAAGGTACTACAGCACCAGGTATACAAAGGTGATTCATTAACAAAAAGGTTACATTTCAACATATTAAGAAACACTTTTATTTTCTGTATCATTTGTTATTGTTGTTCAGTCACCCAGTTGTGTATGACTCTGCAACCCCACAGACTGCAGCACACCAGGCCTCTCCGTCCCTCACCGTCTCCTGAAATTTGCCACGGTTCATGTCCATTGCATTGGTGATGCCATCCAGCCATCTCTTGCTCTGATGCCCTCTTCTCCTTTTGCCTTCTATCTTTCCCAGCATCAGGGACTGTATCATACATATCACTTTTATCCCACTTAGTCTGTGTCAGCATTTTCCAAAAAATATCAGGATTCTCTTTTTCTGATTAAGTGCCATTTTATGTCATTCTCTCCCTCTTTGTGGAACATATGAGGGGAGAACAATGACAAAATGTCTGCCTATATGGTGCTTATATTCAAGAGGGAAAAAACACAAAAACTTTGCTTCTCTTTATATTTGCCTGATATCTAGGTGTGCAGTTCCTCCAGATAGCTGTTCTCAGCAGTAGTAAATAGGCTGTTGTTACAAAATAAGTTGTCAAAGGAAAAACAAGATACTATAAATACTTTCCCCAGGTCTGAATAATAATGTTGTGATCTGTAAAATGCTAGTTTAAATCCTAGAGCTAGAGCCATCTGGCCATTCACCTCAGCCTCTCAAGAAGATCAGATTATGATAATAAATTTTATAGTCAGAGTAAGAGCATTGTAGGTGGATTCTTTACCTGTGGAGCCATCAGAGAAGCCCAAGAAATATGGCAGACACTACTAAATAATTTTATACAAAAATTTTTATCACCATGATTTGCAAGCAACAGATGGGTAGGGGTCACTGAAGAATCCCTCCATCTCATTCATCTTAACATATTAGCCAACTCAACCCTATTAACTACCATATTCTGAAATATCTGACTTTTGGTTTTGGCCACTCAAATTAAAATGTTTTCTACTTCAAGTGCCCATTCAGCAAAAATCAAATTTATTTAAGTTATTATCAAATATAAGTATACAATTCTTTTGGAGTACTGTTATTTATCTTCCTTTTTTCCTCTTTATCCATAGATTTATTCTTACCACCCATAAACACTTTTATATCACTATTTTTAATACCCTTTTTAAATGACTCTCATACAAAACTCTTCCATTGACTTTGCTCTTCATTTAAGAAGGAGACATTCCTCTGAGTTGGCCAGATATAAAGACATTTTATTTGCCGTATTTAGGGGGACAGAGCTTTTAAATACTATGGATAAATAGCATGGATAAATGGTCATCATTTTGTTTTTCTCTTTCTCTTTTTTCCCATTTCCATTCCCCTTAAGCACACACATTTTTGATAAAGATGATTCTTGCTTCAAGATAGTGAGGATAAAAGCAAGTTTTGCTTATTTCCTCAAAGTTGATCAGACTGTGTTCTCATTTGAAGCTTGTGCTAAGGAAGAATCCATTTCAAGTTCATTCCATGGGCAAAATTCATTTCCTTATGGTTGGTCCATTTCATTATGGACCAAGGGCCCATCTTCTTACTGGTTATTGGCTGGTCGCCATCCTGAGCTTCTAGATGCCTCATGAGGCATTTTCCTGAGATACAGTGTTTAAGTAGTTTACTACATTGACTGTTTTTTCAAGGCCACTGGGGAGATTCTCTAGTGGAGACAGACAGACAGACACACACACACACACACACACACACACACACACACACAAAGTTAACACTTTGCCCCATGTAGCCTAATCAAGGCAGTGACATTTCTATACTTTTGTCATATTTTGTTGGTTAGGAAAAACTTACAAGAACAGCTAAAACTCAAAAAGAGGGAATTATATAAGATCATCAATCACTGGGAGTCAACCTGTGACATTTGTGTCATATCCTCATGTACTACAATAGGTTATTTCTCCTACCATGAAAAAGAGTGAGTACTGAATGTTGATATATTGAAAACAGATTTTCTATAATAAAATATTTTATAGTATATTAGTGCTAAAATATCTTAATCTCTTCCGCTTAACAAAAAATCCAGAATCCATTTTTCCCAAACTCTAAAGGAACAAATTTTATTTCATTCTAGGAAGGAGAATAAGCTGGAGACATTTTATGACATTTTACTTGCTGGAAAAATGAAAGTTAAGCCTTATTTACCAATTAAATTATTGAGAAAATGGATGTCTAAAGTTTTTGTCTTTTCTCCTCTTAGGCTTAAATAGTGTTGTTGTTGTTGTTGTTTTCCTATCCACAAAATCAGGTCATTAATAAACAACAAAGGCTTGTGTTTGACAATGAAAAATATCAGAATTTGTTGCTTATCTAGATGTTTAATGGCATATTTTCTAAATGATATAATTTCCCACATATTATCAATTTATAACTGGAATCATCTTAATTTATTTCATCAGGCTAATTTCAACAAAACCTATCAGGCACTGTACCCATTTGCTTTGATAGTTTGCATTTTAAACTTTTTTCTTCTGTCTTTTCATTCATGTTTTCTGTCCCCTATGCACTTACCTGTTTCTGTTCCAATGCAGCAATGTCATGCATTAGCAGTTTTCTTAAATAAAGCAGGGTGCACCATGAGTTTCAACATTTGTATTAATTGCTCTTTTTGGTTGGTATTTATTTCAATCTCAATACTCATGTGAGGTACAGAGGTGAGGAAAAGAAAGAAAAAAACTATAGCACTTTCCTTCAACTAACAACACAAAGTAGAGATTCAAGATAATTGAAACAGACAGATACAACAAAGCAATTACATTTTTATTTCTTTTTTTAATTTAGCTCCTGGCACTCAACTAATAACAAATTCACATTACAGATGAGGTAGGATAGAGCCTGGGATAAAGTAGATTGAGAAAGTTTGACAACAATAACAACAACAACAACAACAAAAACCTAATTTTATTTTTATTTGACTTTCAACCAAAAGACCAAATGTTAAAATTGAAACAAACCCTAAGGCTTGTACATGCCAGTATCTAAGGTACTCAACAAAGCAGCAACTTTTAGCATTATAGTGAATAAACAGCTTCTTGCCTGATGGAGAAAATAAAGCAAAAACTTGAAACAAATTCTGTCCAAATTTGGATTACACACTTTGATGTTATACAAAGGAAAGTGACAATAATGAAATAAAAACTGAAACTAACTCAACAGGCCAGTAATGAAACTTAGCCTCTTTTGTTTGTGAGGGTAAATGCTAAATATATTCAGATATGTGTATGGATTTCAACTTACTGTACAAGTGTATGAACTAGGAGAATGCCTTTTAAAATTAATTTAACTGTTTATATGGAATTGTGCTGAGTCACTCAGTTATGTTCAACTCTTTGTGGCCCTTTGGACTGTAGCCTCCCAAGTTCCTCTGTCCATGGGACTTTTCAGGCAAGAATACTGGAGTGGGTTGCCATTTCCTCCTCCAGATGATTTTCCTGACCATGGGATGGAACCAGTGTCTTCTGTCTCTCCCACACTGCAGGTAAATTCTTTTTCATTGAGCCATTTGAGAAGCACTTATATGAAATTACTTGAAACCATTTGCAGACAATATTTGCTTGTACAGCTGTCATTATTCTATTTTTCCCCATAATATTAACAGATATTCATTTTCCAAAGTTTTTTTTTTCTTCCCATAAATGTTCTCACAATATCAACCCAAAGTTTTGAAGCCCATTATAAAATATTCATAAATTCTGTGTAATGTTGATAGTGAACATTACACAGAATTTCCATTTATGTTCAGAATATATGTCCTTATTTTTGAAGACTATATTTAGATATACATCATCTTTCTGATTTGTGAAATTTATAGAAAAATTATTTTATTAAAGAAAATGCACATTACATTACTGGTTGCATAAAGTTAATTTTCTAAAGTCTAGGATATTAACTTAATGAAAACATACAAAAAGAATGAAATGAAACACTGTTTAGTGCAAGGCAATATGTTTACAAAAACTAGATAAGCAACAGAATTGACAAGATCCAATTAACTTCTCAAATTTAATGTATTCAAAACTGAACTTCTGATCTTCTTTTCTAAATGTGATCCTCCCCTAGTGCTTGCAATCATAGAAAATGACATTTTCATTTTTCTTGTGGCTTAAACGTAGAAATCTGGATGCTATCATTTACATCTCCCTCATACACACTGTCTGTGCCCAGCCTATCATGGTTGTGCTGTTTTCTTTTATTCTGCTTGTATGTCAAATAGTCCTCTTTTACCCCGTTGTCACTGCTGTCACATTAGCCCTGGCTGTCATCACTCCTTATCTCTGCTACTTCACTAGCCTGACAATACTTCCTACAACATCTACTCTTGTCTTCCTCAGACCTTCCCTATTTTAGTGACCAGAATAATTTTTAAAAACACAAGTAGGATAACATTATTCTTCGTTTAAAAATCTCCCAGTGGCTTTTTAACATAATATACTAAGGATATTAAGAATTTTAAATACGACTAACAGATTTCTGCATATTCCTGTCCCTGAATATCTCTCCAGTTTTTCCAATCCACATTCTTTTTGTTCCCTCTGCTTACATCACTGTCACATGTACTTACTACCCCATATCTTCTCTCTCCCCAGCCTCTTCACATGGTCTATTCTTATCCATCTTCTGATCAAATGTCTGATCAATTGCTGTGATATTAAACTACTATTATGGATTATTTTCTGTTAAGACTTTGCATTTCACACTGTTCTAAGTAATTTTTACTTATACCATTTTTACTTTAGTGTTATTTCTGTAATTATTAGCTTACAGTCATTATTCTCTGACCAGATTTTAAAGAATATACACCCAGAAAACTTATTTGCTCCCTGTTGTAGTCCCAGTATTTGGTACTGAGGTAATTCATAACAGGCAGGTAAAATGATTGTTGAATAAACTAACAGGGGGCTAAACATCAACATATGCTTAAAGATTTGGTGTTCAAATATCATCACAATTCTCTAATGTGATACATGTTGGAGAAATAATAAGCCATGGGGATTTAAAGTTGAAATAAATTTTAAAGTCTCCTAGGTCATCCTTTTATTACCAACCAAGTCTCTGAAAGAATAAATGGCTTATTAGATATCATGCCATTAGTTAAAGTCAAAGCAAAAACAAAAAGTAAGTTTGTCTACATCCTAGTCTAACATCTGTGCTATTGGTAGTTTGGGTCTTATTAGCAGGACTATGTATGTTTCTTTAGCCCTTTTCTCAACATATGCAGGCATATGTTTGTATCTATCTGTAGATCTTTACAATCACTTATTTTTGTGGGAAGCTACACTTTGATTTCAAAAATACCACTAAATGCTCATTTTTATACATCTCTGACTATTCTATTTTCACTTCTTCTTCCTGAAATGTAGCTATTATTCAAGTTCCTGTTTTTGTTCACCCATAATTTTCATATTCTGTAGCAATTCAGGTGACTCTATATATTTTAGACCCTTCCACTACTTTATATATGATAATTAATCCAAAATATAAATCCAAAGATGACCTCTTTCTCTTGTCTTCCTGAATCAAATAACCATCTATTAGTTAAGTATTCAATAGTAAAAGTTGGAAGAAGCAGAAGTGAGAAATCTCATAACATCCTAAACAAAATAAAAATGATCAGCTACTCTTCCAAAGAATATTCCCCAATCTAAGACTTGATGTACAGTATTGTCATTCTTCTGCATGTCAAAGCCTGAAAAGTCCCAAGTATCACATTCTCTGCCTCTCCCACTCTCTGCTTCACCACAACTTGTTGAATTCTCACTTAAATATTTCCCGACTCTGCCTCCTCATCTCTATCTTTACTGTCATTTCATTACTTCTTCTGCCTTGCTTCTCTGAGCTTCGTCATTGTATCACATTTAACTACAAGTTAAATTTCCCCTTTGAACCACACTTTATGGTATATCTAGGTTTCTTATTAATCTAAAAACTTGCTATGGTATTAATCCTGAATCAAATGCCTTATCAGCAATCATTTCACTGGCCTTTAACATAAGAGGCAAACGTGTTAGTCTATTCCTTAAGATTATTAGCCACAAGTGACAAAATCAAGTGTAAATTTGTTTGAGCCAACAAAATAAATTTATTTTCACATGGAATCTAAGGAAAGAGTCAATGATCAATCTACTGGAGAGGCAGAGATAAAGCTAAGCATCAGCTAAACTGAAGAAGCAGACTCAGCTACCACAGAGAGACCCTCTCCTTTGTTCTCTAACTTTCCCTAATCATTAGCATCATTCTCATCTACTTTGTACTTGCTCTTTTGAAATGAAGGAGAACAGTAGCTATACACATTACCTCAAATTTATAAGAAACAACACCTTTTCTTCAAATTGAGGTTATGATAAGTTTTAGTTCTCTAAAACATACATTTTTGTTTAAACAGTAACAGAAGGAAGACAGTCAGGAACAAATCACAGAAATAATAGAAAAAGGAATACCTACAAAATTACTGAACCTCAAATTTTAATTCAAAGTAACTAAATAAGGATTTAAGCAATTTAGCCAATGTAATATATACACAGTACTGTCCCATTTCAGTCATACTACAAAATTTGAACTTTATTTGCTCTTTAATAATATGAATTGACTTCCAATAAAAGCTGCAAACATCTTTCAGTGAAAGAAAATGAATTGTGATTTCAGAAAATATTTACAGCACAAAGTTGTACCTGCAGTGTTGTTCAGTAAAAGACCACTGTACTGCTGTTGTTCAAGAAGTGAAGCCAGATCTCGCCTACTGTTGTTTTGTTAGCAGAGTCATGCAATTGACAATGGCATCCAAAACAAAGTAGAGTTTCTCAGTACTCCTTCATTTCCATATGTAACCACAGAACTTAGCACAGTATGCATTTGAATCTAATTTGCTTCCTTTCTTATGTGTACATAAAATATATGGTTTCTAAATTGGTTTAATGGAAGCAATTATCAGAACAATATTCGTTGGAAGTTCTCTGTGTTAGGAAAATCCATAAGAATAGAAATTACATTTTCTAGATAGACTTGCATAACCATTTTAGCTCAAGAAGTAAGCAGATCAGCACTATGTGACTGAACAGTGTTCTTGTTAATCTATCTTGAATTCAGAGACTTCCATTAGACTGTAATCCCTTGAAGGTTGCTGGAACTTTGTTTTGTTTAATACTAAACTTCCATTGCCACAAAGAGTATGCATTTGTCTATCACTTCATACACTTGTGCACGCTAAGTTGCTTCAGACATGGCTGATTCTTTGTGACTCTATGAATTGTAGCCCATCAGGCTCCTCTGTCCATATATCTTTTTATTTTAAACCACTAACACCCCTGCTTAGAGAGTTGTGAATCCATAACATTTATAATTAGTACCTAGTATATGGAAATCCAGGGACTTCCTTGGTGGCTCAGAAGGTAAAGCATCTGTCTACAATGTGGGAGATCCGGGTTTGATTCCTGGGTCAGGAAGATCCTCTGGAGAAGGAAATGGCAACCCACTCCAGTACTCTTGCCTGGAAAATCCCATGGATGGAGGAGCCTGGCAGGCTACCCCATAGTCACAAAGAGTCGGACACGACTGAGCGACTTCACTTTCACTTTCATATGGAAATCTTACAAAAGGATCTGGTAAACACTTAAGCTATATCCAGAAGAACTCTTCCATATAATTTGGAAATAACAAATTTGGAAATAACAATTAACAATTGTTATTAATAACAATTAATTAACAATTTGGAAAAATAAAATACTTTATTATTGACCTAAAGGTTTAAAAGCATGAAGAGCCAACAATTCACAGCACGTAGACCATTCATATTTGGATGACATGCATGACACAGCCTCTAGGTTGAAACAATTTGTGCTTCCCAGTAATTATTGAGTACATAGAATAAAGAGAACAGCTGATTCTTTAATTTCAGGTCTATCCATTTCAGTAACACTCAGTTAGTTCAGTTAAGTCTCTCAGTTGTGTCCAACTCTTGGCGACCCCATGAATTGCAGCACGCCAGGCCTCCCTGTTCATCACCATCTCCCAGAGTTTACCCAAACTCATGTCTATCGAGTCAGTGATGCCATCCAGCCATCTCATCCTCTGTTGTCCCCTTCTCTTCCTGCCCCCAATCCCTCCCAGTATCAACTCTTAGCATGAGGTAGCTAAACTACTGGAGTTTCAGCTTCAACATCAGTCCGTCCAATGAACACCCAGGACTGATCTCCTTTAGGATAGACTGGCTGGATCTCCTTGCACTCCAAGGGACTCTCAAGAGTCTTCTCCAACACCACAGTTCAAAAGCATCAGTTATTTGGCACTCATCCTTCTTCACAGTCCAACTCTCACATCCATACATGACTACTGGAAAAACCATAGCCTTGACTAGATGGACCTTTGTCGGCAAAGTAATGTCTCTGCTTTTTAATATATTATCTAGGTTGGTCATAACTTTCCTTCCGAGGAGTAAGTGTCTTTTAATTTCATGGCTGCGATCACCATCTGCAGTGATTTTGGAGCCCAAAAATAAAGCCTAACACTGTTTCCACTGTTTCCCCATCTATTGCCCATGATGGGACCAGTGTTTCTCAAATACATGGAATAGCTTTCCTATATTTATTTTTATTTATGCCAGATTTAAATCACTGCAGATGGTGATTGCAGCCATGAAATTAAAAGATGCTTACTCCTTTAAGACAAGTTATGGCCAACCTAGATAGCATATTCAAAAGCAGAGACATTACGTTGCCGACGCTATGGTTTTTCCAGTAGTCATGTGTGGATGTGAGAGTTGGACTGTGAAGAAGGCTGAGCGCTGAAGAATTGATGCTTTTGAAGTGTGGTGTTGGAAAAGACTCTTGAGAGTCCCTTGGACTGCAAGGGGATCCAACCAGTTCAATTTGAAGGAGATCAGCCCTGGGATTTCTTTGGAAGGAATGATGCTAAAGCTGAAGCTCCAGTACTTTGGCCACCTCATGTGAAGAGTTGACTCATTGGAAAAGACCCTGATGCTGGGAGGGATTGGGGGCAGGAGGAGAAGGGGACGACAGAGGATGAGATGGCTGGATGGCATCACTGACTCGATGGACGTGAGTCTGAGTGAACTCCGGGAGTTAGTGATGGACAGGGAGGCCTGGTGTGCTATGATTCATGGGGTTGCACAGAGTGGGACACGACTGAGCGACTGAACTGAACTGAACTGATACCCCTATTTGTTCCCATTTAAACTTCCATATTTTAATGATAGCCTTACAGAGTAAAAAGATGATGCTAAGGTTTTGTTCTACAAAGATAAGAATAGACACTTATAGCAGTTATCAAGAAAAAGTATTAAATATAAATGGAGTGTTGTTGATAAATAAAAGTGACGTTGAAACTGTTATGTTGTTTGAAATATGAAAAAATGGAATGGAGGGTGAGAAATTTGATAAACGAAAAGATCAATGGAAAGTATGTTGAGAGATTCATATATGCCATTCTATTTGTTAATCACATAGTTTTATAATTATAGGAATATATTTCCAACCAATACGTGTCAAAATTATAGTGAATACTGCATTTTATGTACAATCTTTTAAAACCCCAATATTCAGGTTGCTTTTCATAAGCCTAAGTTTAAGTTTAGTCAACCTAGAGGGAAAAAGGAATATATTTTCTAGTATGTCATTCCTGGGAAAATGTGGAAAGCTTCAGAAGTTCAAGAGAAATTACAAATACTTCAGGATAAAAGTTGATTAGAAATGTAAGGACCTAGAGGTAGTTTTGCAAAGTATTGTAAAGTTTGAAACACTTGTTAAAGTAATCAAGTTTAAAGAGGTAGTGAGAAAAATGTAATCTAAAATTGCCCCTGGATCTCTCCATTGGCTAAAAAATCTATAATAAAGGATGAAACTAACTGATTTCAGACCTGCAGTTTTTTAGTATGAAAATTTGAAAGCACAAAATAGAAACTCCTCATGGCTTCCTGCAAATTGTTGAACAATGTGTTCCATTATTTGCTACAAATGATCATCTTGGAAAAACTGCCTGTTTGTTAGCAAAGAGCAGACTTTAAAAATTGTAGGCAGAAGTTATACTGCAAGTAAACATGAACTAATTCATTTCTGGTATAATTCACAGAGAGATTAATGATATGATGTTAATTAAACAGAAAAAAGTTATTAAAAAAAAAGAAACTACTGTTTCTCTTCTCCCATATTTATATCCCTACAGACAGGGAGACCTGGAGTGCTGCAGTCCATGTGGTCACAAAGAGTTGGACAAGCCTGGGCGACTGAATAAGAAGAGTAACATTTTCTATTAAATAATATTTAGATAATCCCAAGACCACAAGCTAACAGCAAAATGTCTTCCATGCCGTTTCTTTTATGATTATGGATCCACCTCTATAAACGTTTTCTAGAAAGTACAATTCTTCCTGCTTCATTTCTTTGAATTAGATTTTGCATTTTTCTAATTTTTGCAAATCTTTGTCTTTGAATGATCAAAAACATAAACTATCCCAAAAGCTTCCCTAATTTTCTGAGTTGAAAGTATTTAACCACTCATACCAATCTCTTTAAACATTTTTTGGTTACAATAATCAAGTTACTTTTAAAAGTAATCTAGTTTAAAGAGGTAGTGATAAAATGTATCCAAAATTGCCCAAAATTACTTTACCACCTTTTAGATTATATTTGTTACTAATAATTTGTATATTTTTGCATAATCTCCATGACTAGATTTTAAGTTCCCTTAGGACAATTAATTATGTTCTTCTTATGATTCACACTTAAAAATTCACCTAGTACCTAGTAATCTTTTTAATAAATATTTCTTGAATATGCTGTCTATATAAAAAGTATCACATGATTTTGATTGCTTTCTAAATATTCACACTAAAAATGTCAAGATACTTTGATTAAAGACCCTACCTGATTAATTACCATTAGGAAAATTTATAAGTAAACTTATTACATAATTGTCATCTTCAGTTCAGTTCAGTTCAGTTCAGTCGCTCAGNGTGTTGTCATCTGCACATCTAAGGTTATTGATATTTCTCCCTGCAATCTCGATTCCAGCTTGTGTTTCTTCTAGAGCCAGACATCCTGGAATGTGAAGCCAAGTGGGCCTTAGAAAGCATCACTACCAACAAAGCTAGTGGAGGTAATAGAATTCCAGTAGAGCTATTTCAAATCCTGAAAGATGATGCTGTGAAAGTGCTGCACTCAATATGCCAGCAAATTTGGAAAACTCAGCAGTGGCCACAGGACTGGAAAAG
>SJYQ01002413.1:147040-166203 GCA_006410935.1 Redunca redunca
AATGCTCAAACTACCACACAGTTGCACTCATCTCACATGCTAGTAAAGTAATGCTCAAAATCTCCAAGCCAGGCTTCAGCAATACATGAACCATAAACTTCCTAATGTTCAAGCTGGCTTTCGAAAAGGCAGAGGAACCAGAGATCAAATTGCAAAACATCTGCTGGATCATGGAAAAAGGAAGTTCCAGAAAAACATCTATTTCTGCTTTATTGACTATGCCAAAGCCTTTGACTGTGTGGATCACAATAAACTGTGGAAAATTCTGAAAGTGATGGGAATATCAGACCACCTGACCTACCTCTTGAGAAATCTGTATGTAGGCCAGGAAACAACAGTTAGAACTGGAAATGGAACAACAGACTGGTTCCAAACAGGAAAAGGAGTACGCCAAGGCTGTATTTTGTCACCTTGCTTATTTAACTTATATGCAAAGTACATCATGAGAAACTCTGGACTGGAAGAAACACAAGCTGGAATCAAGATTTTCATCTTCATTTACTTTTAGTTTACACTTAGAACTCATTTCAAAGGATGGCATTCCAGAATTTGGGACTGATCATTGGGATAAAGTCCTTACAATTAACAAGGCATTTCATGAAATGTGTTTGACTATTGGCAGTATTTTGTATGTAATCAAACCATATTATGATGCTAAACATATAATCAAAATAACTTCTCAAGAGCAAGTTATTTTGTACTCTTTTTTGCTTTTATAGTCACTTAATTACTATAAAATGGTTAGCATTTTGAAGTATATGTTTAGTATTAGTACTTTTAAAAATTATATGTCAAACAATCTTTCATTTTGGGCTTTTTTTTTCTTTTTACTTCCTTTATCCTTGATTTGGTGAAGGGCATCAGTGAAAGGATTTATTGGTACTTCTTTTTTTAATACAGATAGACACTTGACACATGTGTGTTATTATATACACAGTAATTTCCCCTAGCCACAATTTTACTTTGTGTGGTTTCAGTTACCCATGGTCAATGGCAGTCTGAAAGCATTAAATGAAAAATTCCAGAAATAAACACTTCATAAGCTTTAAATTGCATGCCCATTTTGTATAGCATGATGAAATCTCTCATCATTCAGGTCTGTCATGCTCCAGATATGAATCATGCCTTTGTCCAGTGTTTCCCTTTAGTTGCTTAGTAGCCCTCTTGATTATCAAATTGACTGTCACAGTATCACAGTGCTTGTGTTCAAATAACCCTTATCTAAATTAACAATGGCTCCAAAGCACATGAGTAGTAATGCCAGCAATTCAGTTCAGTTCAGTTCAGTTCAGTCACTCAGTCATGTCTGACTATTTGCGACCCCATGAATTGGAGAATGCCAGGCCTCCCTGTCCATCACCAACTCCTGGAATTCACTCAAACTCACGTGCATAGAGTCAGACATGCCATCCATCCATCTCATCCTCCTTCGTCCCCTTCTCCTCCTGCCCCCAATCCCTCCCAGCATCAGAGTCTTTTCCAATGAGTCAACTCTTCACATGAGGTGGCCAAAGTACTGGAATTTCAGCTTTAGCATCATTCCTTCCAAAGAACACCCAGGACTGATCTCTTTTACAATGGACTGGTTGGATCTCCTTGCAATTAGCATATGCTAATAAAGAGAAACTGGAAAATACCTCCCTTCTGTGAAAGGTGAAAGTTTATGACTTTTTAAGGAAAGGAAAAAAAAAAATCATTTGCTGTGGATGCTAAGGTCTCTGGTACAAATGAATCTCATATCCATGAAACTGTGAACAAGGAAATTGAAATTTATGCTAGTTTTGCTATAATGCCCCAAACTGCAAGTTATGGCCACAGTATGTGATAAGTGCCTGCTGCTGCTGCTAAGTTGCTTCAGTCGTGTCCGACTCTGTGTGACCCCATAGACCACAGCCCGCCAGGCTCCCCTGTCCCTGGGATTCTCCAGGCAAGAATACTGGAGTGGGTTGCTATTTCCTTCTCCAATGCATGAAAGTGAAAAGTGAAAGTGAAGTCCCTTAGTCATGTCCGACTCTTAGCGACCCCATGGACTGCAGCCCACCAGGCTCCTCCATCCATGGGATTTTCCGGGCAAGAGTACTGGAGTGGGGTGCCATTGCCTTCTCCAGGATAAGTGCCTAGTTAAGATGGAAAAGGCAAGAAACTTGCATAATGTGATACTTTAAGAGAAAGCGAGACTACCTTTCCATAATTTTTGTTGAAGTATATTGCTTTACTATTAGTTATTGCTATTACTCTCTTACAGTGGCTAAGTTATAAATTAAATTTTGTCATATGTTTGTATGTACAGAGAAAGAACATGGTGTATATATGATTTGGTACTATCTAAGGTTTCAGGAATCCACTGTGGGTCCTGGAAAATATTCCCTCAGAAAAAGGAAAACTACTGTTGTCTTTTAAGTCTATGATTCCCAAATCTGTCTGACCAGCAACTATTTATTTAAATTTTTGTTACCCTGGATTCTTACCCTTATTTCAGCCCCATTAAATTAGTTGGAAGTATGCAGCAGGGAACAAGGAATTTTCAATTTAGTGAGATTCCAGTCATCTCCCAGGTTTAAAATCAGGACCTAAACTATCAAGGCATGATTCATTTTGAAAAGAATAAAACCATTATTTCAAAAGGGAAAATCTCAGGCAAATTTCAAGCTATATTGACCACTGAATGAACAGAAAACTCAACTGGACAATTTTTCAGATAAGGCAACAAGAAACAATGCTTTAGCACTGTTACATAACTTTACTAAAATCTAATAAAATTTCTAAATTGGTTTGTTTTATATCATGTCAAATAGAGTGCAGTATTTAATTGGACATGTAATAGTTCTGTTCTTCAAATTACACTGAGAGGTATTATATTTAATACTGATAGAGAAAAAGGAACAATACATTAAAAGAATTGTAGGTTTTATAGATTATCAGTAGTTTCTTTTTTAATTTTTTATAGCATTTTATGCCATTCATCAACAGTAGGAAAATCTACAAAAGGCAGAATATGACATTACTTTTCAAATCTGTTAGTTCTTTAGCTTGATCAACCATCTAAAAGTAGAGAGAAATATGTACTTATGTTTGCATTAAAGTCATAAAAATTGTTTTATAAAAGATATTTAACATGTTCTAATGTTTTACAGGGTAACTTGGGAAATATATCTTTAACAACTTTACTAAAATTCTTATATTTTTAAAGCCTTTGTTTCAAAATCTTCTACTGTTAGTATGTTGGCACTTGCAAATTCTTGGGTACTAATGGTTTCCTTTGTATTAAGAAAAAAAAAAACTTGATATTTGTATTGCCATTGTTTCTAGAACTGGTCATGTAATGTAATTTTATGACTGTAATGATTCCCAAAGATACTGATATGAAATTACCTATCTAATCTATCATTTATCTATGTATTTAATCAGTAAATATGTACTGAGTCCTCCTTGTAGTATTCTAGAAGTTTGGAGTTTCAGTGTACTACTTGATGAAATTTGTGTGAGTGTTAAGTCGCTTCAGTCATGTCCGACTCTGTGCGATCCTATGGACTGTAGCTTCCCAGGCTCCTCTGTCCATGGGATTCTCCAGGCAAGAATACTGGAGGGGGTTACCATGCTCTCTTTCAGGGGACCTTCCCAACTCAGATCAAACCTATGTCTTCTGCATTGGCAGTTAGTTCCTTTACCAGTGGACTTCCCTGGTGGCTCAGACAGTAAAGTATTTGCCTACAATGAGGGAGAACTGGGTTCAACCCCTGTTGGGAAGATCCCTGGAGAAAGAAAGGCAACTCACTCCAGTATTCTTGCCTGGGAAATCCCATGAAATGAGGAACCTGGTAGGCTACAAGTCCATGGAGTTGCAAAGAGTCAGACACAAGTGAGCGACTTCACTTTCTTTCTTTCTTTCTTTTCTTTACCACTAGTGCCACTTGGGAAGTCCCTAATAAAGTATAAATTTGTTTTAACTTTCTGAAAGACAGAATTTCAAAAGTTTTGAATATCTTTGATTCAAGAATATAGCAACAAAGAACCTAGTCTTAAACATGATGTATGTATACAGAATTTTAGCTACAGAGATATTCATTGAAGCATTGTTGAAAAAAATGATAAAGCATAACACATTAAGTAATAGGAAAAATTGTGCTTCCTTGGTGGCTCAGATGGTAAAGAATCATCCTGCAAGGCAGGAGACCTGGGTTTGATCCCTGGGAAGATCCCTTGGAGAAGGGAATGGCAACCCACTCCAGCGTTCTTGCCTGGAGAATTCCACGGACAGAGGAGCCTGGTGGGCTTCAGTCCATGGGGTTGCAAAGAGTCAGGCACTGAGAGACTAACACTAATTTTTGGATTGCCTTAGCAGCAGTTGCATAGGATACAGAATCGCTTGCTAACCGAATCTATACACATTTTTCTTCATTGATCCACATCATGGTAGCAGATGTACCCTTCTCCTTCTAAGATTATAGCCTATAATTATTCAGCTCACTTTGGCTAACATTCCAGTGAATATCTGTTGGTTCTTTGGGGGATTTCCTGTTCTCAGGTCCTTCATTTGTCCTGTTAGTTTTCTCTGCTTCTTCTGCTCAGATGTTGATACCAGGCAGGCCTTGTGGCTCTTCATGATTTGGCCCTACTTCTTTGTGTTTTGAAGAGATGCAATACAGTCAAGTTTGTTTTAACTGTTGTCCATGAAGGTGTTACCTGTTTTTAGAAACAGATTCAAAAAGATTCAAAATTAGGTTTCTGTCACTGCCACCAGGTCCCAAAAAGTCCAGTGCTTATTTTAAACATGAGAAATTTTGTTTGTTTGTTTTTTTTTTATTGTTACAGGTAGAAAGAATCAGTAATAACATGTCCTAAAATAAGTGTAAAACTAAAAGAAAAGCCTTATCTTATCTGATAAGTAAAGGCTTATCACATATGTCTGCCCTGACAGAATTTGAAATTGCTGCTGGACTGTCACAATGATTAACTTGTAGGTGTTTACCATAAAAGCTTTTAGATTTTTTCCTCATTATATCTATCACTGTGGCATAGACTCTCCTTTGAAGTTAACCACTTCCTGGAGTATGTGTATCCTAGAATCAATTAAAATTGCATGACCTTTATGTGGTGATGGTTTAGTCACTGTGTCCAACTCTTGCGACCTCATGGACTGTAGCCTGCCAGGATCCTCTGTCCATGGGATTTTCCAGGCAAGAGTACTGGAGTGGATTGCCATTCCCTTCTCCAGGGGATCTTCCCAACCCAGGAATCGAACTGGGGTATCCTGCATTGCAGGCATATTCTTTACCAACTGAGCTATGGGGAAGCCCAACCTTTGTGTGAAAGGATGCAAATTTTTCCATAAAAATATAGGAAAGTTCTGGGAACAGAGATAAAATAGCTACCTATAGTGAGTTATATAGATTTGAGTTAAAAACACAAATTTGCATTTATGACTTTGAATCATGTATTTAACTCATGGGCTTTTAAAATAAATATTATATCATTAAGTGAAAGTTTTAGTCTCCTGGTGGACTATAGCCTGCTAGGCTCCTCTGTCCATGGAATTCTCCAAGAATACTGGAGTGGGTAGCCATGCCCTTCTCCAGGGGATTTTCCTGATCTAGGGATAGAACCTGGGCATCCTGCATTGTAGGCAGATCCTTTACTGTCTGAGCCACAGGGAAGCCCCCATTAAATCAGTAATTGAATGCTAATAAATTGTAGGAGAAGGCAATGGCACCCCATTCCAGTACTCTTGCCTGGAAAATCTCATGGACGGAGGAGCCTCGTGTGCTGCAGTCCATGGGGTCGCTGAGAGTTGGACATGACTCAGTGACTTCACTTTCACTTTTCACTTTCATGCATTGGAGAAGGAAATGGCAACCCGCTCCAGTGTTCTTGCCTGGAGAATCCCAGGGATGGTGGAGCCTGGTGGCCTGCCATCTATGGGGTCACACAGAGTCGGACACGACTGAAGTGACTTAGCAGCAGCAGCAGCAGCAAATTGTAGGTTACTATTTAACTTTCTTTGTTTTACTCCTATAGTCAGTCTCTCTGACTGATGATATAGCAGTTCCAGCCAATAACTGGCAATAATAAGATTGAATTAATATTCTAGTATTCTAGTATATTAATCATTAGCTTTAAAAATCATGAAGAATAGTAGAAAAACAAGTACACAATGTTAAATTATTTATAAAATGAAGATATTAGAAAGGTAAAACCAGTAATAACAGGATTAGGTTAAAAACATAGTAGGGTCAAATTTTATAATTTTTAAGCTAAGGTTTTGTTAATGCAGAGAATTGACAACCGCTTTGCCTTCCTATATGTTGGATTATTGATTAGGATTAATATCTCTTACTACATAACAAATTGAGAGCTTGATCATTTTAAATTGTAAACTCCTTACTGAAGCATGGAACAAGGGGTTACGTTGGTCTTGCAGCACTTTATACAGAAAGAGAACTTGATAAATTCTGTGTGTTATATAACTTGAGGGATGAAGATCCCAGATTGCTGCATCCTCAGTTTTCACATGCTCCCCTTGTTTTCCTTGTGGGCACATAGGAAATATTGCTCATTTGAGATCAATAGGGGTTCTGCTTTTATTCTACCTGGACAAGATAGGGAAGGGAAAGAGAAAATTTAAAAAGCTGGAACCTGAAAGTCAAGCCTTGAAAAACAATATTCACTGGATTAGTTTCAATAAACAGACTATATCAGGTATTATTCTCTTATAGAATATCAGCTCTCTCCAATTTTACTGTGGCTCTACATATATTTCCTTGTTACTAGAGACTGCCTGTTTCCCTCCTTCCCTGGTGGCTCAGTGTTAAAGAACCCACCTGCTTCCTGGGTAAGGAAGATCCCCTGAAGAAGGAACTAGCAATCCACTCCAGTATTCTTGCCTGGAAATCCCAAGGACAGAGGGGCCTGGCTGGCTACCATCCATGGGGCTGCAAAAGAGTTGGACATGATTTAGCGATCGAACAGCAACAACGTTGTGTTCCTTATTCAACTCTTTTTCTTTTTGGCTTCTTTCTTCAGCCACTCTCTTTATGATTTTGTTCAAGTTGTTAAAACAGAAATAGCAATACCTCCCACTGCATAGCTCACAATTTTAAATGTATTACACAGTATAAAAACAGTTTGGCAAGGCTTATTACTTTGTACAAATGAATGGTAATAAAATAACAACACTTCATTCCCATAAAATATTGAATTTATTCACCTATAAGCTTTTCCTAGATATTCAATCCTATGAAGTGTTCACTAAATTGAAACTATTAGTACAGTTGGAAATTACAACACTTTCAGGGGAAAGTATTGAACAAATCTCATGCATAATTAATTGTGCATGCCATTGTGAACATCGCCATGTTGAGATGGAGGTCACAATTAATGAATGGCTTCAATGACAGAGCAAATAATGGATATTGCCTCTTTAAAAGGTAATGGCAGTTTCATCTAGTAATGTATTAGCAGCATTGTTTATGAATATTATCATTCATATAATAATACCTTGGGTTTTAGTTATTTGATCTTTCTATTCAGAGTCTTTAACAATCTCTGACTATATCTGGACACAAAACTGTATGAGTATACTTATGTATATCTGTATGTATATTTAATGCATTATTTTAGATAGTAAAATATTCAATATGTAAAACCATTCCAGGAACAATAAATTGTTCCTACTATTTTTAGCAGTTAGGAAAGTTCATTTGAAAGTTAATGCTGGTGACTGTCATAGGTGAGGTGCTAATGAATTAGCCTCAGGAAGGGACATGGCTTTCTTGGCTGTTTTACCTGAAGACTTTGTAAATGTGGGTTATGTTCCTATGCTTATAAATAGCAGTATAAATAGTAACATTAGACTTCCATGCCTAAATCAATTGGAAAACACTATTTTTAAGATCCTTGAATTTGAACTGTTTTCCCATCATGTGTTTTTGTATTATTAGCTGTTGTGATGTTGTGCTGTTGTGTTACCTATTAAAGTAAGTAAATCAACTACTACTCACTTTCAGGTAGAGTAGCAAAGGATGACAAATTTATGTTAAATCTTTTTTATTTTTAATAATTTTGAGTTTATGTGAAGGATCTAACTCAAATAAGTTGGCATCTAGTGTAGCTAATATACATATCAGTTAAATTGTTTATGAGATACTAGTTTCAAATATATACTATACCTCAAAATTCAAAAGAAATTATATCAGAAATATAAACATTTAAGCATTTATTTAGCTTTTATAAGGACAAGTTGAGAAGGAAGCATTTGAAAGCCTCACTTCAGCCCTCCACTAAATTCTGGTGATATACTGAACATTTTTTTTCCTTCTTAATGTATTCGTAAAAGTAATTGACTCCTGAACAAACCACTCAGATGTTTTCTGACCTGCTATAACTTTCAAGAATTAGAGTAACACAAAAAGAAAAGAAATTTCAACCATCATTAATCAATGGATTGCTTTCCTTTTAAAATCAAAGTAAAAGGCATGCATTTAAATTTACCAATGATGTTAGGTACATAAAAGTCATAATTATCCACAAATTTTTCATTAATTACATTTTCTCATGTAAAAGTAAGGATGCAAAAAATAATCTGATTGTATAAAGTTTCTAAGTTTCATAAGTATTTAATATATTTTAAAAATAAAAAGAATGTCAAATATAGTTTCATTCACATTATGAAAGTGAATAGATCAGATAATCTAGTCTAAAGGCCCAACTAAACTGCAAAATTTTCAATTCTCAAAATACTGGAATACCAACTACTTGCTTCATGTCTCATGGGTATATTTAAAACTGATAAATGTAGAAGTCTTACCATTTTTTTCTATGATCTGTAATATCCTGTAAAACAAGAAAGGTAACTGACATACTTATCTTACTCATTAATTTATAACTTCTTAGTGTTATCATTTTCCTTATTATATGGTCTCACAATCTGATTATGTGTTCCACCCATAGTGTCAAATGTTTATTGCTGCTTGAGGGCAAACAAAAAGTCCTTTTAAACTGACTTTAAAAGTCAGTTCAGTTCAGTTCAGTCGCTCAGTTGTGTCCGACTCTGCAACCCCGTGAACCGCAGCACGCCAGGCCTCCCTGTCCATCACCAATTCCCGGAGTCCACCCAAACTCATGCCCATTGAGTCGGTAATGCCATCCAAACATCTCATCCTCTGTCGTCCCCTTCTCCTCCTGCCCTCAATCTTTCCCAGCATCAGGGTTTTTTTCAAATGAGTCAGCTCTTTGCATCGGGTGGCCAAAAGATTGGAGTTTCAGCTTCAACATCAGTCCTTCCAATGAACATCCAGGACTGATCTCTTTAAGATGGACTGGTTGGATCTCCTCGTAGTCCAAGGGACTCTCAAGAGTCTTCTCCAACACCACAGTTCAAAAGCATCAATTCTTCAGTGCTCAGCTTTCTTCACAGTCCAACTCTCACATCCATACATTACCACTGGAAAAACCAAAGCCTTGACTATATAGACCTTTGTTGACAAAGCAATGTCTCTGCTTTTTGATATGCTGTCTAGGTTGGTCATAACTTTCCTTCCAAGGTGTAAGCATCTTTTAATTTCATGGGTGCAATCACCAACTGTAGTGATTTTGGAGCCCAGAAAAATAAAGTCAAGCACAAACTTATTAATTATAGTACACTAATGAAAAGACACCAGGCTTTAGATTTGTAGATATTTATTTTGGAACTTGGTGAAATATATACTGACTGATTATTTGAACTTGTTTCCTTATATAGAAATTTGGAAAAAATATATCCAGCAAGTAGGAAGACACAAAATTTATCCAGCTTTTAGCATACAGGATGTATGTTTTAATGAATTTTATATTTTAAAATAGTTATACATTCAATCATTTCTTGGCCTTTTGGCTAAGATCAAATGTAAAGTAAGTGTAGATTCATAGAACAGTGACTGTACAAATATTCATACTTAGTTTCTCCTATATTAATATCTTACATTAGTGAATATATTTTATTAAAATTAATGAAACAATATTGGCATATTATTAGATTTCCTTTGTTTTTACTTAATGTCTTTTTTTTTTTTTCAGAATCCCATTCAGATAACCCATGATACACTTAGTCATCTTGTCTCCTTAGGCTTCTCTAGGCTGTAATGGTTTCTCAGATTTTCTTTGTTTTTCATGACTTCAGCTGTTGTGCAGGGTACTGCTCAGATATTTTTTTACAATGACCCTCATTGGGTCGTGATACTCATGATTAGACTGGGGTTACGTTTTTTGGGAAAAAGGTCACAGGGGTGAAGTATTGCTTTCATCATATCATGATGAAATGATATTAAATCATTTCATAACACTGATGAGAATGAGGCACTGTTTGTTTAGTTTATTCATCATAAAGTTATTCTTTGGGCACTCACTCTTTCCATACTGTACCCATTGGAAGGAAGTCACTAGGCACAATCCACTATTATGAGGTGGAGGGTTATATTCCACCTTCTAAAAGGACAAGATATACATTTTATTTGGAATTCTGCATTGATCCATATGATACTGGAGACTACACGAACTAATGTGTCACTTAGATTTTGATTGTTCTCTCTTTGATATCAGTATAGACTCACAGATATCTATTTTATCATTTTTATTATAATCCAATACTGTACTATTTATTTTGCTGATCCAATTGTTCTCTCTTGGCTATTGACATGCATCCATAGTTTTATTTTCCTTTGTGAAACAAGTTATGTCAGGAATGGCTGAGACATGATCTGAGGTCCTGTGGGTTTGTTGCCCATGCTGAACTTCTGCTGAACAAACATCTGAAATAAAACTGCTAAAACAATGCTGAGTTGTCTAAAGGAAAGAATAATGCTGAGACCGGGACTTTTTCTGGATTAAGGTAAACAGACCTTTCCCTAGTAATGGAGGAGATGCTTTCCATAATAGTTGTATGTATAGAGCAGTTTTACCCTCCAGCCCAAGTTCTTGATACACAACTTGCAGAAACTTGTCTCCCAGCATCTGCCATCTATTCACTTGTTTAATTTCAGTGTACAAAAGTATTGGGTACAAATTGTTAACCCACACCTCAATGGTCAAGAACTTTGCCAAGTAGTACAGTGCTTATGTACAATTCCTTTTGCCTTTAGTCTTACAGTCTCCACTCATTTTTAAAATTACTTAAGTCAGCTTTTTGTCCCTAAACTCCATTTAGTAAGGTTAGTATATTTGTAATTCAATTAGATTAGTTCATTGTAGTCTACATTTCATTTTGGTATTCCCTGACATCTTAAATGATTTTTTAAATTGCATACACTTAAGTTTTATAAAGTTCTCTGGGTCTTGACAAATGCAGAGTATCATGTATACACAATTATAATATCATTCAGAATAGTTCACTGCCCTTTAAAATCCTTTGTTGGTCATCTGTTAAACCCTCTTTCATTCTGAAACTCCTTACAACCAGTGATCTATTTATTATCCTTACAGTTTTGTCTTTTCAAGAATACCATATAAACATATAATGTGTCGGAGAAGGCAATGGCACCTCACTCCAGTACTCTTGCCTGGAAAATCCCATGGATGGAGGAGCCTGGTTGGCTGCAGTCCATGGGGTCGCTGAGGGTCGGACACGACTGAGTGACTTCACTTTCACTTTCACTTTCATGCATTGGAGAGGGAAATGGCAACCCACTCCAGTGTTCTTGCCTGGAGAATCCCAGGGACTGGGGAACCATGTGGGCTGCCGTCTATGGGGTTTCACAGAGTCAGACACCACTGAGGTGACTTAGCATATAATGTGTAGCATTTTCAGATTAGTTTCTTTTACTTAGTAGTTTTGTGGCTTTCATTTATACCTTTATAGCCTTTCCCTAGGCTTAATTGCTGAGAAACTCCTATTTAGTTTTGTCTTTTATTTTAGATTTTCTTTATTTCTTTCTGGCCCATGTAATTTTTCCTTTTGTAAGTCACCACCTTGAATAACTAGTTTAGTATGCTTCTGTTCTTATGATTTTTATGCAATCATTGAAAAATATCTAACTCTGTATGATAGCTAATTAGCTTCCCTAGTGGCTCAGATGGTAAAGAATTTTCTGCAGTGCAGGAGATCTGGGTTCTGTCCCTGGGTCAGGAAGATCCACCAGAGAAGGGAATCATTACCCGCTCTAATACTCTTGACTGGAGAATTCCATGGACAGAGGAGCCTGGTGAGCTACAGTCCATGGGTTCATAAAGAGCTTGACATGACTGAGCAGCTAACACTTTCACATTTCATGATAGCTGATAGCAATTTTGTTGATAAATATTTTATAATTGGCATAATTTCTCATGCTTATTTTATTTCATAATATTCCTTACTAAACTTTATTTTGCCCTTTGAATTTTGCTTTTTCTTTCATTTCAATATATTCATTTTTTGTAATTAATATTTTTTCTCTTTTTCCTTTATCTCATGTTTTCTGTTTCCTTTAGCATTCAGTTCAGTTCAGTCGCTCAGTCGTGTCCGACTCTTTGCGAACCCATGAATTGCACACGCCAGGCCTCCCTGTCCATCACCAGCTCCCGGAGTTCACTCAGACTCACGTCCATCAAGTCAGTGATGTCATCCAGCCATCTCATCCTCTGTCATCCCCTTCTCCTCCTGCCCCCAATCTCTCCCAGCATCAGTCTTTTTCAATGAGTCAACTCTGTGCATGAGTTCATCAAAGTACTGGAGTTTCAGTTTTAGCATCATAACTTAAAAAGAAATCCCAGGGCTGATCTCCTTCAGAATGGACTGGTTGGATCTCCTTGCAGTCCAAGGGACTCTCAAGAGTCTTCTCCAACACCACACTTCAAAAGCATCAATTCTTCGGCGCTCAGCCTTCTCACAGTCCAACTCTCACATCCATACATGACTACTGGAAAAACCATAGCCTTAGCTAGACGGACCTTAGTCAGCAAAGTAACGTCTCTGCTTTTGAAGATGCTATCTAGGTTGGTCATAACTTTTCTTCCAAGGAGTAAGCGTCTTTTAATTTCATGGCTGCAATCACCATCTGGAGTGATTTTGGGGCCCCCAAAAATTAATCTGAACATTTTAGGTTTTAATTTTTCTACTAAGATTTCTCTATCTTTGAGTTTATCTGCACACCTTTTGAAACCAAGTAGGAAACCCATGTTCCCTGGGGACAGACACACATGCCCCTACCCTATGAACCTTACCTCTTGTTTGTAGAAAAGCTTTAGCCTCCTATGCTTTCCCTGAGTTCCAAAGAGCAAATTTAAACAGAGAAGTGAGTAAATACAGAAACAAAAGAAAGCAGTCAAGAAAGACAAAATAATCTTTAGCCATAAAACAAGTCAAGGACCTTTAAGTTCCTCTTCAAAGGCTATACTGCTGCTACAGCTAGGTTGCTTCAGTCGTGTCCAACTCTGTGCGACCCCATAGATGGCAGCCCACCAAGTTCCCCCATCCCTGGGATTCTCCAGGCAAGAACATTGGAGCGGGTTGCCATTTCCTTCTTCAATGCATGAAAGTGAAAAGTGAAAGTGAAGTCGCTTAGTCATGTCTGACTCTTAGGGACCCCATGGACTGCAGCCAACCATGCTCCTCCATCCATGGGATTTTCCAGGCAAGAGTACTGGAGTGGGGTGCCATTGCCTTCTTCAAAAGGCTATACAGAATATCCTATAAGGATCTTTTTTAGTTCCTCCTCAAAGTCTATAAAGAATATCCTCCTCAAAGGCTATAAAGTATATCCTTGTTTTGCAGATACTAAAATCCCCACTAGGTGGAAGAAGTTAACTGCATGCTGACCATCTGTGCACAGAGCACAGACCAGTTGAAACCAGAAAGTTGATAGTTGATTTCCTGAAACACCACCCTTTTATCTCACCATCAGAGAACTGTGCACAGACTGAACACATACCTTGTGTCTTTCTTCCTCACACAATCTTTTAAAAACCTCCCTTGAAAGTCATCATAAAGTTCACTTCCTTTGAGCACCAGTTGCCCATTTTCCTTGCTTGATACCTTATGATAAATTCTGTAATTTCTTTCACCACAACCCAGTATCAGTAGATTGGCTTTGCTGTGCATTGGGCAAACAGATCCAAGTTGAGTTTGGTAATACTTTTTCCCCAAATAAATACTCTTACAATCCTTGAATTATTTAATATCCTGATAACCATATGATATTCAGAGTGAATAATTTAATTAGAAGATGATTTCCAGATTGATTAAGTGGCAAGGAGAAAAAGTGGTTACCAAAACTTAAAGATTTTAACTGTATAGAAAAGTCTGCTTAATAGCAACCACATCATTCAGTTCAGTTCAGTTCTGTTCAGTCGCTCAGTCATGTCTGACTCTTTGTGACCCCATGAATTGCAGCACACCAGGCCTCCCTGTCCATCACCAACTCTCTGAGTTCACTCAGACTCACATCCAAGTCAGTGATGCCATCCAGCCATCTCATCCTCTGTTGTCCCCTTCTCCTTCTGCCCCCAATCCCTCCCAGCATCAGAGTCTTTTCCAATGAGTCAACTCTTTGTATGAGGTGGCCAAAGTACTGGAGTTTCAGCTTTAGCATCATTCCTTCCAAAGGACACCCAGGGCTGATCTCCTTCAGAATGGACTAGTTGAATCTTCTAGAATGGACTCAGTATGGTTTGGAGAAGGCAGAGGGTATATATAACATGACCTCATTCTCTTACCATTTTTAGTGGTTACCCTGGGGTTATAATATATATCTTTCATTAGATAGTGTCTATCTTCACATTAACATATCATGTGAGGACCTATTTCACATGTAGTGTAAGCATCTAGCATGGAAAGTCACAAAGCTTGGAAGTTACAAATATTGCCATGATCACATCAAATGGAGTTAGGGTTCCACTTGGAAAAACTCCTCCTGGGTAGAAATGGAAAACATAAACATCAATAAGAATAATATATGTGATACATTAAATATATCAAATACATTTATCTTTGAGTTAAAAGACAATTTAAAATAAGAAAGGAATATTGCCCAATTTTGGAGGATGCTATATGAAGTTGCTAAATATTTTGAAAATCATTAAATAAAGAGTAAAAATAAAGAATTTCTCCTGCATCTTTCTATATAAGCTGTAACTTAAGGTAAGCAAGTTGTTGATGAGATAAAGTATCTTCTACTGGTATTATAAATCAAGATTTTATATTTTAGAAAGCAATAATGATAGTAAAATATCTCAATTTGGTACCCTTGAGTAAATGCTATTTCTGAACAATGATCTAATATCAAAAATGTAGAAATAACCTGATATTATTGTGTACTGATGGAAGCACACGATAATAACTTTGAAGTACTCTTATTAGAAAATTGACCCAGAATCTTATCAAATTTCTTAGGTCTAACAGCTCATTTGTAAGAAATAGAAGAGGCAAATAAATGTGTTCAATTATACAACAGGGAGGTCATCCACAAAAAAATCAGGCTGTGGAAAATGCTACTGAGATAAACTACTGGTTTCCTTAACAAATAAATTGCAAGAAAAATGAATGGAGAGGGTGAACAGGAACCTATATATTAAACCAGACTTGTCAACCAATTACAATTTATTGGATATATTGTATCTTAACTTCAATTAGTGGTTCTCAACCAGCAGTAGCTTTACCCCAAGGGAACATTTGGAAATATCCAGATACGTTTTTGATTGTCACAACTGGTTGAGGGGAAGGGAGAGGAGGCTGTAAAAGGCATCTACTGGGTACAAGCCAGGGAAGCAGCTGTCCATTTGCAATGCACAGGCCAACCTCTCCTAAACACATGATTGTCTACTTTAAAGTGTCAATAGTGCTAAGATTGAAAAACCCTGATTCAAACCAACAAACTTTATAAGAAATATCTTTTGTATACATTCTAATTCTATAGTAGAAGGTACAGACATACTTGTACACAGGACAGTTGCATGAATGTTTCCTTATAAATTGAGGAATAAACAGTTTTGTTTTGTTTTCCTGGCTTATAGTAGAGATTTTATTAATCTAAAATAGGTTAAAATCTTTCAGACTAAAATCTCTAAAAAGAGATTTTTATTAATACTTAGAGTATTTTACTATTTAATTAAATAATTCTACTTGATTCAGAAGGCAAAAAAAAAAAAAACAAACCTGAAAAAACTCAATGAAGAAAACAAAAATAACTTAAAATAACAGTAATCCAAGAAGAATCATTTCTTTGGAGTGGATCNTTTTCTATTAGTAGGAGAGTTAGATGATTTATATATTTTCCCTTAATGAAAATTCATTTGAGAACAAGAAACAATTTGAATTAACTGACAATTTTCTTATTTTTATAATCTTTTCTGGGTTAAAAACAGGAACACACACAACCATTTTAGTATACTTTGTTGTTTAGTCACCAAGTCATGTCTGACTCTTTTGTGACTTCATGGACCATAGCCTGCCAGGCTCCTCTATCCATGGGATTCTTCAGGCAAGAATACTGGAGTGTGTTGCTATTTCCTTCTCCAGGGGATCTTCCCAACCTATGGATCAAACTAGTGTCTCCTGTATTGGCAGGTAGATTCTTTACCACTGAGCCACCAATGAAGGATACTAATTAGTACTAATAAAATAATATTTATCAAGCACTTAATATATTATAGACTTTCTGGTATGACTTTGGACTCATTATCTTATTTGATTCTCAGGAATATATTTCCATAAAGAAACTTGTGAAGGGAGTGTTACCAGCCACATTTTACATGTGAAACGAAGGTTAATAAGGTAAAAGGACATTCAGAATTTTTTCCTATGAATAGATTATAAAGGCAAATTCGAATGTAATTCTATCTTATTAAAACACATTTAATTATATATTTGCTGTACTGATACTGATAGAAACAAACAAAATATTGATTTGAAATAATCTCATCCATTTTATTCTAAATGAATTTTCATAACTATAGCATAAGGGTAATGAAGGTTATCCATATGTTGTGTTTGCTCTGATTTTGATTCCCAGACCATATGGAGTATACTCTAAATAGAGTTATGGTATAAACATGTTAAGCCCCAAGAAGTATTTACTATTATTAATTCTTATGATAGTTATATAAAATTCCATCTTTAAAATTTCTAATGTGATCTGAAAATGTAAAGATAGTTTGTGAACATGGGCAATTATATCTTTGTTGCACTCTATTCTTGTGACAGTGGAAGTTCCTAGGAAGTTGCATTAAAATATATCATTGATCTCAAAGAACTATTATGAATGAATCAATTGCATGAAACTACAGTGATAACCTCATTTCCATAGAAATGGTCTCATTATGACTAAATACTGAAAATGTATGAGGACAGTATTGTTTAAAGTAAGTCTTGCAGCACTTTCCTTCCCACTAACTCATATAAATATCTCTTCTCATGTTTAAAATTAAATGATTTGAATTCATCATGCACACTAGGAGACATTCTTAGATTTTCACTCTGAACCATTAGTTCTATTATTTGTGTACTGTTATTTAGACCTATAATGACAATGAATTGAGTTGAATAAAATACTTTTTGCATATTTTTAAATAAAATATGCCTCTTTTCAAAGTTGTAAGCAATGTTTATGTTTTCTTCCTTCTTTTGATTTAACAAGTCAATGTACAAGATAATAATGTATATCCAAGTAGATTGTTCTGAGAATAAAAACCTACCCCTTTCCTGTTATTTGGCCATATCCTCAAGCTAATAACTTCTGTTAACTCAGACACTCACAGTTACAGGAACACATACAGGTACTGTGTCAGGTCATCTGCAGGCGTACACTTATTTATGTAGTAATCACTAATAACATCTCTTGCTATCCCCTCTTTACTGTTTTGGAAAGAAACAATGCTTTTACAACTTTGTCTGATAGTATATGAGAATCACCAATTTGTGGGGCCTACTTTTAAACTAACAGGAGAGGCGAGTTCAGTCCTTGGGTCGGAAAGATCGACTGGAGGAAGAAATGGCAACTTACTCTAGTATTCTTTCCTGGGAAATCCCATGGACAGCGGAGCCTGGTGGGCTACAACCCAGGGCGTCGCAAAGAGTCAGATGGGACTGAACGATTGAGCATGCATGCACAGTTGAACTAAAGAAAACCTGTAATTTGTTCTTTCAAAATTTGCTTGTTATCATTAATGTCCTCAATGAAAAATTATAAATATTTTCAAAGTCCTCATAATAAATAAAGGAAATACAGGATATCTGCACAAAGAAAAGCCTTGTCATTTTGTAAGTAAAAATCCAAAAAGAGATATATCCATCCCTCTGATGGCATCACTGATGCAATGGACATGAACTTGGGCAAACTCTGGGAGATGGTGAAAGACAGGGAAGCTTGGCATTCTGCAGTTCATGGGGTGGTAAAGAGTCGGACATTAATGAGTGACTGAAAGACAGCAATAGAAATATTTGGAAAAATAATTGCTTATACTTACAACAACTTCCATTCTCTCAAGACCTACTGTTTTCTATATATTGTGGTAAGTACTTTATATGTAGTAAATCAGATCTCACAACACCATTTGAAGAGATTAGTCAATAAATTTGCTCAAAGTCTCAAACCAAGCAAATGGTAGATCTAGGATTTGAAACAATGACCTTGACCTTGGCTTCAGAGTCTAGCTTCTTAACTAGATGGTGGTCTATGGCAATGTCAAATACTTCTAATACTAGTGACAAATTGAAGCTAAAGCTAAGCTTTCCCCAAGATAGAAAACTGTTGACAATATCTGACATGATGCAAGTTGTTTGGTTGTTTTACAATGCCAAATAAAAGGTTTTAAAAGGCAGTGTAATTAGGCACTGGTATTTGCTATAATATGATTTATGATTATGGATTAAACCTTTTGTCTTACTGAGGATCGCTTCATTCATTTATGTTGAATTACTGCAGCTGCAAGGAATTGAGTTTCTACAGACAAGAAAATTAACTAGGCAAAGGTCTGTCTGATAGTGATCACAAGAAATAATCATAAAAAATTTTCTCAGATTCAAGTTCATATCCATCTTACTCTTGTTTTACACACAATCCTAACCAATATGTTTATTATGTTTCCTAACATATCAATTTAGGAATAATAAGAGGGAGAGGATGTAAGTGACATCTATACTCAAAATAATCACAATTGTAATTGTACCTAGCAGCGTATGTGCATGTTAAATACATATATATAGAGAGAGTATGCATGTATGT
>SJYQ01002413.1:166226-192892 GCA_006410935.1 Redunca redunca
GTGGGTTGCTATCCAAAAAGAGATGACAGTGATTGAAGTACAAATTATGACAGAAAAAATTTTAACTTTCTTTGAAGTGAAAATCAGTTTTTATTTTCAAGCAGCAGTTAAGCAGTGTAAGAGTAATATCCACCTTTAACTCCAGAAATAAAAGGATTTACCTATTTCTCTGCAAAAAAAAAAAAATCCTAACTTTTGAACTGTTCTTATTCTACTGGCATAAATTTTCTCTTGTTGAAATTTTTGTGTGGAAACATTGGGCTATATCAATGTCCAGAGTAAAAATGAACAAGGAAAATGTCTACTTTTCATCAAATCAATCAGCCATTTGAAATCTCTACAAGATCTATATTATATTAAAACTGAATAAATGTGCCCATGTTAATATCATTATTATTTTGTCATAAATTTTAATGTTACTAATAATCATAGGCAATGGAGAAACTCCAAAAAAGAGACATGGATAAATCATCCTGTGGACTTATATAGAATGCTTCCTTTCAAATAATAAATTTGATTTATTAAATAATTTGTTGATAAATTGAATATTTAAGCTAAGTATCCTTGTTAGAAACTTCAGGCAAGTCATCTATAGGCCTAATCCTTAAATTTATAACTTCAAAAATAATTAGCTTTGCCACTGGCATGTATTAAAAAGAGAAGAACATAAACATACTATGTAAACATACCATGTAAAACAGCAAAAAAAAAAAAAAAATGCATGTATCAAGATAAATCACAATAAACTTCCCAGGGACTGAATCAAAATACTCTGAAAAATGTATTTTTTTCTTATGAGACAAGCAACTTGACAAAAGTCTCTCTGCTATTCCTGTAAATGAGATTAGTGATCATCTCTTTTTTCTTCCAAAATGTCTTTCCCTGGTAACAGGAGAGATGAGAGGACTAAGGCCCTGGTTATCAATAGTCCTGGGTTCCTCAGGCCAGAGAGCCATCCAGCTGCATGGTCTTACTGTCGGCTAACATCATTCATACATCTAAAGCTTCCCGGGATCCTGCAGCTGTGTCGATGATGTGTTATCTTATAGAACAAAACAAAATGCTACTGTGTAAGTCAAATATCAATAATAAGATAAAGTTTGTGATTAGTTCAACAACCATACAAGGGAACAGCTCACAGACTACTTTTAAGCATTTCTAATATATGCAGTATACTTTAGTGGTATTTGACTCAGTGGTAAAGAATCCGCCTGGCAATGCAGGAGTCTCAGGTTTGATCCCTGAGTATCAAAGATGCCCTGGAGAAGGAAATGGGAACCCACTCCAGTATTCTTGCCTGGGAAATCCCATGGACAGTGGAGCCTGGCAAGTTACAGTCCATACGGTCACAAAAGAGTCAGATATGATTTAACGACTAAACAACAATGAGAAGAGTTTGAAGCTAATCTGGTCTCTAAGTGATTCATAGGTCTCCTACTTCAAATGTTCTATGAACAATTATTAACCTTGGAAGTTGGAATGAGAAAAGAAAAATGTTAGTTTCCTGAATGTACAAGAAGGCTGTGGAAAGTATAGATTCTGGAGCAAACATCCTTGCTCCAAAATCCAAGGTTTTCCACTCACTAGATATAACTTAACTTCTCTGGGTTTCCCTGGTGGCTCAGATGGTAAAGAGTCTGCCTGCAGTGTGGGAGACTGGGGTTCATTCCCTGGGTTGGGGAGATCCCCTGGAGAAGGAAATGACAACCCACTCCAGTATTCTTGCATGGAAAATCTCACAGATGGAGGAGCCTGGCAAGCTGCAGTCCATGGGGTCGCAAAGAGTCGGACGCAGTTGAGGACTTCACTTTCTTTTCTTTCACCTTCACTGGGGCCACTGTCACATCTGTATATTGTGTATGGCATAGATGCTCTATCAGAGGATTGCTATAAAGATTAAACAGCTAAGTCCAGTAGAACACTTAGAACAGTATCGGGCACTTGGTAAGCTTTGAAGTATGTAGCTATTCATGTATTTCTCATCTTATAAAAATAGTAGCAAAGGTTGTAATGAGACATACAGTTATTTAATGAGTATAGCTTGGCGCTCTCTCTCTCTCCTCTCTCTCTCTCTCTCTCTCTCTCTCTATATATATATATATATATATATATATATATGAATAGTTAGTGGCAAATAAACAAGAAAAATAATTGAGCATTTAATAATCAGATCTTTACTTTTTAAGTTCTCATAATAGAGAGTTGGGCTTCCTTGGCAGCTCAGCTGGTAAAGAATCCATCTACAATGCAGGAGACCCCTGTTTCATTCCTAGGCAGGGAAGATCCCCTGGAGAAGGGATAGGGTACCCACTCCAGTATTCATAGGCTTTCCTGGTGGCTCATACAGTAAATAATCTGCCTGCAATGTGGGAGACCTAAGTTCAATCCCTGGATCAGGAAGATCCCCTGGAGAAGGGTATGGCAATCCATTCCAGTATTTTTGTCTGGAGAATCCCATGGTCAGAGGAGCCAGACAGGCTACAGTCCATGGGATCATAGAGTTGAACATGATTGAGCAACTAAGCATAGCACAGGTAGAGAGTTAGCTGTATGTCAAATACTTTTCTTGGTCTTCTTGGGACATTTTCCTAGTCATCGGGAGCATGTGACTCCTTTCTAGCTAATAAAATGTGAATAGAAATAAAATGCACTATATCTGGTTGTGGTCTTGTAAAACAAAATATCCCACTTATAGTCTTCCACATTGTTTCCTCTCCCATTGGCTGACTCCTGACAAGCTGAGATTTTGTAATTCATATGCCAACAATGATACCAGTGGCCTTGATCCCAGACTTACCACTTGTAAGAGTATAAGAGAGTCACCTACCAATATAGAATACTGAATGCACATTTTGCTTAAGTGAGAAACATTTATCTTTTGTCACTATTTTTGTTGCTTTTGTTAGACTCTAGGGAGTTATTTTATTTTATTTTTTATCTTACCCTTTTTATTTTTATTTTTTTATTTTTTTAATTTTTATTTTAACTTTAGTTTACTTTATATCTGACCTGGCTGATGTAGGTGAGAGGAGCCAGTGAAAAAAATTTTTCTCTGAATGACAGTGTCTTTGATTTATGAGTTTCAGAATTTTTAAACCGATTTTCAATCACACACAACTACTGCCACTGACAACTCAAGACTGTCACATCTTAATCGATGAAGCCCTAGTACCCAATCCTTGTCTTCTATTAGGGAAAACAGCATTTGTCATCTAGTATAATAGAAGTTATTAAGATTTGACTTTTATTTCCCTAAAATGTCTTACCTTGCTCACTCTTTTATGAGTCTCTTGGAAGGAAACAACACACAGCTCAAGTCCTTAGGCTGAATTTGTTTGGTTTTTGTAGTTTAAAGATTCTTGCTCATTCACATTTAAATAAAACTTCATTTTGCAATAATGAGTCAGTGAGTAGCTTACTTTAATTAACTACTTGAGGGAAGTAATAACGTGTAATTTAGTCTACTCATTTTCACAGGATAAATTGGAATCATTGAATGATTTTCTCTCTTACTCAAAAAAAGGAAAAAAGAAACAATCCACATAAATTATAGGGAAGTGGTTGTTTATTTCATTAAAAAAAAACATTGTTCATAGGATTAACTTTTTAAAAAGGTTCTATATCTGTGTACTTATATAACTAAATATTTTTGAATAAACTACTGTAGATATTGCCTTGTGAATCATTAGGGATAATATTAAACACAAACTGGAGGTGGTGAAATTGTGGCAGCAAGATAAAAGCTTTCACTTTAGGACAGCAAAATAGACGTGACTGGGTCATTTTATCACGGCCATAATAAAGGTACTTTCCTTGAATATATACTTAAAACATGCTTAGTTTTTCTGAATTCTAGTTATCTGCTGTAGCAGAAAAGAGAATGGAAAAATAAGAATACACTGAGTGTTTTTTCCTGTGTTCCCTGTTGCTTTATTTGATAAAACAATAGTGATTAAAATAGAAATAAAAATTAGTAAAAAAGAGGGTCATATTACATAATCATCCATGCTATCTTAAAGTGTTTTAACTTATACTAAGTATATCACACCAACATACATTTTGTACAAATGAATACTCCTAATATCAAAGAGGTATATTTGACAGCTATCTATTTATTTCCTATCAGCTTCAAATTCAGTTTAGATTAGTCTGTGAAAGTTAACNTTCACAAATTAATACCTTTATCTAATAGTCAATCTATTTGTAAGCAAGCAGACCAGAAAGGATACAATTAAAACAGAAGTTTAGTACTACCACATATTAAAAAACAGAATAATATTTTTACAGTGTGTGATAAACAAAACTTTCTGCCACATGCCATGGCAATTCAGATTGCTGTTTCAGTATTTAAAAATATTATAAAATAGACTCTATGCATAAATAAATAAAATATCAAGTAGCAATATTTTATATAAAACTTTAATAAAACAAAAATTATCCTTGCCACTGGGGAGTTAATTTTTCAGTCTGTTATTAGCTTCCCAGTGCCTCAGAGAGGTTGTCTGTAATCTCAGTTTTATTGGTTATTTAATCAAAGATGTCTTGGGACATGCAATTTACTCTCCTTTAATAAGGATAGTATCAGTGGAGTTATCTGTGGGAAAAAGAAATTCAAAGAAGTTCTGACTTAACTTTCCTTGGCTTCTACATTTGGTTAAAGGTATGAACAGATCTTATATTAATTTTAAAACCATCCAGTACATCTTTTCTCATTTCTATTAAGACTTTGTTTTTCCTTCTATCATCCTGTTACTGAAAAAAAAATTATAATTTTTTTATGCCAATTTAGGACCTTGATAGAGAATACAGGATTTCTAAAGAAACATTCCTTTATCCAAATGCATCACTCAGTTGATGACTTCCATGCTTCACAATGTTTGAATATATAGTCTCACAAGGGCCACAAAACCAGTTTGTGACCCATTCCCCTTTTGAGAGGAATATTCATGATTAAGTGTAGCAATTACAAACTGCAGGGAAGTGTTTTCATTGCTGAAGGTTTGCCTGCACAGGTAGGTCCACAAAATGGTTGCAAATCAGTATGTTGTACTGATTTGCACTGAAATATTTTATAAAAGTTTGCAGTTACTATTTGAAAAAAAATCCATTCTATAAGTTATATAATTTCTAGACTTTTGGCTACTCAAACAGCATTTTGGTGGCTTGGATGGTAAAGAATCCACCTGCAATGCAGGAGACCTAGGTTCTACCCCCTGAGTCTGGAAGATCCCCTGGAGTAAAGCATGGTAACTCACTCCAGTATTCTTGCCTGGGAAATCCCATGGACATAGAAGCTTGACAGGGTACAGTCCATGGGGGTCACAAAGAGTCAGACACAGACATGACTGAGCAAATAACACACACACACATACACACACACGCACAGACTCATACTTTTGGCTACTCAAACTGGATTTACTAATACATGTCATAGTATAGAATTTTGTTCCATTAACCATCCTTTTATTTTGGTATATGGAAAATATCAGTTGGTATTCCCTGATGACTCAGTTGGTAAAGAATCTGCCTGCAATGCAGGAGACCTGGATTCGATCCCTGGGTTGGGAATCTCCTGGAGAAGGGAAAGGCTACCAATCCAGTATTCTAGCCTGGAGAATTCCATGGACTGTATGGTCTGTGGGTTCACGAAGAGTCAGACACGACTGAGCCACTTTCACAAAATATTAGTTATTGCTCTTCTTACAGAATATTAGCTGTGACTACAAATAATACTAAACTAACATATATTTATCTCACACACATTTCCCAAATACCCACTGCTTTGGGAGTAACAGTTAGGCATTAAGTAGATATTCTGGGAAGAGTAAGAAAGATTTGACTCTTCCCTTCAAGTACATAAATTCAGAAACTGATAAAACAATGCATATAATACTGGGTTGAATCATTTTATGAAAAAATACAGGTATTCATGGCCAATTGAAAGTAAAAGGCAGGAATATTCAGCGATGTCAAAAACTGACTTTTCCTTTTATCCTTTTTCTTGGATAATAATGTGTTTTCCTGATGTTAAATTTGGCCCAAGAACAAGAATGTTACAGATGAGATTCAGCCGGAAAAGAGTCTGCCCGTAATGTGGATAACCCCATTTCGATCCCTGGGTGGGGAAGATAGCCTGTAGAAGGAAATGGCAACCCAATCCAGTACTCTTGCCTGGAAAATACCATGCATGGTGGAGCCTGGCAGGCTACAGTCAATGGGACTGCAAAGAGTCAGAGATGACTGAGGAACTTCACTTTCACTTTCAAGAATAAGAAAGGCCTAATAGCAAACATTTCCTTATACCAGTGCTTGTTTGTTAGTGTCTCTTTCTTGATTGAAAATGTAAGCTTGAGAACTAAAAGCAATAGCAAGAAAAAAATTTATCAGCTTCCTAACACCTGAGATGTCAATAGAGTATCTTTAGCAGTATCACATTTCATGGGAAATTCAGAGGTATGGTAAAATGCCACATAAAGGTATATTGTATCTGGATCTGCTGTGTGAGGCCTCCTTTCAGGACTGATTTTCAAATCTTTATTTAAAACATGGGTGACTTATAATAGACATGTCCATGTTTTCTCTTTTTTCAAAACCATATACCAAAGTATCTGGGATAAAAACATTGATCATACACAAACATGAAAATAAGTAAACCATACAGAGTATATTGTTTATCATAAGCACAGAGAAATTGTTCTAAGACTTAAATAAAATGAAACATGTCCATATGCAATTTTATTAGCCAGCTTTTATATGGGATCCAAAACTCTCAAATTTCAGTGGCTTAAAATAATATACATTTGTTTCTTGATACATTGTATGTGAATGATTGTGGATCAGCTAATATAGATTTGCTCCATGAGTATTCTCATTCCAAAACCCAGGATAAGAAACATCCCCTATTTAAGACTTGATTTTCACTAAGCAAAGGGTAGAGAGCAAAACCCAACCATATAGTGGTTCCAAGTGTTTGCTGAAACAGGGCTTACCTCAGGTCTGCCTGCATGCGTGCATGCTCAGTCTTGTCCGACTCTTTGAGAGCCTCATGGACTATGCCCACCAGGCTCCTCCATCCATGGAATTTTCCAGGCAGGAATATTTGAATGGGTTGTCATTTCCTTCTCCAGAGGATCTTGCCAAAGCAGGGATTGAACCCACATCTCTTGTGTCTCCTGCATTAGCAGGTGACTTCTTTACCACTGGCCCCACCTGGGAAGCCCTACCCCAAGTCTGCTCATATCCTATTGGCCAAAGCAAATAGCTAAGCCCAGGAGGATTAAGGCATGGAAGCACATACCACATGAGCATCACTACAATCACAGGGTCCCAGGCCAGAATGTTTAATGCTCTTCAAAGGAGCGAGAGAGTAAGGTGAGGGCAATACATAGGAATAATCTAACACACCTGGAGAAGGAAATCACTACCCACACGAAATTCTATGGACAGCGGAGCCTGGCAGGTTCATAGGGTTGCAAGAGTCGGACACAATTTAGCAACTAATCCATCACCTATCTAACACAAGTGGGGTTAAGAAAGTTTGAGTACAGAGAATCATCTTTCAGCTCAATTTTGATTTGACCTTGGAACTGGGTGGTATTGTAGGGGAGGAATAGAATGTCAGATATTTTTTTCTGGCAGAAGGAAATCAAGAAGTAACAGTTTGAAGTAGAAAAATGGAGATTTTATCATAAAAAAGCAGGCAAGACTAATATTACTGAACCTGTTCAAGTTTGCATTATAATTATGATTAGTCTATTGGAGATGCAATAATTTCAGTGTTCAATTTATTATGAAGTCTCAGCTAATCTAAAACCATTATTTGATTGGAACTCTCATTCCCCTACCAACTTCCAATACACTTTTTAAAAACCATTTTTGATATGTGTTATATTAGTTTTAGGTGTACAGTAAAATGATTCAGGTATATATATATATGTGTGTGTATGTATACACATATATATTCTTTTTCAGATTATTCTCTATTATGTGTGTGGTGAGTCATTAATCGCTGCAACCCCATGGACTGCAACCCTCCAGGCTCCTCTGTCCCTGGTGATTTTCCAGGCAAGAATACTGGAGAGGGTTGCATTTCCGACTCCAGGGGATCTTCCCAACCCAGGGATTGACCCTGGGTCTCTTGTGTCTCAAATTGGCAGGTGGATTATTTTCCACTAGCACCACCAATCTTTTTCATTTTAAGCCCTAGTTTTACATGGTAAGCCCTATTTTTCACTATAAAAGAAGAAAGTAGAAAGAAAGTATTAGCCATTCAGTCATGTCCAGTTCTTTGTGACCCCTTGGATTATAGCCTGCAAGGTTCTTCTGCCCATGGGATTCTCCAGGCAAGAATACTGGAGTGGGTTGCCATTCCCTCCTCCAGGAGATCTTCCCAACCCAAGGAATGAACTCAGTTCTCTTGCATTGCAGGCAGATTCTTTCCTGTCCACTATTTTTCATTATAGATTTTATGAAATATTTACTATAGCTCCCTGAGCTATATAGTACATTCTTGTTGTTTACTATTTTATATGTAGTAGTGTATATATGCTAATCCCAGACTCCTAATTTATATCTCCCTCAATATACTTTTAATTTACTAAAATTTTGATAGTCTTTAATAAAATGTGAAATATACAGTTTTGCCAAAACCAGTCCTAAGGATGACGAGAGGCAGAATATGACCTATGTGATCTCAGGTTTCCATATGGGGACACTGAATTAGAAGTAAGTTCCTTATTTTTCTTCTCATCTCTGCACTGGATGAAGGCTAGCAAAGTTGATTGGTTGTTTTCATGGAAATGATCAGGAAAGGCTGAGGCCTTCTGGTCTTTGTTTAAGTTTTTAAGTTCAGCCTATAAATAAAGGGGACTCATTCTAGAATTCTCTCTGTTATGAAATTAAAACCTTAGGGGAATTTTGTGTTTGTCCAGTTGCTCCTGAAACTTAGTGAATGAGTCTTCCTAAATCAGGAAATGTCAGCAAACCCTTTGTCTGCATATCCTTCAGTCAGTTAATCATGACTATTGCTAATATTTTTATTTCCAGCAGACAATTTCTTCTTGTATTGATAACCTTATGACTAACAAAACTGCACCATTCAGGGAAAGCAGATTTTCTGAGGCTCAGAGAGGTGCATTTTATTATTGTTTTAGCAAGTAACATGTTCTAATATATTGTAGTTTGTCCCAGAAATTCCAGATGCAGAAAATGGAAAAAAAAAAAAAGGAAAAACCACTGATTTTATGCAATTATTCTTTGTTGTAATAAGACCAATGTAAGATATAAACAGGGGGTTTAAATTAATGAAAAATTTTAATTTAAAAAAAAATCCCTAAATGTGAAAAGACAGAGAGGGAGACTTCACAGTCCCTCTTTAGATGGAAAATTCAGGAAATGTGTCCTTGAGTATTTGAATTTGGATTGGGAACCAAGTGGATGGACTCAGGTAAAAGACTGGGGGAAAAATTTTCAGTCACCCATTGGAAATTTCCTGAAATCTGAGTAAATTGCATGGCATGTTCACTAAGAGGTACCTACAGGCCATCAGTAATATTTTCCATTAAGGAATTTGTGATGTGAGCACTTGGTTTCATTAATTTCTGATTTTGTCCACTAGGACAAAATAGGTCTTATGCGCTAGCCAGCTTTAGGCTGCCTGAAGACTATATGACAAATCAGGATCAAAATTTGATTTTAAGTGTTATAGAATTATAAATGGTATTGAAAGTATAATACAAACTTGGAAGTTCTTCTGTGCTAAACTAAGGCCTTAGGAAAAGGAGTAAGTCCCAGAGAAATAGGAAAAGGACATTTCTGGGGATATACCTAATAAACTTGAAACCCTAGGTTATTCTTCCCTCTAGACCAGTAAATTCCTGTTTCCATTTCACAAGATTTTAGTAGCTTCCCATTAGATAAAAGCCTCACAAGAAGTTGTTGTTTCTCTCAAGTTCCACTCATGCCTACATTCATTTGCTCTCATAACTGTAGTTAAGTCACAATATAGTGTGAGTAGAAAAATCCCGTCCCTATGAAAATAATTTATTCAACAAGAGCTATGGTACTTGGCTAATATGTACGATGAGAACAAGGGAAACAATAAGAAGGTTGATTCTGAGGGTGATAGACTGGAGAGAAGAAAAATATAAGCTAGATACGATTGCTATGGCAAGGGGGCTCCCTCCCATGATTCAGAGAGGTTGGTACCTTGAAGCCTGGGCAAAATAGTGGCTTAGAGGAGTTAAGGAGGGCTTCTTAGAACCACTTTGAAAAAATTTTGAAAAAGAAGACTGGTGCCTGTGAGAGGTGGATGTGACTGTATTAGAATAGATTGGTTTTTGATTTGCCTGTCTCCTAGAAATGGCCCAAGGAAATTTCTTTAAGTAATGCTTTAAGGTATGTGCTACTGAGGAATTAAAGGCATCATTGAGACTCTTCGATGATAAGTATCTTTTCTGTCAGAGTTAAGATTAGGTTTTGTTGCCATGAAAAGGGTTCTTTAAATCTAGTAATGGTGGTAGGAATCTGGAAGTACAAAAGCCAGTAAGCATAATTTAAAGTTGAGGGAGAAGTGACATATTTACCATAACAGCCAGTAAGGCCAGAATGGCAACCAGAGAACATTGACTTGAAGTAATCTGTAGTAATGGCTAATAGACCATGATGTTCAAAAGACAGGGTATGTTGCCAGCAAGTAAGTTTATTCTTTGATTTATATAACTAAAATCTATCAAAATCTGGTGAACAGAAGGTGGGATCAGCCATGAAAATGGAAAAATTTCTCACCTAATTTTCTAGATCTGAGCCATTTCTCAGACCTAGAGACCATCAAATGAAGAGAAATTGCTTTACCCTTGAATAAGGGCTCTGAAATGTTGCTGCAATTCTAATTCATTTCTTAAATAGACCCGTTGCAATAGACTAGAGTAATTAATTATGTACAGGGGAAAAAAGATACTCAGATCCTTTCAGATTTATTGGATATGGAGTTTGAGATAATAAGATACTAAACTGATTTCAGGTTTTCAAAAAATTACTAACCATCTAGTAGATCTAAGGACCAATCTATGGTTATTTTCCTGGTCTTGAGAGCCTAATCAAAATGGATATGTGGAAGATTCACCTTAGTTTTCTGGTCTATAGTGTAAAAGCCACCTTGGTAGAAAGGTCAATGCAAGCTTTAGAAAATATTTACAACCCTCCTCTCCCATCCACCATTAGCCAATGTTAAGTCAAAAGTATCAAGGCATCCAGGTTGGGATTGCAGAAACAACACTAGTCAGGACCTGTTTGGGATTGCAGAAACAATCAACACCAAGTGCTGTGGTCCTTAACAAAATCTGTTTAGTTCACTAAGATGACAACTGGAAAACCTAGATAGTTAATGAAGAATGACAACTGACTCCTAATACGTAATCAAGCAGTAGCTCTAATCTTAGATGCTGTGCTGATATAATTTTTGCACTGGAACAACCTGTCACAGCCTTTGGAACTTGGTATGTGACTGCTGATCTGGGGAACACATTTTGTCAATTTACATCAGAAAAGATCAAAATAGTTTGCATTCACATAAGAAAGAGAACAGTTCATATTCTCCAGGTTATCCCAGAGCTATGTTAATTCTGCTCTCTATTACAATATAGTCTATAGGGACCTTGATTGACTTGACATTCTGCAAACATCACTCTCCTGATGACATTGTGCTTGTTGGACTCGATGTACAGAAAAGGGCAGGTTCTTTGGATGTCCTTGTAAGATAAATGAATCAAAAAATCTTTGCTCTAAACCTGAAAAAGATTTAGGAATACAAATTGATGCATTTTTTAAAAGTTCAGTCATCTTTGTTATGTAAGAATGTCCTTTCAAAGGTAAAGACAAACACTGTGATGAACCTTTTCAGATTTTGGATACACCATTTTCCACACTTTAAAATACAACATGTATCACACTATTAGAAATATAATTTTTAAGCATGTATTTTATGGCCTAAAATGTTTGCAATTTTGAGTGGTGCCCTTGGAAGAGAGGGCTCTGTAACAGGTTTGGATTTTCCAACAAGCTGATTTACACACTCAGGCCATGTTGATCTCAGGAATCTAGAAATCTTTTATGAAATTCATGAAAAATTCATTGAGCAGCAGTAAACTACATAGAACTGGAAGAGTATCTCCTGGGATACTAGGCCTAAACAGAGAGAGAACCTAATCATGAAACATCAAATTACCACCTACAGGAACTATCCATCATGAAATAGATTTTTTAACCCAGTCAAATCAAAAGTTCATAATATGGGGACTTGGCTAGTGGTTCAGTGGTTAAGATTCTGGGCTTCTACTGCAGGGAGCTTGGTTCAATCCCTGGTCAGGGTTCTGAGATCTGACATGCCATGCAGCATGGACAAAAGTAAATATTTTTATTTAAATAAAAATCAAAAAAAAAAAGAGTTCATAATATGATGGTGAAGGCTTATTCAGAATTTGCCTAAGCATGTCCAAGAGGTTTAATTAAGTTATATGGACAGGTGGTTCTAAATCCATGCCACTTACTTCTATTGCACTAGCACTTGTATTCATCAGCTCAAACCTACATCTGCATGGAGATTTTTTTTTTTTTTAATGGCATGTTGGTAGAAGAAAAAAACCCATCAAACCCAGTTCATAGATTTGCCTTGTTATGATACTGAGTTGAAGATTGATTGTTGCCTCACTACAGTACAATTTAAGTTTGGACAAAAATGGCAGTGGAGTAATACATATGGTTATCTCCTTGGTATGGAGGGAATTGTGATCCTTTGGGAATTGGCTAATGACTTAGATTTATGTCAAAACTCTAGAGGAAATATGATTAAATTATTGTTAAAAAAAAAAAAAGGGAGACCTGAGAGAAAGTCATGCTGTTTTAGTTTTCTGTGGTTGCTCTATCAATGTACACAAACTGTGACTTAAAACAACACAAATGTATCACTTACCTTTTTAGAAGTCAGATGAGATGGATATGACTGGTTTGAAATGAAAATATTAGCAGGGCTACCTTCCATTCTAGAAGCTTAGGGGAGAACTGCTTTTCTTGCCTCTTCTATGTATAGTGACTGCCTGCCTTCCTTGGCTTTTTTCTCCCTTCCATCTTCAAAACCAGCAACAGTCTTTCTAGTCTTTCCCACATTGCTTCACTCTGATGCTCTCTCTTCTGTCTTCTTCCTCAACTTATATATGGACCCTATGACTATATTGGGCCAACCCAGATAATCCAGGATAATCTCCTCATCTCAAAGTCATCTCAAGAACAACTTTAATTCTCATTTGATGTATCAATATAACCTAATGTATTCACAGAATCTAAGAATTAGAATTTAGACATCTTTGGGGAAGCCATTATTCTACTTTCCATCTTTATGACTATTCCTATGTTACTGGGCACAAAGTGTTTAGATAATTGGAAACTCACATTAGTGTTCATCAGAAAACCTCCACTACAGAAGGTGTAGCTATATACAGAATGATTTGTTCTTTGCATATCTCCCAATTTATATCCTAAGCCACCCAGCACTTAATAATAGGTTTAAGACCATATGCCTAGAGGGGAATCCAATTGACTTTTTATACTCCTCATTCTATTTTCATCACTTCTTTATAATAATTTGAAAAGGAGTACATCATTTATCATTCCATTATTTTTCTAAAATATAGTAATCAGCATATTAGTTTTAAGAGTCAAAGAGAAATTGGCCTGAATCTTGACTACTATACTAAATAATTCTATGCCTTATGATAATTTCCTTATTTTTTTAATAACTAGCTTATCTGTAAAATAAAATAAACAATACTGAACTAGAGTTTTGCTATGACCAGCATGTTTTCTTGACAAAATTCTGTTAGCTTTTGCCCTGCTTCATTTTGTACTCCAAGGCCAAACTATCTGTAATTCTGTGTTTCCCTTGACTTCCTACTTTTGCATTCCAGTCTCCTATGATAGAAAGGGCATCTTTTGTTTGGTGTTAGTTCTAGAAGGAATTGTAGGTCTTCACAGAACTGGTCAACTTCAGCTTCTTCTACATCAGTGCTTGGGGCAGAGACTTGGATTGCTGTGATGTGGAATGATTTGAATGATTTGCCTTGGAAACAAACTGAGACCATTCTGTCATTTTTTGAGATTGCACCCAAGCACTGCATTTCTAACTCTTTTGTTGATTATGATGGCTACTCCATTCCTTCTAAGGAATTCTTGCCCAAAGTAGTAGATATAATGGTCATCTGAATTAAATTCTCCCATTCTAGTCCATTTTAATTTACTGATTCCTAAGATGTTGGTGTTCAATCTTGCCATCTCCTGCCTGACCATATTCTATTTACCTTGATTCATGGACCTAACATTCCAGGTTTCTATGCAATATTGTTCTTTACAGCATCCAATATTATTTTCATCACCAGACACATCCACAGCTAAGCATCATTTCCCCTTGGGGCCAGCTGCTTCATTCTTTCTGGAGCTACTAGTAATTGCCCTTTACTTTTCCCCAGTAGAATATTGGACAGCTTTCAAGCTGGGGGCTCATCTTCCAAGGCCATATATTTTTGCCTTTTCATACTGTCAATGAGATTCTCCAGGCAAGTATACTGAAGTGGGTTGACATTTCCTTCTCCAGTGGATCATGGTTTTGCAAAACTCTTCACTAAGACCAGTTGATTGTGGGTGGCCCTACAAGGCATGATTCATAGTCATTGAATTATGCAAGTCCCTTCACCATGAACATGCTTTGATCCATGAAGGGGTCATAGCAAACACCCTTTCCTACACCCCAACAGATGACTCAAAATCAACATCACCAGATGTTCACTATAGAAATCAGGTTGATTTCTATAGTTGATGTTCTTTGCAGGAAAGATGGAGAAACTAAATGGCCAATAAAAACAAGAGCTGGAACTGACTGTGGCTCAGATCATGAGCTCCTTATTGCAAAATTCAGACTTAAATTAAAGGAAATAGGGAAAATCATTAGACTATTCAGGTATGACCTAAATCAAGTCACTTATGATTATACAGTGAAGGTAAAATTAGATGTAAAGAATTTGATCAGGTAGACAGTGTGCCTGAAGAACTATGGATAGAGGTTCATTACATTGTACAGGAGGCAGTGACCAAAACCATATCAAAGGAAAAGAAATGTAAGAAGGAAAAAGAATGAAAAGTGGTTGTCTGAAGAGGCTTTACAAATAGCTGAGTAAATAAGAGAAGTAAAAGGTGAGATGAGATGGAAAAGATATACCAAACTGAATGTAGAGTTCCAGACAATATCAAGGAGAGATAAGAAGGCCTTCTTAAATGAAATATGCAAAGAAATGAAGTGGGAAAGACTAGAGATTTCTACAATAAACTTGGAGATATCACAGGAACATTTAATGCAAATATGGGCACCATAAAGGACAGAGATGGTAAGGACCTAACAGAAGCCAAAGAGATTAAGAAGAGGTAGCAAGAATACACAGAAGAACTATATAAAAAGGCTCAATGACCCAGATAATCACAATGGTGTGGTCACTCACCTAGAGCCAGACATCCTGGAGTGTGAAGTCAAGTGTGACTTAGGAAGCATTACTATGAACAAAGCTAGTGAAGTTGATGGAATTCCAGCTGAGCTATTTCAAATCCTAACAGATGATGCATTTAAAGTGTTGCTCTCAGTATGTCAGCGATTTTAGAAAAATAAGAAGAGGCAATAGGATTGTAAAAGGTCAGTTTTCATTCCAATCCCAAAGAAGGGCAATGCCAAAAAATGTTCAAACTACCATATAATACAATTGCATTCATTTCACAGTCTAGCAAGTTTATCCTCAAAATCTTTCAAGCTAGTCTTCAGTAGTATGTTAACCCAAAACTTCCAGATATACAAGCTGGGTTTCAAAGAGTCAGAGGAACCAGAGATCCAATTGCCAAATTTAATGGATCATAGAGAAAACAAGAAAGTTACAGAAAAACATCTTCTGCTTCATGGATTATGCTAAAGCATTTGATTATGTAGATCACAAAAAACTGGAAGATTCTTCAAGAGATGGGAATACCAGACCACCTTACCTGTCTCCTGAGAAACCTGTATGCAGGTCAAGAGCAACAGTTAGAACCAGACAGACTGGAACAACAGACTGGTTCCAAATTGGGAAAGAAGTATGTCAAGGCTGTATATTGTGACCCTAGTTATTTAACTTCTCTGCAGAGTACATTATGCAAAATGCCAGTTGGATGAAGCATAAGCTCGAATCAAGATTTCCAAGAGAAATATCAACAACCTCAAATATGCAGATGACACCACCCTAATGGCAGAAAGTGAAGAACTAAAGAGCCTACTGATGAAGGTGAAAGAAGAGAGTGAAAAAGCTGGCTTGAAACTTAACATTTAAAGAATGAAGATCATGGCATTTGGTCCCATCACTTCATGGGAAATAGAAATGAAAAAAATGGAAGCAGTCATAGATTTTATTTTCTTGGATTCCAAAATCACTGCAGATGGTGACTGCAGCCATGAAATTGAAAGATACCTACTCCTTGGAAGGAAAGTTGTGACAAAACTGGACAGCATATTAGAGACATAATTTTGCCCAAAAAAAGTCCATGTCATCAAAGCTATGGTTTTTCCAGTAGTCATGTAAAGATGTGAGAGTTGGACCATAAAGAAAGCTGAGTAACAAAGAATTGATGCTTTTGAACTGTGGTGTTGGAGAAGACCCTTGAGAGTCCCTTGGACAGTAAGGAGATCAAATCAGTCAACCATAAAGGAAATCAACCCTGAATATTCATTGAAAGGATATTAAAGCTGAAGCTTTAGTACTTTGGCACCTAATGTGAGGAATCAACTCATTGGAAAAGTTTCTGATACTGGGAAAGACTGAGGGCAGGAGAAGAAGAGGGCAGCAGAGGGTAAGATGATAAGATAGCATCATCAACTCAATAGACACGAATTTGAGCAAACTCCAAGAGATAATAGAGGAAAGAAGAGCCTGATATGCTGCAGTTCATGGGGTTTCAAAGAGTTGGACAGGACTTAGTGACTCAACAACAACAATAATAACTAGAAATTAGAATTTAGTTAGGAAGTTTACAGAGTAAATATGTGGAAAATTGAAAAAGTGCCAGACAATCAAAATTTCTCATGAAATGATAGCTATGGTTATTATTCTGAGAAAGAAATGGCAACCCTTCTTGCCTGAGAACCTTGTGGACGGAGGAGCCTGACAGGCTGCAACCCATGGGGTCACAGAGAGTTGAACACAACTTGGAAACTATACAACAACATGGTTATTATTGGTACTAATATTAACTAATTTTTATCATTTCCCTTAAAAGAAATAAAATATCTAGAAGGATCTGTACATACTTTTTATGCTTTTTAAATGTCGTATTTATAACACATTATTATAATTAGAAAAAATTACTAAAAACACTGCATAATCAAAATTTTCTACCTTAATTTCTGTTTAGGGAGTTTCACAGTATTCATGGTTATTGAGATACAGGCTGCCATGGGAAAAAAAAATGCACTGACAGTATGTAATTGGTATATAAATAATTATAATGGCTCTGGGTCAACTCACATGGAGTACTGAGGTCAGGATTATAGATGATATAGGCCAAGGCTGAGGTTATTAGGACAATAACAAATAGATTTGGGTGAAAATAACACACAAAGAAACTGATGTAGTCTATAAAATGTGACCACAGGGAAGTGTTGAAAGGGTATAGTTTTTAACAATACAAATGGAATATGATTGTAGAGACAATGAACTGCCCTATCATTATATATTATGACATTTAACCCAGGCATAAGACCTTTATTGTATTTAATGATGCAGTTACTAGGTGTAATACTTAGTGATTTGAATATCAAGCAAGAAATGCTATTTAAATGACTTGAGAGACTATAATTCTATGAGTGGGTTTTGTTAAGTTTTGCACATCAACTATGCCCTTGTAGGGCAAATCTACCAAATCTGATATGCCAAATTAGAGAATGAAGGTTTGGAGTGAAAGTCAAATTCAAGAACCATCAGAGTTAAACAAGAAAAATTAAGGGAGCAGAGCTGAATACCTAAATCACTGAATTCCGTCACACAACTTGTTGCTCATTTAAGACTGCTTTACACTTGCTGTTTAGAAGAAAAGCTGTGACCAACCTTCAGTTCAGTTCAGTCACTCAGTCATGTCTGATTCTGCAAACCCATGGACTGCCGCCCACAAGGTTTCCCTGTCCATCACCAACTCACAGAGATTACTCAAACTCATGTCCATTGAGTCAGTGATGGCATCCTACCATTTTGTGCTCTGTCATCCCCTTTTCCTGCCTTCCATCTTTCCCAGCATCAGGGTCTTTTCCAGTGAGTCAGTTCTTCACATCAGGCGGCCAAAGTATTGGAGTTTCAGCTTCAACATAAGTCCTTCCAATGAATATTCAGAACTGATTTCCTTTAGGATGGACTAATTGGATCTTCTTTCAGTCCAAGGGACTCTCAAGAGTCTTCTCCAACACCACAGTTCAAAAGCATTAATTCTTCAGCATTCAGCTTTCTTTATAGTCCGACTCTCTTGGACTATATGTTTTTCTGTAACTCTCTTGCTTTTTTGATGATTCAATAGATGTTGTCACTTTAATCTCTTTCCTCTAACTTTTCTACATCCAGGTTGAATATCTAGAACTTCATAGTTCACATACTGTTGAAGCTTGGCTTGGAGAATTTTGAGCATTACTTGGCTAGTGTGTGAGATGAGTGCAACTGTGCTGTAGTTTGAACATTTTTTGGCATTGCCTTAAAGATTGGAATGAAAACTGACATTTTTCAGTCCTGTGGCCACTGCTGAGTTTTCCAAATTTGCTGTCATATTCAGCGCAGCACTTTCAAAGCATAATCTTTTAGGACTTGAAATAACTCAACTGGAATTCCATCACCTCCACTAGCTTTGTTCATTGTGATGATTCATAAGGCCCACTTGACTTTGCATTCAAGGATGTCTAGCTCTAGGTGAGTGATCACACCACCATGGTTATCTGGGTCATTCAGATCTTTTTTTGTATAGTTCTTCTGTGTATTCTTACCACCTCTTCTTAATATCTTCTGCTTCTGTTAAGTCCACACCACCCCTGTCCTTTTTGTGCCCATGTTTGTGTGAAATATTCCTTTGGTATCTCTAATTTTCTTGAAGAGACCACTATTATTTCCCATTCTGTTATTTTCCTCTATTTATTTGCATTGATCACTGAGGAAGGCTTTCTTGTCTCTCCTTGCTATTCTTTGGAAGTCTGCATCAAATGGGTATATCTTTTCTTTTCTCCTTTGCCTTTAAGTTCTCTTCTTTTCTCAGATACTTGTAAGGTCTCCTCAGATAATCATTTTCCTTTTTGCATTTCTTTTTCTTGGGGATAGTCTTGATCAGTGCTTCTTGTACAATGTCAGGAAGCTCTGTCCATAGTTCTTCAGGCATTCTGTCTATCATATCTAATCCCTTGAATCTATTTGTCACTTCCACTGTATAATCATAATTATTTTAAGAATCAGTGAAATAAAATGGACTGGAAGATAACTCAGATGACCATTATATCTACTACTGTGGGCAAGGATCCCTTAGAAGAAATGGAGTAGCCATCATAGTCAGCAAAAGATTCCGAAATGCAGTATTTGGATGCACTCTCAAAAATGACAGAATGATCTCTCTTCCCTTCCAAGGCAAACCATCCAATATCACAGTGATCCAAGTCTATGCTCTAAACCAGAATACTGAAGAAGCTGAAGTTGAATGGTTCTATGAAGACTTACAAGACCTTCTAGAACTAATACTCAAAGAAGTTGTCCTTTTCATTATAGGGAACTTGGATGCAAAAGTAAGAAGTCAAGAGATACCTGGCGTAACAGGTAAATTTGGCCTTGCAGTACAAAATGAAGTAGGCCAAAGGCAACAGAGTTTTGCCAAGAGATTGCACTGGTTGTAGCAAACAGACTCTTCAAACAACACAAAAGAAGACTACACATGGAGATCACAAGATAGTCAATAGGGAAATTAGATTGATTATATTCTTTGTAGCCAAAGATGGAGAAGCTCTATGCTGTCAGCAGAAACAAGACCAGGAGCTGACTGTGGCTCAAATCATGAACTCTTTATTGTCAAGTTCAGACATAAATTGAAGAAAGTAGGGAAAATCACTGGAGAAGGCAGTGGCACCCCACTCCAGTACTCTTGCCTGGAAAATCCCATGGATGAAGGAGCCTGGAAGGCTGCAGTCCTTGGGGTCGCTGAGGGTCGGACATGACTTCACTTTCACTTTCACTTTCATGCATTGGAGAAGGAAATGGCAACCCACTCCAGTGTTCTTGCCTGGAGAATCCCAGGGACGGGGGAGCCTTGTGGGCTGCCGTCTATGGGGTGACACAGAGTCGGACACGACTGAAGTGACTTAGCAGCAGGGAAAATCACTAGACCATTCAGGAATGACTTAAATCAAATGACCATCCTAGACAGCATATTAAAAAGTAGGGACATTACTTTGCCAACAGAGTCCTGATAGTCAAAGCTATGGTTTTTACAATAGTCTTGTATGGATGTGATAGTTGGATTAGAAACAAAACTGTGAGCTGAAAAATTGATGCTTTTGAACTGTGATGTTGGAGAAGGCTCTTGAGAGTCCCTTGAAATGCAAGGAGATCCATCCAGTCCATCCTAAAGGAAATCGTGCCTGAATATTCATTGGAAGGATTGATGCTGAAGCTGCAACTTTTGCCACCTAATGTGAATAACTGATTCATTGGAAAAGACCCTGATGCTGGGAAAGATGGAAGGCAGGAGGAGCAGACGGGATGACAGAGGAAGAGATAGCTGGATAACATCACCAACTTGATGGACATGAGTCTGAGCAAGCTCCAAGAGTTGGTGATGGACAGGGAGGCCTGGCGTGCTTCAGTCCATGGGATCACAAAGGGTTGGACATGACTGAGTGATTGAACTAAACTGTACTGAACTTGCAAGGTCTAGGACCATGCTTTTACATATAATTACAATCATCTTAGAAAGAATATCTTCAGTCTCTGACTAATGATCATTCTATCTTAAATAAAATATATATGACATGGATACACACAAATATACTACTGCTAAGTCGCTTCAGTCATGTCCAACTCTGTGCGATCCCATAGAGAGCAGCCCACCAAGCTCCCCCAACCTGGGATGCTCCAGACAAGAACACTGGAGTGGGTTGCCATTTCCTTCTCCATCACACAAATATAGGTGTGTGTTAGAAACAACATTGAACTGCCTTCATTATAAGCAGGTATCTTATAGTTTAAAATAGTTTTATTTTCAAGACAGCTCTTATGATGAGTTAGAGATATCAGTTTCTTGCCTCATCAGCATCCTTGGCTAGGGCTATCACAGGTGGGAAACCACACATATAAACCTATAGAGGCCCAAATATTTAAATGTAATCAATACCTTTCTAATTGCACCAAGAGATTGACTAACTTGTTTTCCAAAACTAGTTGACTTGAGGAAGAGCCATTCTGTTATGATTCTGTATGGCCAAAGTGAAGTGAAGTTGCTCTGTTGTGATTCTTTGTGACCCCAGACTACATGACTACAGACTACATGACTGTAGCCGACCAGGCTCCTCCATCCATAGGATTTTCCAGGCAAGAATACTGGAATGGGTTTCCATTTCCTTCTCTAGGAGATCTCAACCCAGGGATCAAACCTGGGTCTCCTGCATTGTAGGCAGATGCTTTACAGCCTGAACCAACAGGGAAGTCTTTACGGCCAAGTCAAAGTTTAATCTGAGTATTGTGTTTTCATAAAAGAGAGTTAAGAACCAAAATGAATTTTTTTAATTTACAGATTTTAAGTGGTGTACAGTTTATAAACTAGCAAATCTACAAATCTTCTAATACAGTCTGATTAAACATAATGACTTCTGAACCATTTGGGATGGTTTGAATGCTTCATTTTCAGAAAGCATAGTCAAATCCAAATGACACATAAACAACACACAAGGCATTTTTTCTTATATTTTGTCATATTTTTTGGAAAAATTATTCAACAAACTTTTATTAACAACTCCTATTGATGAGATTCTAGAACACTGAGATTAATGGAACAAATACTAGATGGAAAAAGGTAAATGAGATATTTTATGATTCTGGGGTGCCCTTATTTTACCTCCAATCTAGATGTAGGCTTTTGGAAAATAATTTTATGAGTAAATGTGTTGTGGACAATAGAATTAGGGTCAACATGTTAAAAGAAAGGAGGGATTGACCCTTCTTTAGTGTTGAAGATAAAGAATTAAGAATGGAATGAAGAATGTACTCTTTAGAAAACAAGGTAGGATAGAGCCTTGAAATTAATATTGTATCCAGAAATGGTCATTCTTTGAAGGTGATAATAGCTTAGAATATGTGAGTCTATGTATGGATGAGTTGGGAGTGGGGAAGTTGGATATAATTAATAAAATATGAAATAACTGTCTCATAAAGTATGAAGATTACAGAGAATGAAGTTTTTTTGCCTAAGGCATGGGGATTGAAAATCTGTCCCAAACTTCTGACTTTTGAGATTCTTCTTGAAGAATAATAATGTTTATGGATGTAAGAAATACAGAGTTTTATCCTCCATATAACAGTATGGAGCTATCCAGAGAGAATTTGCATAAATTAATTATAAAATCATTCTATCAAAACAATTAATTTGTTATGTCACATTTTAAAAAGTCCTTGATATGAGAAAAAAATCCCCACTCTATTATTTCCTGACCTAGACTTTCACATTCACTTCTGCTGAGGTTAATCTTCATTCATTTTCATGTGACTGACTGCTACTCTACTTTCATGCTTTGATATATTATCATTTATTTAGGCAGAGTCTATTATGTATTTATTCTCTGTCACTGATCATTTTGCTTTCTTCATAATACTTAACAGTTAATAATTATTCTGATATTTTAATCTTCAGACATATTGCTTCTTTAGTCAAGATTATCAGGGCTACAATTTCAAGGAAACAATCCAAAAAAATTAAGACTACAATTAATCTATCACTTCTCATTCAAACTCTATGTTATCTTCCAGATCAAGGATACTTCAGATTCAAAAGTCTCTAACTAATTTCTTTTCTTATTTCCCTAACACAACACCTTACATATAGTAGTTTTTCAGAAATATTGGCTGAATAAAAAACTTTCATGTCCTGGCTATTATAAACAGTGCTGCAATGAACATTGGGGTACATATGTCTCTTTAAATTCTGGTTTCCTCAGTGTGTATGCCCAGCAGTGGGATTTCTGGGTTCTAAGGCAGTTTCTATTTCCAGTTCATCAGCAGATGAATGAATAAGAAAGCTGTACATATACACAATGGAATATTACTCAGCCATTAAAAAGAATACATTTGAATCAGTTCTAATGAGGTGGATGAAACTGGAGCCTATTATACAGAGTGAAGTAAGCCAGAAAGAAAAACACCAATACAGTATACTAATGCATATATATGGAATTTAGAAAGATGACAACGATAACCCTGTATGCGAGACAGCAAAAGAGACACAGGTGTATAGAACAGTCTTTTAGACTCTGTGGGAGAGGGAGAGAGTGGGATGACTTGGGAGAATGGCATTGAAACATGTATAATATCATATATGAAACAAATCGCCAGTCCAGGTTCAATGCATGATACAGGATGCTTGGGGCTGGTGCACTGAGAGACCCAGAGGGATGGTATGGGGAGGGAGGAGGGAGGGGGTTCAGGATGGGGAATATGTGTATACCTGTGGTGGATTCATGTTGATGTATGGCAAAAACCAATACGATATTGTAAAGTAATAAACCTCCAATTAAAATGAATAAATTTATATTAAAAAAAACTTTCAATTTGTTTTAGGGCACCTTCTGCTCCATTGATCTGCTATAGGTCTACAAATGAAAGAGTCTAGATTTGGTTTTGATCAATCTGGATCATCTACGACCTAGTCTTTGTGAAAATTCTTTCTTTCCATTAAGTTTAAGATTGGGTATTTTAGTATTTGGTTTTATTATAGCAAGTAAAGCAATTGATTGTTTTGTGATAGTAATATCACAGTGGGTTTCTGCTTGTTGGTTTGGTTTTAATGAAAGAATCTTATCTAAGAAGAGTTAAAGTAGATGGCAGATCAAGAAAAGTTGCATATTTTTTATAATGAAATTTGGAATGAATAAAGTTGAAGTAAATGCTTCAAGGTTTTATAAATAAATTTGAAATGGTAAATTAGTAAGTGGCAGTTGGATAACATGTTCTAATATCATGAAGCTATTGTGAACAAACCAAGGCTAAATAAATGTGTATTTGGAGAGATGAACTGAAATTGTTTTGTGAGTACATAAAGTCATCCATACTTAATGAGTCTGGAGAATATTTACATTGGAAGGTTATCTCCATGATTATTTATTCTAAATACATTATTTTTCCATTAAGCACATGAAGGTTCAGGGAGGATAAGCTATTTGCCCAAGTCAAAAACCTATTTAAAGGTCATTGCTATGGTATGAATTTAGGTAACTAATTCCCAAATTAAAAAAAAAAAAATCATGATCTGCAAAAAATAGAAATTTTTTTTGAAATTTTGTTCTGCAAAAAAAGAGCTAATAATATTTAACATGTACCCCCCCTGCAAAAAAAAACAAACAAAACCAAAAAAAACCCCCCCAAAACACAACCATCCCCTTAGAATTTTGTAGATAGCTCCTTTCTTAGACACAAAATTTTTTAAAGGCTGTGGAAGAGACCCTTTAACCCAATAATATATATAAATTTAATGTCTAAGTAAAATATTAAAACCCTTAAGGACCACTTTGAAGAATAGAAACCTAACCTTGAGTCTCAGAAAAGAGAAAAAAAATACTCAATGTACTCAGTTACATGAACAGCTATTTTTCAAGGTGGATCAGCTCGATAAAAATTATGACCTCTTTCTGTACCTTATTTTATTTTCTAGACCTAAAAATATTGCCAGTGCCTGAGGCATAAGTCAGAGTGAACTTCCATTATCACTCCAGAGACTTGGCACTTTCCTCATTTGGCTCTGTAGTATCTGACTGAGTGACCTTGTTTGGTGAGAAGACACAGATGGAGTCTGTCAGTAAATCTTGTTAATGTAACAAGTATTCCTACTGTTAGATGAGTGTTGCACCTGATACTGGCATTTCTTCCCTTAGTAAACAACCGCTATTCCCTTTCCAACATGGGTCTCTTCCCTCATGCCATCAGGTTTTTCAGCATCAGCCTGTTTTAAGGATTATCTAAAAGAATGTGTCTCCCTGTGTAGGGGAGATGCTCTCTCTTTCCTAGAAACAAACTCCTGCTGGCTTTTGAAAAATGTGAAGATGATGTTAAATGTATCAAACAAACCCAAACCAAGTGTACTCTCTTCATGCTAGAAAGCCCTTTAGATGAAAAATATGATTTATTATCAGTTAATCACTGCCCTAATTTGTCATTTCTCCCTGTTATCTTGTTTTGCAATATAAAAGATACAACTTGAAGAACATAAATATTTTCAACATTGGGAAAGAAAGGCTGGGCTATACTTTGGTGCATATGATTATAATGGAGTAGTATAGTGACGTGCTTGTGCTAAGTCACTTCAGTCATGTCCAACTCTGTGAGACCCTATGGACTGCAGCCTTCCAGATTCCTCTGTCCGTGGGATTCTCCAGCAAGAATACTGGCATGGGTTGCCATGTCTTCCTCCAGGGGATATTCATGGCACAGGGATCCAACTTGCATCTCTTAGTCTACCTGCATTGGCAGGTGAGTTCTTTACCACTAATGCCACCTGAGAAGCCCAGTATAGTGGCAGGCTACAATCTAAATTTTAAAAAAGGTATTTATTCCCTAACAGTTTTCTTTTTTCTTTTTTTTAATATAAATGTATTTATTTTAATTGGAGGTTAATTACTTTACAATAGTGTATTGGTTTTGCCATACATCAACATGAATCCGCCACAGGTATACACATGTTCCCCATCCTGAAGCCCCCTCCCTCCTCCCTCCCCGTACCATCCCTCTGGGTCTCTCAGTGCACCAGCCCCAAGCATCCTACATCATGCATTGAACCTGGACTTGCGATTCATTTCATATATGATATTATACATGTTTCAATGCCATTCTCCCAAGTCAGCCCACTCTCTCCCTCTCCCACAGAGTCTAAAAGACTGTTCTATACATCTGTGTCTCTTTTGCTGTCTTGCATACAGGGTTATCGTTATCGTCTTTCTAAATTCCATATATATGCATTAGTATACTGTATTGGTGTTTTTCTTTCTGGCTTACTTCACTCTGTATAATAGGCTCCAGTTTCATCCACCTCATTAGAACTGATTCAAATGTATTCTTTTTAATGGCTGGGTAATACTCCATTGTGTATATGTACCATGGCTTTCTTATCCATTCATCTACTGATGGACATCTAGGTTGCGTCCATGTCCTGGCTATTATAAACAGTGCTGGGACGAACACTGGGGTATATGTGTCTCTTTCAGTTCTGGTTTCCTCAGTGTGTATGCCAAGCAGTGGGATTTCTGGGTCCTAAGGCAGCTCCATTTCCAGTTTTTTTTTTTTTTTTTTTTTTAAGGAATCTCCACACTGTTCTCCATAGTGGCTGTACTAGTTTGC
>SJYQ01002413.1:210525-226147 GCA_006410935.1 Redunca redunca
TCTGAAAATTGGCTGAAAATATGTATTGCTTTTAATTTGAGAATGCATTGCTCAGCTATTTGTCCAAACTTTGAGGATTTTACTTTCTTTTGAGTTGCATTTTATTATGTAATATAATTATGGGAATTTTAAGCACTACTGAGTTGAACGTCCATTTGGAAATTTTCAAATGCTTTTTATTTTGAGTGAGATTGTTATAACTATAGCAAACTGTATAAATAGTTGATGGTAGATCAGGGTATTAAATCATGACTCGACTCTTATCAAGATCATTGGCTAGTCTATAGTCAAAGGCTCTGGTACAAATGGCCCAAAGATCCTAATTACAAAGAGGAGGAAAGAGGCTGGCCAAGTCCCAAATGCAAGCAATTTGGGATTGCTGACTTCTCAGGATTATTTAGTATAATTTATGGACACTAAATTGTGTTCTTCTTTTTTTTTTTCTTCTTTAGTACATTTCCTGACTTGGCTTTGCTTCTGAAACAGCCAAATACTCTCCAAGCTCAGATCTATTGGCTTCTACACTGCTCCACCATCAACTACATTGTTATATTCCTCTTTATAAAGATATCTCACGACTACATGATCCTCAATGACAGAGATGGTATTTTGTTTACCATTGTGCACTTCCCTGATAGCTCATATGGTGAAGAATCCACCTGCAAATTCAGAACACCTGAGTTCCATCCTTGGGTTGGGAAGATCCCCTGACGAAGGGCATGCCAACCCTCTCGAGTATTCTTGCCTAGAAAATTCCATGGACAGAAGAGCCTGGCAGGCTACAGTCCATGGGGTTGCAAAGGGTCAGACACAACTGAATGACTTTTGTTTTCACTTTACCAGTGTGATTGCAGGATTCAACACAGAGCATCAAACACAGCACTGTGCAGAGGACTTTTTAAGAAATGAGTAAATGGAAGAGGACTTAAAATCTCTAGATTTGAAAGTGAATCTGGAGTTAAGAAAGTGGACTTAAGAAAGAATATTTGATGATGCAGATGATAATATCCTAGCTATGATAGAACACAAAAGGAATTATGCTATTCTCTGGTAGACATTTAGAAACAACTGAATATTTTTGAGAATTAAGCAATAACAGTATGTATTTGAAATTTATGTGGCTTTTTCTTTCATTATATGGAAGATTGGAATTTGGTAATACAAGGGATCTGGAGAGTAGCAAATAAGTTATTATTTCAACTGTGATAAAATATAGTAAGAACCTCCAATGGAGCAAAAGAAATATGAACTGACTGGGGAAGGGAAGAGAGAGATATTTCACTGGTAGAATCAAGGAAACTTGATAACTGATTGAATGTGATGAGGAAGTAATCAAGTATGATTTAAGAATTAAGAAGGAAATGAACACTGTATATAAAAGTCCATTAGGTTCCAAAAATAACCCCTGTGAATGTGGAGAGAGTTGTTAATTTTATCTCCTTCTCGCATTTTTAATGACAGTTCAGGGACAGTGTGATTATATAGAATATCTCTTTTCATCATGGACAGTATTTTTATAAAAATACTGTATTTCTTTCACTGGAATCCAGTATTCAACTCCTTAGTTTAATTGAGATCGATTCATTAGTGCTCACTCATTTGAGTGACTATATGTTTACTTTTCCTAGGGGGTAATAATTTCATGATCTTTTCTTTTTCTGATGCTTTGTAGATAAATTATTTATTTATTTATTTATTTATAAATTTATTTATTTTAATTGGAAGTTAATTACTTTACAATTTTGGAAGGAATGATGCTAAAGCTGAAATTCCAGTACTTTGGCCACCTCATGCAAAGAGTTGACTCATGGAAAAGACTCTGATGCTTGGAGGGATTGGGGGCAGGAGGAGAAGGGGACGACGGAGGATGAGATGGCTGGATGACATCACTGATTCGACAGACGTGAGTCTGAGCGAACTCCGGGAGTTGGTGATGGACAGGGAGGCTTGGAGTGCTGCGATTCACGGGGTCGCAAAGAGTCAGACAGAACTGAGCGACTGAACTGAACTGAATGTTGGATTGGCTTTGCCATACATCAACATGAATCCGTCACAGGTATACACGTGTTCCCCAGCCTGAACCCCTCCTTCCTCCCTCCCCATACCATCCCTCTGGGTTGTCCCAGTGTACCAGCCCCAAGCATCCAATATCATGCATCAAACCTGGACTGGCGATTCATTTCATGTATGATACTATATATGTTTCACTGCTATTCTCCCAACTCATCCCACCCTCTCCCTTTCCCACAGAGTCCAAAAGGCTGTTCTATACATCTGTGTCTCTTTTGCTGTCTCACATACAGGGTTATTATTACCATCTTTCTAAGAATTTAAATATAATCACCAACAAAAACTTAGAAAGTACATCAGTATTACTCACTAACATAAAATTCAATTCTTGTATTTGTGGAAGTTAGTATGTGAAGAAATATTAAAACTAAAAAGTAGAAAGCAAAAACATTTAAAGTTAAAAGAATTTTTAAATTTGGTAAAATATGTGTATTTGCTTCATAGTTCAAATTTAAAAATACACCTTTTGTATAAGCAAAGTGAAAGTGAAAGCCGTTCAGTGGTGTCTGACTCTTTGCAACCCTATGGATCCATGGAATTCTCCAGGCCAGAAGACTGGAGTGGGTAACATTTCCCTTTTCCAGGAATCTTCTCAACCCATGGATCAAACCCAGGTCTCTCGCATTGCAGGCAGATTCTTTACCAGCTGAGCCACAAGTGAAGTCCATAGTCATATAAGCAAAATATAATATAAAATAAGCTAAATTTATTTTTAAATATGGTTATGCAAAGAAAAATTTGCAAGGGGAAATTGTGTTAAATCAATTTTAAACTCATGTACATTATTAAAACATTAAAATGTATATTTTTGTTCATATGTAGGTTGTTAACAATATCATATAAAAGAAGATAAAAGTAAAAGGATTATATAGGTTAAATACTGAAGCTGAATATATGAATATACAATATAACTGGAAAGTTTCTATGCTAAGCATTTGTGGGGAAAATAACTTACACAGGCAATCAACCGGAAAAGGCAATGGCACCCCACTCCAGTACTCTTGCCTGGAAAATCCCATGGATGGAGGAGCCTGGAAGGCTGCAGTCTATGGGGTCGCTGAGGGTCAGACACAACTGAGTGACTTCACTTTCACTTTTCACTTTCATGCATTGGAGAAGGAAATGGCAACCCACTCCAGTGTTCTTGCCTGGAGAATCCCAGGGACGGGGGAGCCTGGTGGGCTGCCGTCTATGGGGTCACACAGAATCGGACACGACTGAAGTGACTTAGCAGCAGAAGCCAATCAACATGAAACAAATCTTCAACTTTGGAATAATTTTTATTATCCACAATATGCCTATTATAAGTTTGAGAAGTCTCAAAAGGAAGGTATCCCTTCACAATTCTAGGAGAGTTTTACAATGCTGGTCGGTATTTTCATTTTTATTTTAAAAGATTTCTGTTCTCTTGTCACATAAACTACATTCTTTAGTCTTAGTCACATAACTTTTTTTTTTTTTTAGTTAAGCCTGGAACTTACGATTACACAACAAACAACTCAGTTTAAGCTCTGTACTAAGGATTACACCTAGAGCTAGACATCCTGGAATGTGAAGTCAAGTGGGCCTTAGGAAGCATCACTGCACAAAGCTAGCAGCGGTAATGGAATTCCAGTTGAGCTATTTCAAATCCTAAAAGATGATGCTGTGAAAGTGCTGCACTCAATATGCCAGCAAATTTGGAAAACTCAGCAGTGTCCACAGGACTGGAAAAGGTCAATTTTGATTCCAATCCCAAAGAAAGGCAATGCCAAAGAATGCTCAAAACTACCACACAATTGCACTCATCTCACATGCTAGTAAAGTAATGATCAAAATTCTCCAAGCCAGGCTTCAGGAACAGATGAACCATGAACTTCCAGATGTTCAAGCTGGTTTTAGAAAAGGCAGAGGAACAAGAGATCAAATTGCCAACATCCACTGGATCAGCAAGAAAGCAAGAGAGTTCCAGAAAAACATCTATTTCTGCTTTATTGACTATGCCAAAGCCTTTGACTTTGTGATTGTGGATCACAATCATGTGTGGAAAATTCTGAAAGAGATGGGAATACCAGACCACCTGACCTGCCTCTTGAGAAGCCTGTATGCAGGTCAGGAAGCAACAGTTAGAAGTGGACATGGAACAACAGACTGGTTCCAAATAGGAAAAAGAGTACGTCAGAGCTGTATATTGTCACCCTGCTTATTTAACTTATATGAAGAGTACATTATGAGAAACACTTGGCTGTAGGAAGCACAAGCTGGAATCAAGATTGCTGGGAGAAATATCAATAACCTCAGATATGCAGATGACACCACCCTTATGGCAGAAAGTGAAGAAGAATTAAAGAGCCTCTTAATGAAAGTGAAAGAGAATAGTGAAAAATTTGAAATTCAACATTCAGAAAACTAAGATCATGGCATCTGGTCCCATCACTTCATGGGAAATAGATGGGGAAACAGTGGAAACAGTAACAGACTATTTCTTTGGGCTCCAAAATCACTGCAGATGGTGACTGCAGCCATGAAATTAAAAGATGCATGCTCCTTGGAAGAAAAGTTACAACCAACCTGGACAGCTTAATACAAAACAGAGACATTACTTTGTCAACAACTGTCCATTTAGTCAAGGCTATGTTTTTTCCAGTAGTCATGTGTGGATGTGAGAGTTGGACTATGAAGAAAGCTGAGTGCCAAAGAAGTGATGCTTTTGAACTGTGGTGTTGGAGAAGACTCTTGAGAGTCCCCTGGACTGCAAGGAGATCCAATTAGTCCATCCTAAAGGAAATCAGTCCTGAATATTCATTGGATGGATTGATGCTGAAGCTGAAACTCCAATACTTTGGCCACCAGATGCAAAGAACTGACTCATTTGCAAAGACCCTGTTGCTGGGAAAAGTTGAAGGCAAGAGGAGAAGGGGATGACAAAGGATGAGATGGTTGGGTGGCATCACCGACTCAACGGACATGAGTTTGAGTAAACTCCGGGAGTTGGTGATGGACAGGGAGGCCTGGCATGCTGCAGTCCATGGGGTCACAGAGTCCGAGAAAATGCTGTTCCTGTCTTTATCAAGCTCAAAGACCCTCAGCTATTTTTACATCAAAAGCAGTATTCATTTAAGCCTTAGGTGTTAAAGAAGGGTTAAAACCCATCATTGAAAATTTAAAGGAGCAGGGGCTATTAATTCCCTGGATGGTCCATGTAACACTCCTACTTTGGGTGTGGAAAAAGTCAAATGATGAATGGAGACTAATCAAGATTTGTGAATAATAAATGAAGCAGTGGTTCCTTTTACTTATATGCTAAAAACAAACAGAATTTTTTTCTTACATGTATGGGTAGACACTTTTACTGGATGGATGGAGGCCTTTCCTTGCCATAGTGAACAGGCTAAGGCAGTTATAAAATTTTTAATCCATGAAATTATTCCCAGGTTTGGGCTGTCACAGAGCCTCCAGAGTGACAGTGCTCCATTTTTAAAGCTGCTGTAACTCAAGGAGTGTCAAAAGATTGAGGAATAGAATATCATTTACACTGTTCCTGGAGACCCCAATCCTCAGGAAAGTTGAAAAGGCTAATGACATTATTAAAGGACACCCATGTAAGCTAACTCAGGAAACACAAGACAGTTGGTTTAAAGTTCTACCCATAGATTTAATGAGGGCTCAAACTGTCCCTAAGAAGGAACTGTCTCTATGACAGACTGTTTTTGTGCACAGATATTATCATAGGTCCTGAAGCCTTAAAATTAATTATGTAACTCACCTTTAACTTTTCAACAGACATTACCAAGAGGTTAATTCCTGACCCAGCCTTTGAGTCAAACAAGATACTGTTTGAGCCAGTAACTGAGATGGGACTGAGAATCTAGGTGGGCTTGCTTCTGCTGATTCCAAAGGTCGTCAGTCTGCCATTTGACCCTCAAGACAACGTCTTCCTGTCTGGACTGATTCCTATGCCTCATTCCACAATCTGTCTAATTGCTGGGTCTGCTGAGCACTCTCCTCCTCTCCTCACTCTCCTCACACTCACTCTCCTTCTCTCCTCACTGTTCTCATTAAAGGCTTAACATGGTGGCTTTCTCTGCTTCAAGGAAAGGACTTTCTTCAGCTCTGCGAATACCTCTTCTTGATCTGATGACATCTAACAATCCTCAGATGGACTGGTAAAACATATTGTACCTTATCTATGGACATAATGTGACTTTTCATTTTGATTATGTTTTAACTTGATTTAATGACTATTTTGCCTTACATCTGTAACTGTAAAAATGGGATTTGTTTCTAACTGTCTGAAGTCTTTTAAGTTACAAATGGTTGTTCAAGCTCCTACAAGTGCCACAGCCTCCTCCAACTATTACTTGGGGCCCCTCGATCAGAGATAGTCAATATGAAGGTTAGGATAATGTGTTGCCTCAGCAATTTAGGGATGATGCCCCTCAACAGCTGGAAGTAGTTTATGGAAGAAAAACAGCACCTCTTTTCCTTGGCAACATACTTTCCTAAAAGAAAAGGGAGGAATGAGATAGTCATTTCCTAGGCAGGTGGATAAGAAGTATGGGGGTCCCTGAGGAGATAGGGGTCTGGAATTCTCAAGAAGAAAGGACAGATGTCTTTTTTTTTTTTTTCTCTTCATTCCTTAGTCTTAGTCACATACAACATTACTTTTTTTTTTTTTCCTTTAAGCTTGGAACCGATAATTATGCAACAAACAACACAGTTTAAACTCTGTCCAGTTCAGTTCAGTTTCTCAGTCATGGAAGACTCTTTGCGATCCCATGGACTTCAACACGCCTTCAACATGGACAGGAGTCCTGTCCATCACCGACCCCAAGAATCTGCTTAAACTCATGTCCATTGAGTCAGTGATGCCATCCAACCATCTCATCCTCTGTCATCCCCTTCTCCTCACGCCTTCAATCTTTCCCAGCATTAGGGTCTTTTCAAATGAGTCAGTTCTTCGCATCTGGTGGCCAAAGTATTGGTGTTTCAGCTTCAACATCAATCCTTTCCAATAAATATTCAGAACTGATTTCCTTTAGGATGGACCAGTTGAATCTACTTCCTGTCCAAGGGACTCTCAAGAGTCTTCTCCAACATCACAGTTCAAAAGCATCTATTCTTTGGTGCTCAGCCTTCTTTATAGTCCAACTCTCACATGACTACTAGAAAAACCGTAGCTTTGACTAGACAGACCTTTGTTAGCAAAGTAATGTCTCTGCTTTGTAACAAGCTGTCTAGGTTTGTTGTAACTTTTCTTCCAAGGAGCATGCATTTTTTTAAATTTCATGGCTGCAATCACAATCTGCTGTGAATTTGGAGGCACAAAAGTAAAGTCTGTCACTGTTTCAACTGTTTCCCCATCTATTTGCCATGAAGTGATGGGATCAGATGCCATGATCTTCATTTTTCTGAATGTTGAGTTTTAAACCAACTTTTTCACTCTCCTCTTTCAATTTCATCAAGAGACTTTTTAGTTCTTCTTTCCTTTCTGCCATAAGGGTGGTGTCATCTGCATATCTGAGGTTATTGATATTTCTCCCAGCAATCTTGATTCCAGCTTGTGCTTCCTACAGCCAAGCGTTTCTCATAATGTACTCTTCATATAAGTTAAATAAGCAGGGTGACAATATACAGCCTTGACATACTCCTTTTCCTATTTGGAACCAGTCTGTTGTTCCATGCCCAGTTCTAAGTGTTGCTTCCTGACCTGCCTACAGATTTCTCAGGCGGCAGGTCAGGTGGTCGGGTAGTCCCATCTCTTTAAGAATTTCCCACAGTTTGTTATGATATAACAACAATGTATCCTGCTTGAAGACAGTTTCTCCTTCTTGAAAGCCTTCTTACTAACCCTGGTATCTTAGAATGTATATTGTGGGAGTGAGTCTGGTAGGATCTTTCTATTATTAAGTTCTAATCCTATTATCCTAAAATGTAAATTGTGGGAGTGAGTCTTGTAAAATTTTTACAAACTTGAGATGTTCTTTCAATTTATTGTAATAACTAATTAAAAAATATATAAAGACTTGCTAAAGAATAGTGAAGGGGCACTCTCCATCCCCCTTCTGATATCTATGTCAGAATCTTTCTCTGTCCCTTTTTCACTTTAATAAAATTCTACTACACAAAATCTCTTGAGTGATCTAGCCTGGTCCTTGGTCCCAAAGCTAAATCTTCTTCAGAGATCATGTATCTGACATCATTCACCATAAGCTATCACAACTCACATCTGTAAATGACTACTGCCCAAAACCATAGCTTTGAATATACTGACTTCAGTGTAGTCAATGAAGAATAACTAGATATTTTTCTGGAATTGCCTTGCTTTCTCTATGATCCAAGGAACCATGGCAATTTGCCCTCTGATTCCCATGCCTTTTCTAAACCCAGCTTGTACATCTAGAAATTTTTGGTTCACATACTGTTGAAGCCTAGCTTGAAGGAATTTGAGCATTACCTTGTTACCATGTGAAATAAGCACAACTGTATGGTAGTTTGAACATTCTTTGGCAACATCATTTTTAGGATTGGAATGAAAACTGACTTTTTCCAGTCCTGTAGCCATCACTGAATTTTCAAATTTGTTGACATATTGAAAGAAGAACTTTAACAGTATCATGTTTTAGGATTTTAAATAGCTCAGTTGTTTCACTATTAAAATTAAAATTAACATGTGATATAGCAATCTCACTCATGAGTATTTATTGAAAATCAGGATTTTACAGAGATATATGCACTCAATGTTTTTTGCAGCTTTATTAATGATAGTTAGACATAGAAACAAGCTAAATGTCCATCATTGGACAAAGGATTAAAAATGTATTGTGTGTGTATGTACGTATGTGTATGTATATANCAGCTTTATTAATGATAGTTAGACATAGAAACAAGCTAAATGTCCATCATTGGACAAAGGATTAAAAATGTATTGTGTGTGTATGTACGTATGTGTATGTATATACACACACACATATGTGTATTACATATGTATTTTACATATATGTGTGTATATGTATATAGATATAACGTAATATTATTCTGCCATAAACAAGTAGGGAATTCTGCCACACATGATGTGAGTAGACCTAGAGAACATTATACAAAGTAAAATAAGCCATTTATATAAGGTATCTAAAATAGTCAAACTCATAGAAGTAGAAAGTATATTGATTGTTGATAGGATCTATTAGTAAGTGTAAATAGGTACGGCTGTACAAAGGGAATAAAGTTTCAATTATGCAAGGTTAATAGGTTTTATAGATCTGCTGTACTGCATAATTAAAATTTTGTTAGAAGTGAAGATCTCACAAACAAAAAAAAAAAAAGTGAAGATCTCACAAACAAAAAAGAACCCAAAAGAAAAGTGAAGATCTCACAAACAAAAAAGAACCGAAAAACCTTGCACAGGGATATTTAGAGCAGCTATTGTAATGGCAGATAATTGTTATGGTACATCTGTCAAATTCATAGTATGTACAATAACAACCATGAACTCCAATGTGAACTATGGACTTTGATAAAAATATGTCAACAAATGTTCATTGATTTTAATGAATGTATTACTCTGGTGAGGGAGAATAATAATTCTCTGATAGTGAGAGAATTTGCATGGGGATTGTGGGCAGAAGGTACAATAAAGCTCTCTTTTACCTTCTACTCAATTTAGCTATGAACCTAAAACTGCTCTAAATAACGTTTATTATTTTAAGTGCATTGAATAGCCTAGTGATAGCGTTATAAAAATACATTTTATCAAAGATACAGAAAAAGCCTTTAGTTATTCATATTTTGTGAAACCTGAAAAGAGACAAGTTATTCAAGAGATTCTTGAAGATGGAATAAGCACGCATTTATTTTATCTTTGGTCAAAATCTAATCTTCAGATCTTTGCTATTGTAATAAGAAGGGCCATGTAGAATAAAAAATGAAACAAAACCAGAGAAATATGTAAAACATCTGACAGCTTTTAACTTTAATAATAATTTAAAATTTTAATTTGAGGAAATTGGTGCCCTGAAAAACAAAAATTAGTCATTCTAGACATTAAAAGAATCCCCAAACAAATTGAAATTTAAATATTTCAGAACTGGATCCAGGGATTTAAACACTGATTTGGAGCAAAACTATTAATAAATCTATTATCATCCTCACACAAAAATACTTGCACACATATACAAGCACATGCACATACACATAAGCATATACATGTACTTATACACTCACACACAGACTTTGAAGACTTGGAGTTCAGTCCCAACAAATGTTTTTACTTTGGAGGTAAACAAAAAAAAAACAAACTGAAATTCAAGGAAGTCAACAGAGTTGGCCAGTTTGGTATTGGTTATCCATTCAGTTTCTTACCTCTGAAGAATCAAGGTGTGGAAGCCTGGTGACATTTTGTGAGATGATGGTAATGAACAAAGCTACTTTGGTGCCTGGTGACAAAGTATGTCTTTAGTTATGGAAGTGACTAAATTGCCTGCCTCTTTATAGATCTGAGCTCATTTATGGCATGCTGGTGGCTCTATGAACATCAGTATTTCAATTCTTGCATGGAATTTGCATTTTTTATAATGATAATTTCATAAGTTGCAATTACAATGTCTTCAAGATGTATCAACAGAAATTATTAACCATGTGACAACCTGACGAGGATAAAAAACATGATAAAGATTCTGCTTAGGTCTGGAAGGAGAGGAGGTGCTCAAATTTATTGAAACTGGAGCATTGTTGTCAGAGTAAATGCATAAAAATATATTTTACTTATTTTTTAAATGAAGTTAATGAAGTCTGTCAACAGAAGTTAAATTTATATTGACTTTGAAAAAACATTACCAGAACAAATTTCTAACTCAAGTAGAGGCATTTTGTGGTTTCCTGTTTTAATGTTTGATCTATTTCTAACTGTACAAATATTTAATAATGGTACTTAAAAGTAAAGTAACATAAAACTCATGAAGGAACAAGTAAATTCATGAATAAGCTTTTTATTTGATATGGTTTCTTCTCTCAACAATTTGTCAAGAGCTAAAAGACAGTAAGTTTTGGGTTTCATGCCTGTGAGCAAGTAGTAGGAAAGCTAGAATTCAGTAATGCTCATGTAAGACTACATACTTTGTGCTGTGTTAAGTTGCTTCAGTTGTCTCTGACTCTTGTAACCCCATGGACTGTAGCCCTCCAAGCTTCTCTTTTCATGAGATTCTCCAGGCAAGAATACTGGTGTGAGTTGCCATTTCCTTCTCTAGATCTTCCCAACCCAGATATCCAATCCTTGTCTCGTACATCTCCTGCATTGACAGGCAGGTTCTTTACCACTAGTGCCACCTGGGAAACCATTCTTGGATACCAGATTTTAATGAACAGTTTTATAAGATACCATATTCTAATTAATTAAAAAAACAATTGTCCAAGCATAGTATATCTAATCAACACAAAGAAAATAATCCACAACTATGGTATAAAGAAAATAATATCATTTTCAAATAATTACTTTCAAGTTTTTTCTTTGCCAATTTTCAAAAAAATTAGCCTCTTCTCTTTTGGGGAGTGTGTTGGGAGACTATACAGAATGGTATGTGATCAAAAATCAGATTACAGGAAAAGTATAAAAATCAAGAGGAATATAAAGAAACAAAAGTGTGAAATTTATTCTTGTTGTTCAGTCACTAAGTTGTGTCCAATTCTTTGTGACCCCATGGACTGCAACAAGCTAGGCTTCTCTGTACTTTACCATCTCCTGAAGCTTGCCCAAACTCATGTCCATTGAGTTGGTGATGCCATCCAGCATCAGCGTCTTTTCCAATGAGTTGGCTCTTCATATCAGATAGCCAAGTACTGGAGGTTCAGCTTCAGCATCAATTCTTCCAATGAATATTCAGGGTTGATTTCCAAACAACTGGTTTGATCTCCTAGCAGTCCAAGGGACTCTCAAGAGTCTTCTCCAAACCACAGTTCAAAAACATTGATTCTTTAGTGCTCAGCTTTCTTTATACTCCAACTCTCACATCCATACATGACCACTGAAAAAAACCATAGTTTTGACTAGATGAAGCTTTGTTGGCAAGGTCATATCTCTGCTTTTTAATATGCTGTCTAGGTTTGTCATAACTTTTCTTCCCAGGAGCAAGTGTCTTAATTTCATGGCTGCAGTAACCATTCACAGTGATTTTGCAGCCCCAGAAAGTAAAGTTTGTCACTGTTTCCATTATCTGCTGTGAAGTGATGAGGCCAGGGGAGAAGGCAATGACACCCCACTCCAGTACTCTTGCCTGGAGAATCCCATGGATGGAGGAGCCTGGTGGGCTGCAGTCCATGGGGTCGTGAAGAGTCAGACATGACTGAGTGAATTCCCTTTCACTTTTCACTTTCATGCACTGAAGAAGGAAATGGCAACCAACTCCAGTGTTCTTGCCTGGAGAATCCCAGGGATGGGGGGGCTTGGTGGGCTGCCGTCTATGGGGTCACACAGAGTCAGATACGACTGAAGTGACTTAGCAGCAGCAGCAGCAGCAGATGAGGCCGGATGTCAAGATCTTCAAATTTTGAATGTTGAGTTTTAAGCCAGCTTTTAATTCTCCTCTTTCACCTTCATCAAGAGGCTTTTTAGTTTCTCTTTGCTTTCTGCCCTTAAGAGTGGTATAATCTGCGTATCTGAGGTTATTAATATTTTCCTGGCAAACTTGATCCCAGCTTGTGCTTCATCCAGCCCAGCATTTCGCATAATGCACTCTTCATATAAGTTAAATAAGCAGGCTGACAATATACAGCCTTGACATACTCCTTTTCCAATTTGAGCCAGTCTGTTGTTCCATGTCCAGTACAAACTGTTGCCTCTCAGGAGTCAGGTAAGGTGATCTAGCTTTCCCATCTCTTTAAGAATTTTCCACAGTTTGTTGTGATCCACACAGTCAAAGGCTTTAGCATAGTCAAGGAAACAGAAGCTTTTTCTATGATCCAACGGATTTTGGCAATTTGATCTCTGTTTCCTCTGTCTTTTCTAAATCCAGCTTGTACATCTGGAAGTTCTTAGTTCATGTACTGTTTAAGCCTAGCTTGGAAACTTTTGAGCATTACTTTGCTAGCATTTGAAATGAGTGCAATTGTATGTTAGCTTGCTGCTGCTACTGCTGCTAAGTTGCTTCAGTCGTGTCCGACTCTGTGCGACCCCATAGATAGCAGCCCACAAGGTTCCACTGTCCCTGGGATTCTCCAGGCAAGAACACTGGACTGGGTTGCCATTTCCTTCTCCAATGCATGAAAGTGAAAAGTGAAAGTGAAGTGGCTCAGTCGTGTTCAACTCGTCAAGACCTCATGGACTTCTCCTCCTACCAAGCTCCTCCATCCATAGGATTTTCCAGGCAACAGTATTGGATTGGGTTGCCATTGGCTTTTCCAATGTTAGCTTGAATATTCTTTAAATGTTGAATGGTTATAGAAAAATGTATAGATCTTTAATATGTGGTAGGAAATGAGGTTAAAAATGAGAATATAGTGAGTGCAAAATTTACGTCCATTAAAAGTCAAATGTTCAGAAAAATGTTATTAAAAACAAAATTTTTCCATGACTTATTTGGCCCTCTTCCTGCACCCTAATCTATCTACTAGCTCACAAGGAGACAAATAATGTTGAATCCCACAAATAATAAATTATCTTTTAATTAGTAATTTACTTAGTCCTTTTTGTAAACAGTGTCTAATTGCAATAAAAGTTCTTAGTCATTTGGATCGTTTTCCCTTCCCGGCTGACTTGGTGTCACCTTTGTTTCTTGCTGGAGATCCCCTCTAACTCTCATGGAACTCTGCAATCTCTTTTATTACCAAAAGTCAGAGGCAACTTAAGAGAGCTAAACCTTAGAGCTTACCTCTGCATGATCATATACTTTGCTGCAATATTGCTGTGGCCCACTGCGGATAGCTGTTGCTTGTGAAGGGAGGGATCTCTTCTCAGATCCTAAACTACAGGGCCCTTTGCACCTCTCTTTGCTCTCAGAAGTTCTTTTACTCATGAAAACCTTCACTCTTTTGAAAAATGTGTGATGCCAACTAAAAATCATTTCTTGCTATTTACGTCTACAAGGATTAATTCACTGGCCACTGCTATCACTGACTTTCAATACATCCTGAAAGAAGTTCAGGGTGGAGATCAGGAATGGGGCACTCTATGCTCTGGGAAAAACTGGCAGAACAGGATTACAGATAGTTATATATTTTTCAGATTTTTATGAGTCAAATGTTTGTATATTCTGTTATCTAGAAAAGCACTAAAATCATTACTGAAGACATCTGCCCCTTGTGACTAACAGTAACCTTCTGACAAAATATGTGCTTGATTGCAAGTATCCTTCTCCAAAATCACATATGTACTGACTCCCTCTCACCTTGAGCAGTTCCTCAGAGCCATCTGAAATGCTGTCTCCCAGGCTACAGTCCTCCTGTATAGCCACAAATAAAATGTAACTCACAATTCTCATATTCTGCTTTTTTTTTTTTTTAATTCCTAATTGTGAAACTAGTATCTATTTTGGGCTTCCCAATCTGACTGCAATGCAGTAGCCACAGGAGAGAGACATGGGTTCAATCCCTAGGTTGGGAATATTCCCTGGAGGAAGGCATGGCAACCACTCCAGTATTCTTGACTGGAGAATCCCATGGACAGAGGAGCCTGGCAGGCGACAGTCCATAGGGTCGAAAAAAGTCGCATACAACTGAAGTGACTTTGCACGCATGAATTTCTCAATACTTTCAAGCTGGGAAAGCAGTTAAATTTGGTTTCAGTTTCTTCTGTTCTTTTTGCTTAGCTGATAGTGAATCCCACATTCTCTCTTGGCTACAAGGAAATTTATTTATTTCTTTTTAGTTCTCTAGAGTACAGTTGTTGATATGGGAAAGAAGAATAAAGGAACTTGGAAAATTTGTTCTCAAGATAGTAGCCTGTCTTGCGAAGCTATTGGCTTGTGTATAATCCAATATGAATGTCAGAAAATTAATATTGCTTGGGCATTTCTCCTTTCATCACAGCTATAACAAATTTTAATCTTCTTCAAAGCAGATGGACACCTAGGGTAGTCCAGGGCAAAGGCCAGATACTCAGGAAAGCAAAAGGATGAAAACATGCAATTTTAAAAGTCAACTATTTCTGTTAGAGTGGTTTATATAAAGGCTCACCACATCTGCCTACAAAACTTTATTCTTCTTGTTTAATTTACTTCCGTACTGCACTTTTTACATGTCTCTGAATCTTCTTTCTTTATTAAAAGTAATAAATCATTTATAAATAAGAACAACACAAGATTTATAATAAAACAATCACCTCTCTCCTCTAATCTAAACAATTCCAGATACACTTTTCCAAGAGGTAACTATTTTTTCGGTCTCTAAATAATCAAGATAAATGTATCAATATTAAGTTTAATTGAGTGAATTTTGAAAAGCACACATATGCATAAAACTGAGAAGCTCAAAATTTTAGGATGTAAACATGAACTGAGAAAGTACATAAATAATTTATATATGTATTTTATAGAAATGATTTTCATTGAGTTGTGTGTATAACATATTTTAAATTTTTTCTTTT
>SJYQ01002413.1:226210-243475 GCA_006410935.1 Redunca redunca
CCAAACTAATACTCTGCTCTCTAAACTGTAAAAATATGTAAGCAATCTCAGTTGTTGTCAATACAGTTAATAACTATCAAATAGCAAATTCTCATATCAAATATTTACTTTAAAATATTTCTTAATTATTTTACAAATAAGTCTGTTTGAGATATTTACTACACCTAAAATTATAGGTGGCACAAATAAAAGTTATAAAAGTTAATAATATAATAAAAATTCATTTCAGTTCAGTTGTTCAGTCGTGTCCGACTCTTTGTGACCCCATGAATCACAGCACGCCAGGCCTCCTTGTCCATCACCAAATCCTGGAGTTCATCCAAACTCACATCCATCGAGTTGGTGATGCCATCCAGCCATCTCATCCTCTGTCGTCCCCTTCTCCTCCTGCCCCCAATCCCTCCCAGCATCAAGGTCTTTTCCAATGAGTCAACCCTTCTCATGAAGTGGCCAAAGTACTACAGTTTCAGCTTCAACATCAGTCCTTCCAGTGAACATTCAGGACTGATCTCCTTTAGGATGAACTGGTTGGCTCTCCTTGCAGTCCAAGGGATTCTCAAGAGTCTTCTCCAATACCACAGTTCAAAAGTATCAATTCTTTGGCGCTCAGCTTTCTTCACAGTCCAACTCTCACATCCATACATGACCACTGGAAAAACCATAGCCTTGACTAGACGGACCTTTGTTGGCAAAGTAATATCTTTGTTTTTGAATATGCTATTTAGGTTGGTCATAACTTTCCTTTCAAGGAGTAAGCGTCTTTTAATTTCATGGCTGCAATCACTTTACAAAATAAATTAATCAGTTCATTTCAGTCACTCAGTCATGTCCAACTCTTTGTGACTCCATGGACTGCAGCATGCCAGGCTTCCCTGTCCATTCCCAACTTTTGGAGCTTACTTGAATTCATGTTCATCGAGTTAGTGATGCCATCCAACCATTTCATCCTCTGTTGTCTCCTCCTGCCTTCAATCTTTCCCAGCATCAGGGTCATTTCAAATGAGTCAGTTCTTTGCATCAGGTGGCCAAAGTATTGGAGTTTCAGCTTTATCATCAGTCCTCCCAATGAATATTCAAGACTGATTTGCTTTAGGATGGACTGGTTGAATCTCCTTGCAGTCTAAGTGACTCTCAAGAGTCTTCTCCAACACCACAGTTCAAAAGCATCAATTCTTCGGTGCTCAGCTTTCTTTATAGTCTAACTCTCACATCCATTCATGAATACTGGAAAGACTAAAGCTTTGATTAGAAGGATCTTTGTCAGCAAAGTAATGTCTCTTCTTTTGAATGCTCTGTCAAGGTTGGCCATATCTTTTCTTCCAAGGAGTAAGTGTCTTTTAATTTCATGGCTGCAGTCACCAACTACAGTGATTTCGGAGACCAAAAAAATAAAGTCTGTCACTATATTCATTGTTTCCCCATCTACTTGCCATGAACTGATGGGACTGGATGTCGTGATCTTTATTCTTTTAAGGTTGAATTTTAAGCCAGCTTTTTCACTCTCCTCTTTTACTTTCATCAAGAGGCTCTATAGTTCCTCTTCACTTTATGCCATAAGGGTAGTATCATCTGCTTATCAGAGGTTATTGATATTTCTTCTGGTAATCTTAATTCTAGCTTGTGCTTCATCTAGCCTGGCATTTTGCATGATGTACTCTGCATATAAGTTAAATAAACAGTGTGACAATATACAGCCTTGATGTATTCCTTTCCTGATTGGAATTAGTCTGTTGTTCTACATCCAGTTCTAATTGTTGCTTTTTGACCTGCATACAGATTTCTCAGGAGACAGGTCAGGTGGTCTGGTATTCCCATCTCTTCAATTTTCCACAGTTTGTTGTGGTCTACACAGTTAAAATCTTTGGTGTAATCAGTAAAGCAGAAGTAGATGTTTTTTCTGGAATTCTTTCTTTCTTTATGATCCAATGGATGTTGGCAATTTGATCTCTGGTTCATCTACCTTTCCTTGAACATCTGGAAGACAATGGTTCACATACAGTTGAAGCCTGGCTTGTAGAATTTTGAGAATTTAAATTAATTTGTTGGATACTACTAATATATTTGAATTCCATAATCAAATGGGTAGTTTACCACTACTGTAAATTTTTTTCTCAAAAATGTGTGGTTTATGACATAAGACTCCCATTCATTTTGTTTTCTGCATTAACATAAATTATTTGAGATGCCTCTAGATTATATTGCCAACATTATTACTGAATTAAACTTTTGAGCGTTAGTCAGTACACTTTTCCTCTTTGCTCAAAATCCTCAAAGCATTTCACTTTTCTTAAGGTAAAAACTAATGGCCATAAAACATTTCATAAGAAAAAATATTTTCTGACCCATATGCATAAATATAATACAGTATTGGTGATATCTCCTCACCACCACCCTTCCTGACCTTCAACGTGGGATAGCTCCTCTAGGCCTTCCTGCACCAGTGCAACCACGGCTCCTTTGCTGGAGCAGCTGTGAAGAGATACCCCACACCCAAGGTAAGAGAAACCCAAGTAAGATAGTAGGTGTTGCAAGAGGGCATCAGAGGGCAGACATACTGAAACCATACTCACAGAAAACTAGTCAATCTAATCACACTAGGACTACAGCCTTGTCTATCTCAATAAAACTAAACCATTCCCGTGGGGCAACCCAAGATGGGCTGGTCATGGTGGAGAGGTCTGACAGAATGTGGTCCACTGGAGAAGGGAAGACCATTCCCATGGAAAAGAAATGCAAAAAAGCAAAATGGCTGTCTGGGGAGGGCTTACAAATAGCTGTGAAAAGAAGAGAAGTGAAAAACAAAGGAGAAAAGGAAAGATATAAGCATCTGAATCCAGAGTTCCAAAGAATAGCAAGAAGAGATAAGAAAGCCTTCTTCAGCAATCAATGCAAAGAAATAGAGGAAAAGAACAGAATGGGAAAGACTGGAGATCTCTTCAAGAAAACTAGAGACACCAAGGGAACATTTCATGCAAAGATGGGCTTGATAAAGGACAGAAATGGTATGGACCTAACAGAAGCAGAAGATATTAAGAAGAAGTGGCAAGAATACACAGAAGAACTGTACAAAAAAGATCTCCATGACCTGGATAATCACGATGGTGTGATCACTCATTTAGAGCCAGACATCCTGGAATGTGAAGCCAAGTGGGCCTTAGAAAGCATCACTATGAACAAAGCTAGTGGAGGTGATGGAATTCCAGTTGAGCTATTTCAAAATCTGACAGATGATGCTGTGAAAGTGTTGCACTCAATATGCCAGCAAATTTGGAAAACTCAGCAGTGACCACAGGACTGGAAAAGGTCAGTTTTCATTCCAATCCCAAAGAAAGGCAATGCCAAAGAATGCTCAAACTACCGAACAATTGCCCTCATCTCACATGCTAGTAAGGTAATGCTCAAAATTCTCCAAGCCAGGCTTCAACAATATGTGAACCGTGAAATCCCTGATTTTCAAGCTGGTTTTAGAAAAGGCAGAGGAACCAGAGATCAAGTTGTCAACATCCGCTGGGTCATGGAAAAAGCAAGAGAATTCCAGAAAAAATCTATTTCTGTTTTATTGACTATGCCAAACCTTTGACTGTGTGGATCACAATAAACTGTGGAAAATTCTGAGAGAGATGGGAATACCAGACCCCCTGACCTGCCTCTTGAGAAACCTGTATGCAGGTCAGGAAGCAACAGTTAGAACTGGACATGGAACAACAGACTGGTTCCAAATAGGGAAAGGAATGCGTCAAGGCTGTATATTGTCACCTTGCTTATTTAACTTATATGCAGAGTACATCATGAGAAACGCTGGACTGAAAGAAACACAAGCTGGAATCAAGATTGCCAGGAGAAATATCAATAACCTCAGATATGCAGATGACACCACCCTTATGGCAGAAAGCAAGGAGGAACTAAAAAGCCTCTTGATGAAGGTGAAAGAGGAGAGTGAAAAAGTTGGCTTAAATCTCAACATTCAGAAAATGAAGATCATGGCATCCGGTCCCATCACTTCATGGGAAATAGATGGGGAAACAGTGGAAACTGTCAGACTTTATTTTTTTGGGCTCCAAAATCACTGCAGATGGTGACTGCAACCATGAAATAAAAGACACTTACTCCTTGGAAGAAAAGTTATGACCAACCTAGATAGCATATTCAAAAGCAGGGACATTACTTTGCCGACTAAGGTCTGTCTAGTCAAGGCTATGGTTTTTCCTGTGGTCATGTATGGATGTGAGAATTGGACTGTGAAGAAGGCTGAGCGCCGAAGAATTGATGTGTTTGAACTGTGGTGTTGGAGAAGACTCTTGAGAGTCCCTTGGACTGCAAGGAGATCCAACCAGTCCATTGTGAAGGAGATCAGCCCTGGGATTTCTTTGGAAGGAATGATGCTAAAGCTGAAGCTCCAGTACTTTGGCCACCTCATGTGAAGGGCTGACTCATTGGAAAAGACTCTGATGCTGGGAGAGATTGGGGGCAGGAGGAGAAGGGGACGAATGAGGATGAGATGGCTGGATGGCATCATTGACTTGATAGACATGAGTCTGAGTGAATTCCGGGAGTTGGTGATGGACATGGAGGCCTGGAGTGCTGCAATTCATGGGGTTGCAGAGTCGGACACGACTGAGTGACTGAACTGAACTGAACTGAGTGGTGATATCTCGCTGGTGCAATCTACAGTCACTCTCTTTAGATACTCTCATGGTTTTTGCTCCCTCTGACTTAGTCACACATACAATTTTTAGTTGTTTTATGAATTTGTTAAGTGAGTTTCTACCTTAGATATTTTATGTACACTGATTTTCCCTTCTGAGATGCCTTTCCCATTGATCCTCACTTATAATTCCTACACTTTTCCTAGGTGTTTTGTCACATGCTTTCTATCTAGTGAGCAATTCAGTGAGAAAATTGTACCAATTTTCATGTTTATCTCACATGATTTCCTAGGATAATACAGTGTTAGCACAGTGAAAGTTAGTACCAGGTAGTCAATACTGAAATCAGATTGATTATATTCTTTGCAGTCAAAGATGGAGAAGCTCTATACAGTCAGCAAAAACAATACCGGGAGCTGGCTATGGCTCAGATCATGAACTCTTTATTGTCAAATTTAGACTTAAAGAAAGTAGGGTAAAGTACTAGACATTCAGGTATGATCTAAATCAAATCCCTTACAATTATACAGTGGCAGTGACAAATAGATTTAAGGGATTAGATTTGATAAAGAGAGTGCCTGGAGAACTATGGACAGAGGTTTGTGACATGGTAAAGGAGACAGGAATCAAGATCATCCTCAAGGAAAAGAAATTCCAAAAAACAAAATGGCTGTCTGAGGAGGCTTTACAAATAGCTGTGAAAAGAAGAAAAGTGAAAAGCAAAGAAGAAAAGGAAAGATATACCCATTTGAATGTAAAGTTCAAAGAATAACAAGGAGAGATAAGAAAGCCTTCCTCAGTGATCAGTGCAAAGAAATAGAGGAAGACAATAGAATGGGGGAGGCCAGAGATCTCTTCAAGAAAATTAGATACCAAGGGAACATTTCATGCAAATATGGGCTCGGTAAAGGACAGAAATGGTATGTTCCTAACAGGAGCAGAAAATATTAAGAAGAGGTGGCAAGAATACACAAAACAACTACATAAAAAAGCTCTTAACAACTCAGATAATCACGATGGTATGATCACTCACCTAGAGCCAGACATCCTTGAATGAGAAGTCAAGTTGGCCTTCGGAAGCATCACCACTAACAAAGTGAGTGGAGGTGATGGAATTCCAATTGAGCTATTTAAAATCCTGAAAGATGATGCTGTGAAAGTGTTGCACTCAATACATCAGCAAATTTGGAAAACTCAGCAGTGGCCACGGGACTGGAATAAGTCAGCTTTCATTCCAATCCCAAAGAAAAGTACTGCCAAAGAATGCTCAAACTATTGCACAATTGCACTGCTATCACACACTAGTAAAGTAATATTCAAAATTCTCCAAGCCAGACTTCAATAGTATGTGAACCATGAGCTTCCAGGTGTTCAACCTGGATTTAGAAAAGGCAGAGGAACCAGAGATCAAATTGCCAACATCTGCTGGATAATCAAAAAAGCAAGAGAGTTCCAGAAAAAGCATCTACTTCTGTTTTATTGACTATGCCAAAATCTTTGACTGTGTGGATCACAGCAAACTGTGGAAAACTCGTAAACAGATGGGGATACCAGACCACCTGACCTGCCTCTTGAGAAACCTATATGCAGGTCAGGAAGCAACTATTGCAACATAGGACATGGAACAGCAGAGTGGTTCCAAATAGGAAAGGAATATGTCAAGTCTGTATACCGTCACCTGGTTTATTTAACTTATATGAAGAGCACATCTTGAGAAACTCTGGGCTGGATGAAGCACAAGCTGGAATCAAGATTGCCAAGAGAAAATCAATAACCTCAGATATACAGAGGGCACTGCCCTTATGGAAGAAAGTGAAGAAGAACTAAAGAGCCTCTTGATGAAAGTGAAAGAGCAGAGTGAAAAAGTTGGCTTAAAGCTCAGCATTCATAAAACTAAGATCATGGCATCCAGTCCCATCACTTCCTGTCAAATAGATGGGGAAATAGTGGAAACAGTGACAGACTAATTTGGGGGCTCCAAAATCACTGTTGATGGTGACTGCAGCCATGAAATTAAAAGACACTTGCTCCTTGGAAGAAAAGTTATGACCAACCTAGAGAGCATATTAAAAAGGAGAGACATTACTTTGCCAGCAAAGGTCCATCCAGTCAAAGCTATGGCTTTTCCAGTAGTCATGTATGGATGTGAGAGTTGGACTATAAAGAAAGCTGAGCACTGAAGAATTGATGCTTTTTAACTGTGGTTTGGAGAAGACTCTTGAGAGTTCCTTGCATAAAAAGGAGATTCATCCAGTTCATCCTAAAGTAAATCAGTCCTGAATATTCATTGGAAGGACTGATGCTGAAGGTAAAACTCCAATACTCTGGCCACCTGATATACAGAATTGACTCGTGTGAAAAGACCTTAATTCTGTGAAACACTGAAGGTTGTAGGAGAAGGGGATGACAGAGAACGAGATGAAGGATGGCATCACCAACTCAATGGACCTGAGTTTGAGTAAACTCTGGGAGTTGGTGATGGACAGAGAAGCCTAGCATGCTGCAGTCCATGGGGTTGCAAGGAGTTGGACACATATGAGGGACTGAACTGAAGAGTGAAAGCATGCAAGTTAATATTATTTGTCTTATGGATTTTCCTTTTAAATTTAATTTGATTATCTTGTTTGAATATTTTATAGAAAAAGATTATAATTAGCTATTGAACCTCTAATTTCATAATACAAGTTTCACTTTTCCCAAATGTTAGTTCTCAGATTACATAAATATAGATTTGGAATAAATCAATATTTTAAGTGAGTAAAATCATGATTAAGTGGTTGAAATAAAAGTTGTAAGCATATAAAGTAAGAATTGAAAATGTTTGTTACTCAGTTGTGTCTGACTCTTTGCAACCCCATGGACTATAGCACATTAGGTTCCTCTGTACATGGATATCTCCACTAAAGAAGACTGCAGAGGATTGCCCTTCCCTTTTCCAGGGTATCCTCCTGATCCAGAGATTGAACACTCGTATCCTGCATTGCAGGCAGATTCTTTACCATCTGAATCCCCAGGGAATCCTCTAAAGTAACATTAATGGTAACAACAACAACAACAACAACAAATAAGTGTGTTTAATTTAATTTATTTTTTTTTACATTTTATTGATAACTCCAGTTGAACGTAATCCAGAAATAAATTAGAAAATTAGTAACTCTAACAGATAAATATGCTTGGGATTTTATGGTCCATTTTTATTTATCCCACTCATAGAACCCCTCAGCTCACTGATCATGTGATTTCTGTCTTTCTCCCCTAAACTCCTTCACATGTGTCACTAAAACAGACACATCTTCAGTTCAGTTCAGTTCAGTCACTCAGTCGCGTCCATGTGTCACTAAAACTGACACATCTTAGCCCTGGTCTATCACTGTGATCCATCTTCTGATTTCTTTTAGATTTGAGGACAATCTCTGGGTGTCTGAACTGCCTGTAACATCTGCTTCAACAGATATTAGCCATCTTTCTGACATCTCTTCATCCTTTAGAGAGCAGTTAAAGTATTTCCTACTCAGAGAAGTTTTTACTGATTAATCATTTTCTAACATTTTAAATATTTTATTTCTCTCATTAGGACTGGAAATTTTTTGACAACACTGTTGAAGTTAATTTACATGGAAAATAATGAAGCTTGAGGTTCCCTTAACTTCTTTTACTTTTTTGTGTGTTTTATACCATTTTGTAAAGATGTAAAGGGGTCATAAAAGTGGATACATGTGTTAGTTTCTGTAAAATTCAGGAATTTAATAAAATGGCTTGGTTAGAGTACAGTTCCTTTCCATTCTGACTTCTGTCCATTTTGTATCAGACACATTTTGTATCAGGTTTCCTTTGTGTATCAGATACTAGTTGAAGCAGCCACCTCACTTGATATGTGTAAGTGGAATTGAGGGCTTGAATATGTTTAATTTGATTCAACAGGATATATTGGTGTGGTTCCTAATACCTGACATATATATTTGGTTTATTGTTAAGCATTCTAAGTAGGAACAACTTCTGTGAATACTTTGTGTATGATATAGGCTCATCCAGATGCACCTTCATCCTGGCACAATTATTCAGGGACAGTGGTCTTTTTTTCTTTTTATGTGTAATTTGTATTTTTATTTATTAATTAAACTTTTTATTTTTTTTTGTATTGGAGTATAGCCAATTAAGGGCTTCCCTGGTGGTTCAGTGGTAAAGAATCCACCTGCCAATGCAGGAGATGTAGGTCCAATCGCTGGGTTGGGAATATCTCCTGGAGAAGGGAATGGCAACCCACTTCAGTATTCTTGCCTGGAGAATCTCATGGACAGAGGAGCCTGGTGGGCTATGGTCCATGGGGTCCTAAAGAGTCAGGCATGACTTAGTGGCTAAAAAACAACACCATGGCTGATTAACAATACTGTGATAGTTTCAGGTGGATAGCAAAAGAGTGGTCTTTTTTCAATTTCACATGTCTTATGGCACCTAGTACGGAACATGTGTCGATGGAGGAGGAGAAGCAAGAATAATCTTAATGTGCGGAAAATTCTTATCACCATCAGACATATAAAATTGTAAGTGATGTTATAAGCTTAGTTAAAATAGGATTTCTCTTCACAAGAATATACTTAACGATATAATATATATTCCATGACCCACCTCACAGAATATTGGAAATAAAAGCAAAAATAAACAAATGGGACCTAATTAAAATTAAAAGATTCTGCACAACAAAGGAAACTCTAAGCAAGGTGAAAAGACAGCCTTCAGAATGGGATAAAATAATAGCAAATGAAGCAACTGACAAACAACTAATCTCAAAAATATACAAGCAACTCCTGCAGCTCAATTCCAGAAAAATAAACGACCCAATCAAAAAATGGGCCAAAGAACTAAACAGACATTTATCCATAGAAGACATACAGATGGCTAACAAACACGTGAAAAGATGTTCAACATCACTCATTATCAGAGAAATGCAAATCAAAACCACAATGAGGTGCCATTTCATACCACTTGGGCCTGGTGCACTGGGATGACCTAGAGGGATGGTATGGGGAAGGAGGTGGGTAGGGAGTTCAGGATGGGGAACACGTGTACACCTGTGGTGGATTCATGTTGATGTATGGCAAAACCAATACAATATTGTAAAATAAAAAAGAAAACAATAAAAAAATAAAATAAAAAAATAATAATTAAGAAGTGACATGGGGAATAAACTTATCCCAAGGGTAAAGAATATTTTCTGTTTAAAGAGCACTATTTTTTATGACAAGGAATATACTATAGACTGTGGTTAGCCTCTGTTTCAAATAAATGTAAATTGCCTAACTGCCAAAACAAAAACAAAAAACAAAACAACAACAACAAAAATAATGTAATATATAGCATCTAACACAACTATGTTAAAATTGTATTGGGATCATCAAAAGGAAAATTTATCAATATCCTGGTGTCTATAAAAGGAAAATATACAGTAGTGTACAATTAGGAATTAAGTCTATCTGTGGAGGTTCACGTTTTATGTATCCTAGCATACTAGACTGGTCTTCAGTATCTGATGAATCCTCTAGTAAATTAATATAGTATTCTAAATGAAACAATACACAAAATTGTGAGAAAAACAATAAGAATCACCTGAAGGACCAATTGTCACAGTTGAAAAACTGCCCATATTCACTAGTGAGCTAATATACATACCTATGTTGTGTCAATTTTCAAAATTACTTAAATGCCAATGTATGTGACTACATTTTAGATTATTTTTTATTATGAAAATAGAACAATCTCAGTGGAAGATATAAATATGTAAGTTTAAAGTACTAGTAGACCCTGAAAATGTCAAAGGGTGTAGTTTAACACGGTTGACTATAAATGTTAAATTTATGACAATAAAACAATAAATATACACAATATAAATAATAATAGAAGAAATTTTCAAAAATTTGTAAGAATGAGGATACTATGTAAAACCAAGTAGCAACAACAGCAAAAGTGAAGCAAAGCACAATTGATAGTGTACAATTACATAACAGTGAATGTACAAACATTAGCTATAGCCTAATTTTCATAAGTGGATGACTTTGAAAAGTAGCATATTCTTTCATGATGGCCTATTATGATGAATGATATATCAACACTATCTAATGAACTATATCTTGTTTATCTTGTTTAAAATAAGTGATTATAATAAGGATTATTATAAGGCTCCTGAAACAAGATGGGTCATGAAAACAACAGATGTTTTTCGAAAACATAAAGTTAAATGATAAAATAAAAAATACAGTTTCCAAGCTCTAATGAGAAGGTAAATTGATTTCAACAAAACAGATAATATTCTTAATATTCCAAGTGATTTTTCTGACTGAGTAGGTACAGTAAGTGGAGAAGGCAATGGCACCCCACTCCAGTACTCTTGCCTGGAAAATCCCATGGATGGAGGAGCCTGGAAGGCTGCAGTCCATGGGTCGCTGAGGGTCGGACACGACTGAGCGACTTCACTTTCACTTTTCACTTTCATGCATTGGAGAAGGAAATGGCAACCCACTCCAGTGTTGTTGGCTGGAGAACCCCAGGGACAGGGTAGCCTGGTGGGCTGCCATCTATGGGGTTGCACAGGGTCGGACACGACTGAAGTGACTTAGCAGCAGCAGGTACAGTAAGAATCTTCAAAAGGCATGAAGATTCCTTCGAGCATAGAATGTTGTTCTTATTTGGATTATGAACTGAAAAAAAGAATGTGTTAGTCACTCAGCTATGCCCAACTCTGTGCGACCCCATGAACTATAGCCTGCCAGGTTTCTCTTTTCATGGAACTCTCCAGGCAAGAATACTGGAATGGGTAGCCATTCCCTTCTCCAAGGGTATATATACATTCACTTCGGTTCAGTCGCCCAGTCGTGTCCGACTCTTTGCGACCCCATGAATCACAGCATGCCAGGCCTCCCTGTTCATCACCAACTCCAGGAGTCACCCAAACTCATGTCCATTGAGTTGGTGATGCCATCCAGCCATTTCATCCTCTGTCGTCCCCTTTTCCTCCTGCTCCCAGTCCCTCCCAGCATCAGAGTCTTTTCCAATGAGTCAACTCTTCTCATGAGGTGGCCAAAGTACTGGAGTTTTAGCTTTAGCATCAGTCTTTCCAATGAACACTCAGGATTGATCTCCTTTAGGATGGACTGGTTGGATCTCCTTGCAGTCCAAGGGATTCTCAGGAGTCTTCTCCAACACCACAGTTCAAAAGCATCAATTCTTTGGCACTCAGCTTTTTTCACAGTCCAACTTTCACATTCATACATGACTACTGGAAAAACCATAGCCTTGACTAGACAGATCTTTGTTGGCAAAGTAAAATCTCTGCTTTTGAATATGCTATCTAGGTTGGTCATAACTTTCTTTCCAAGGAGTAAGTGCCTTTTAATTTCATGGCTGCAATCACCATCTGCAGTGATTTTGGAGCCCAGAAAAATAAAGTCTGATACTGTTTCCACTGATCCCCATCTTAATCAGATACAATTCAGTATATCTGTATGTTTAAGGACAAATTAAAAAAAATCTTCAATATTATTTTGAAAGTGTGAAAAAATAGTTGTTATAAATTTATTTTTCATTTCTGATATTAAGAAATTGGAAAAACTTGTAGTTTTCAAATTAACATAAATTTAAATAAAAGCCAAAGCTGATGAATTGTTGCATAAATAATTCAAAACTATTAAAATGAAAAATAGTGACTTGTTTTCCTGGAAATAGTGAAGAGCTAATTAAAATAATGAAAAATATAAAATAAATCAATATAGAAGATAAAATAAAATGAACTTGGACAAAAATATTAATGAGTTAATGATTAACAAAAATTCTTATAGAGATAGGAATACCCAACCACCTTATCTGCATCCTGAGAAACCTGGATGGAGGTCAAGAAGCAACAGTTAGAACCAGACATGGAACAACAGACTGATTCAAATTGGGAAAGGAGAATGTCAAGGCTGTATATTGTCACCCTGCTTATTTAACTTATATGCAGAGTATATCATGAGAAATGCTGGGCTGGATGAAGCACAAGCTGGAATCAAGATTGCTGGGAGAAATATCAATAACCTCAGATATGCAGATGACACCACCCTAATGGCAGAAAGTAAAGAGGGGCTAAAGAGCCTCTGATGAAATGAAAGAGGAGAGTGAAAAAATTGTCTTAAAACTCAACATTCAAAAAATGAAGATCATGGCATCTGTTCCCATAACTTCATGGCAAATAGATGGGAAAACAATGGGAACACTGGCAAACTTTTTTTCTGGGTCTCCAAGATCACTGCAGATGGTGTGGTGACGGCAGTCATTAAATTAACAGATGTTTGCTCCTTGGAAGAAATGCTATGACCAACCTAAACAGCTTGTTAAAAACATGCCCACAAAGGTCTGTCTAGTCAAGCTATGGCTTTTCCTGTAGTCATGCATGGATGTGAGAGTTGGACCATAAAGAAGGTTGAGTGCCAAACAACTGATGCTTTTCAGCTGGTGTTGGAGAAGACACTTGAGAGTCCCTTGGAAAGCAAGGAGATCAAATCAGTTAATGCTGAAGGAAATCAATCCTGAATATTCATTGGAAGTACTGATGCTGAAGGTGACACTTTGGCCACCTGATTCGAAGAGCTGCCTCATTAGAAAGCAGAAGGGGATGGCAGAAGACAAGATGTCAGATGGCATCACCAACTCTATGGACATGAATTGGAGCAAGCTCTGGGAGATGGTGAAGGACAGGGAAGCCTGGCATGCTGCAGTTCATGGGGTCACAAAGAGTCAGACACGAGTGAGTGACTGAACAATAACTCTTTTATTATGACAGAAATTTCTGTGAGAGGTTTTAAAATTTTTCATTAAAGTAAACAATTTTCTACTATTTGATTCTACCAAATGAAAGGAGTTGTGAATGATTGGATCCTGCTTTTGAACAATATTCAGTGCCAGTCAAGTGACAACAAAACTGTTTTGAAAGGTGAGGAAAAAGGACTTTTCACTGTTTAAAACCTTAATTATGCATAATGTGTTGTGCACAGCTCATTGCTTTAATCTTATTGAAGAAAATGCACAGCTCCTGAAGCTGTTGACTAGTTGGTATTTTGAAATAATTACGTGTTATTTTCACGTCAGTGATAGATCGAGTATTTTAAACACACTTGAAGTTGAATCTTTAGTGGGTAATTGTAATGATATAGTTTGTACATTAGGAAGTTCTCTAAACCTTATAATATGCATAAGGCAACAGTTTGAAGACTCTAACTTTTATTTTTAAAGATTTTGGAATACTAACTCAAATTCAAATGAGATACAAAATGTTTATTAAAAGATGCTTTTTAAGCTCAAAAATTTTTAAATCAATTTGGTGAGAACTTTGGAATATTTCAATTAAATAAGTGAGAATTTAAATTCTGATTTGCATACACTTGAAAGGTAGCATTTTCACTTATTGTTACACTTATTTCTAAAAGAACTGAGAAAATTTCAAATAAAAATATAATGGGAAGAATATTAAACAAGTGATAAAATCAGCAGAAGCATAAACTGGAATTATTTTGACTTCAAGGAGCAAATTGAAACAAACAGTTTTTATATTAGGTAAAAAGTAGTAATTCATGAAAGACAAGATATACATTTGCATAATGAATATTAGATTATATGTAAACACTGGGAAAATATTGTTTCTTGCTAATTTGACAAAAAGTGCTAACATCAATGAATATAATATCAAAAACAAACTGGTTAAAGAGAGTTACCAACTCCTGAAGAATTTAAGTTACTACACAAAAAAATTTGAGACACAGGATGCAGTTTACATATGAAAAGTAACCGGATAGAAGCTGCCTTAATCCTTTAGGCTTTTGTAACAAACTGCCACAGATTGGGTGATTTATAAACAGCAGAATTTTATTTTCACAATTTTGGAAGCTGGAAGTCCATGATCAAGTTGCCAGCATGATCAAGATGTGGTTAGAGCTCTCTCCCTGGTTTATTGACAGTGGCTTTGCTGTGTCCTCAGATAAAATGGTAACTCACTCCAGTATCCTTGCCTAGAAAATCCCATGGACAGAGGAGCCTCCAGTCCATAGGCTTGCTAAGAGTCAGACACTGCTGAGCATGCACACAGATGGTGGAAAGGTGTGAAAGATGTCTCTTGGTCCTCTTTTAAAAAGGCATTGAATTCATTTATGAGGGCTCTTCCCTCACAACCTAACCACCTCCCAAAGTCCCTACCTCCAATACCATCACATTGGGCAGTAGGATTTCAATACATACATAGACACAAACAGCAAAGGTTTCCTGAACAAATTCCAGTACTCGTCCGTGCGGAGGCTTTCCCGAACCAACCCGCAATTCTCAGCCTCCAGTAAAATTTCAGAGAATTCATTGCCTATCTGGAGACAGAATCAGATTCAACAGGGCTGAATCCCACAGAAAGTCCCTCCAGCTCTAGGGTGAGTCACAGGGTTGTTACCTGGGCTTCTGACTGACTGGCTATGAATCAGAGATTCACACAACCTTCCCCTTAGTTTCAGTTAGTTTGCTGGAATGGCTCAGAGAATTCAGGGAAATCCATTTACTCTTACTCATTAGATTAAACATTTATTATAAAAGCATATTAAAAGAATAAATAGCCAGATGAAGAGATACATAGGATGGTCCTAAAGAAAAGAACTTCTGTCCTATGGGAGCATGGAAACTGGAATGTAGCCCTTGGAAGCTGATGGTTGTCCAGTTTCGAAGCTCTAAGCAAAAAGCCCCCAAAGCGGTCCTTTTGGCTTTTGTGGAAGCTTCAATACATAATCATGATTGACTAAATCATTGGCCAATGGTGATCAATTCCATCTCCAGCCCTTCTCTCCTCCCTCCAAAGCAGGGAGTGGTACTGAACGTTCCAGTCCTTTTAATCACATGATTGGTTTTGGCAACCAGCTCCCATGCTTGGGTGGACCCAAAAGTCTCCTTTCCAAGTCATTTTCAGAAACTAAGTACAAGAGACTAAATATTAACTAGTTACTTTTATTGTTCAGTAAATCCCAAGGGTTTCCAGAGCTGTGAGGCAGGAACTATGGATGAAGATCAAGCATATTTCTTATATATAATCTGAATGACCAAATATACAAATATATATTTTCCTATAAATCACAGTATTCACGATTTTTATACAAAATCAAGCTACACAAATTCCAGCCTATAACACCTATACTTTCCCAAATTATTCCAAAATCATTGCTTAACATTTACAATAATGAGTTTCTTCTCCTAGTCTCTATTTCAAAAATAATGTTAGAAAACTGTTGGTTATGTAGAGACCTCAAAAAAATACATAGCCAAAAGCATAGGAATAAGAATCAAAAAATGTGGTGGTGGTTATTGATAATGATGATGATGATATTATTTTGCATTATCTGTGGCCATAAAGGGGACTTCCCTGGTGGCTCAGATGGTAAAGAATCTGCCTGCAATGCAGGAGACCTGGGTTCTATCCCTGGTTCAGGAAGATCCCCTGGAGAAGAGTGTGGTAACCCACTCCATTTTCTTGCCTGGAGTATCCCATGGACACAGGAGCCTGGTGAGCTACATCCACAGGATTGCAAAGAGTTGAACAAAGTTGAAAACCAAAACTGCATCCTTTTTTTTAAATTAAATAACCTCTAGTTTTTAAAACAATGTGTTAAGCTGGAAAAATATCTGTATTCTTTATCTTAGACTGTGGACATCTTAGAATAAATTAAGACACAGAAAAAAATTAGAAGGGTGGGTAAAGAAGTGGAGAGATTTACTTTAAAATAAATAAATTAATTTAAAAAATTAATAATATAACATTAAACATTTGCAAAAATAGAAAGTAGATTTACTTTGAATGGATATGTGAGAAATTATTCTGTGATTGAATATTTGACATTGGATGAAAAGGAAATGTTAACAGAAAATAAAATGAAATTGTACTCATTGTTTAATTCCTTGATAAATTCAGTCATCAAAGCCAGGTTAATTTATAAAGTGGTAATGCTTGTATTTTCATTTTGTAACTTTTATCAATGTAATTGTGTCCCCATATAATTCATGTGTTTCAGCCTATGTCACTACATTTGGGGATCAGCCACAGCAAGCCCAGGAGAATGGTCTCAGGAGAAACCAAACTTGTTGATACCCTAATCCTGGATTTCTTTAAAATTATGAGAAAATAAATTTCTCTTGTATAAGCCACCCAGTCTGTGTTGTTTTGTTAGGGCCGCCCTAGTAAACAAAAGGACTTCCTTGGTGGCTTATGGGTAAAGAAGACACCTGCCAATATAGGAGACGCTGATTTGGTTCCTGGGTTGGTTAGATCCCTTGGAGAAGGAAAAGGCAACCTACTACGGTGTTCTTGCCCAGGAAATCCCATGGACAGAGGAGCCTGGCAGGCTGCAGTCCATGAGATCAAAGAGTTAGATATGACTTAGCAACTAAACAACAACAAAAGTAAACTAATACAATGACAATTTTTAATAAATGACAGTACAATTTTTAATTAAATTTTGCTCTGCTTTATGTGATATCCTCTGCAGTAATTAAATTTGCACATGAAAATATATTAATTGTATTTTGAAAACTAAAAGTTACTTGTGTTAGCTTCTATGAAAAGTAGTCTAAT